>OY740783.1:135008210-135086305 GCA_963514005.1 Raja brachyura
TGCCCGCCCCGCCCCCCCCAGTGTCCCGCGGCCTTACCCGTTGCCGCATCGCCTCGTCCCTCTCTCCGCCGCCGCCGCGCTGCTGCTCGAACTGGAAGCGGGTTGTCTTGGCGAGCACGGCCACACGGGCGGGCAGGAAGGGCCCGGGCTCGGGTCCGCGGCTGCACCAGCGCACCAGGCCCAGGCCCAGGCCCAGCGGCCTCCCCGCGGCCCGCAGCGCCGACCCCGAGCCCGAGCCCGAGGCCCAGGCCCCGCCGACCACAACCAGCGCCATCCCGCAGGCCGCAGCCCACCCCGCATGCGCACTGCGCCCATGGCCCCCGCCGCTGCACGCCGGGAGTTGTAGTCCCTTCGCCACCCCGCATGCGTAGTGTGGGCCCACCCCCGCGGCACGCCGGGAGTTGTAGTCCCGACTCCACCCCGCATGCGTAATGTGGGCCCACTCCCGCTGCACGCCGGGAGTTGTAGGCCCTATTCCACCCCGCATGCGTACTGTGTGCCCACTCCCGTTGTATGCCGGAAGTTGTAGTCCTTATTCCACCCCGCATGCGCACTGCGCCCATGGCACACTCCCGCTGCACGCCGGGAGTGGTAGTACATACTCCACCCCGCATGCGTAGTGTGGGCCCACTCCCGCTGCATGCTGGGAGTTGTAGTCACCGCTTGCGCAGTGTGGGTCCACTCCCGCCGCATGCCGGGAGATGTAGTCCCATTACGACCGCCGCGACCTCACCTGTCCCAGAGCGACCAGGTGGAACATTAATGCACACAGTGACTGGGTCCTGTACCTCATATAGAGTTATTAGTTCAATGCATTTAGATCGGAACCCACAATAACAAGTCATTGGCCTCTAACACTGAACATCACGGGACTGTGGATATTGGAAATCTGCATTTGTAGAAACAAGGAACTGCAGAAGCAGATAGACAAAAGTGCTGGAGTAACTCAGCGGGTCAGGCAGCATCTGTGGAGAACATGGATAGGTGACGTTTCACACAGTGCTGGAGTAACTCAGCGGGTCAGGCAGCATCTGTGGAGAACATGGATAGGTGACGTTTCACACAGTGCTGGAGTAACTCAGCGGGTCAGGCAGCATCTGTGGAGAACATGGATAGGTGACGTTTCACAAAGTGCTGGAGTAACTCAGCGGGTCAGGCAGCATCTGTGGAGAACGTGGATAGGTGACGTTTCACAGAGTGCTGGAGTAACTCAGCGGGTCAGGCAGCATCTGTGGAGAACATGGATAGGTGACGTTTCACAAAGTGCTGGAGTAACTCAGCGGGTCAGGCAGCATCTGTGGAGAACATGGATAGGTGACGTTTCACAGAGTGCTGGAGTAACTCAGCGGGTCAGGCAGCATCTGTGGAGAACATGGATAGGTGACGTTTCACAGAGTGCTGGAGTAACTCAGCGGGTCAGGCAGCATCTGTGGAGAACATGGATAGGTGACGTTTCACAGAGTGCTGGAGTAACTCAGCGGGTCAGGCAGCATCTGTGGAGAACATGGATAGGTGACGTTTCACAGAGTGCTGGAGTAACTCAGCGGGTCAGGCAGCATCTGTGGAGAACATGGATAGGTGACGTTTCACAGAGTGCTGGAGTAACTCAGCGGGTCAGGCAGCATCTGTGGAGAACATGGATAGGTGACGTTTCACAGAGTGCTGGAGTAACTCAGCGGGTCAGGCAGCATCTGTGGAGAACATGGATAGGTGACGTTTCACAGAGTGCTGGAGTAACTCAGCGGGTCAGGCAGCATCTGTGGAGAACATGGATAGGTGACGTTTCACAGAGTGCTGGAGTAACTCAGCGGGTCAGGCAGCATCTGTGGAGGACATGGATAGGTGACGTTTCACAGAGTGCTGGAGTAACTTAGCGGGTCAGGCAGCATCTGTGGAGAACATGGATAGGTGACGTTTCAGGTCTGGACCTTTCTTCAAACTGCCTGACCCGCTGAGTTACTCCAGCATTTTCTGTCATTCCTCTGCAATATTTGTAATGGAAACACTCAGCGGGCAGGCATCAATGTGCAGAGACATAGTTGATGTTTCCAGTCTGGGTTTAGTTTAATTTATTGCCACATTTACCGAGGTAAAGTGAAAGCTTTTGTTACGTGCTAACCAGTCAGCAAAAAAGAAAATACATGAGAGGTGGAACATCAGACATGGTACCCTGTCTCAATCCCGAGACCCAAACTCTGAATGTCAGCGAGACAAAGGAGCTAGTGATTGACTTCAGGAAACAATGCGGTACACACACCCCAGTTTGCATTGGCGGTGCCAGAGATCATGGGCCGCGGAACTGGGGGGCTGCCCCCCCCCCCCCCTTTTTTTTGGGTAAACATGTTTCAGTGTTTCCGGCTTTGGATGAGGCGCTGCTGTGCTCTGAGCAACCTGGTCGTCGGTGTTGGAGAGCCGGGGCAGAGGGAGGGATGGAAGCAGAAGCAGCAGCGGGGGCAGATGTGGACGGGGAGCCGGGGCTGGTGGGTGTTTGCCGGGCTGGCGAGCCGCTCGCTGCAGCTCCGGCCATGGAGCAGCCTCAGTGTGAGAGTCCCGGGCTGTCGGAGGCGGCCAGGCCTGGAGTGGAAGCGTTGCGCCGCTGCTGTGAGTCTCTACACTGAATTCAACCTGGTGACCAGCATGGGTCAGGCTGCGGCTCGGTGCATCCTGGAGGACAACCAGTGGCTGCTGGAAGTAGGTACCAAGCACTGGGTGGAAGCGGTGGAAGACAGTGGCCTTCAAATGGGGTTGGTTGGAGAAAGCATCCTGCTTGCCTGCTGGATTTTCATTTACTGTAACTACAGGAAAAATGTTCCCGATGTTGGGGGAGTTCAGAACCAGGAGTCACAGTTTAAGAATAAGGGGTAGGGTGGGCCATTTAGGACTGAGATGAGTTGTAAATCTGTGGAATTTTCTGCCACAGAAGGCAGTGGAGGCCAATTCACCGGATGTTTTCAAGAGAGAGTTACATTTAGCTCTTGGGGCTAGCGAAATCAAGGGATATGGGGAAAAAACAGGAAAGGTGTACTGATTTTAGATGATCAGCCATGATCATATTGAATGGCGGTGCTGGCTCGAAGGGCCGAATGGCCTATTCCTGCAAATATTTTCTATGTAACTTGCTCATGTTTGAGTATATGGCAATATATCTCGACCATTTGATTTTGAAGCATTCATGCATGGTGGAGGTATAATGTAGTCACAGAGTGATACAGTGTGAAAACAGGCCCTTCGGCCCAACTTGCCCACACCTGCCAACATGTCCCAGCTACACCACCTGCTTTGGTCCATATCCCTCCAAACCTGTCCTATCTATGTATCAGTCTAACTGTTTCTTAAATTATGGGATGGTCGCAGCCTCAACTACCTCCTCTGGCAGCTTGTTCCATACATCCACCACCCTCAGATTGCTATGAAATCTTTTCCACTTCACCTTAAATCTGTCCTCTGGTCCTCGATTCACCTACTCAGGGCAAGAGACGCAGTGCATTGAAATGTATATTTCTAATGCGTTTAGATTTATCGAAAGTCTTACTTTAAAAAATGTAACGTTTCCACAAACATATACCCTCTTTATTAATGTCATGGTTTGATGATTCTAACTTCAAATCAAAATGAAATATACGTCAAAAGGAGAACGCATACTTTCAAAATAGTAAGTATTTAACAGTAAGTACTTAAGTATATAAAATAGTGAGGAGGTTCAGCAAGTCCCCAACAACTCTCACTAACTTCTACAGATGCATCATAGAAAGCATTTTATCAGGTACATCACAGCTTGGTTTGGGAACAGCTCCAGCCCAGACCATCACACAAACCAACCTCCCTCCCATTATCTCCATCTACACTTCATGCTGCCTCGACTAGTCTCACCCCGGCCACTCCCTCTTCTCCCCTCTCCCATCGGGCCAAAGGTATAGAAGTGTGAAAACGCACACCTCCAGGTTCAGGGACAGTTTCTTCCCAGCTGTTACCAGGCAACTGAACCATCCTCCCCCAACTAGAGAGCAGTACTGAAGTACAATCTACCTCATTGGTGACCCTCGGACTTGAACGGACCTTACCAGCTTTACCTTGCACTAAACGTTATTCAAGTCAAAGTCAAAAGAGTTTATTGTCATGTGTCCCTGACAGGACAATGAAATTCTTTCTTTGCACAGCACAGCAGAACATAGTAGGCATTGACTACAATTATATACATAAATACACACATGAATGAATAGATTGATAAAGTGCAAATAACAGATGGAGGGGTATTAATGTTCAGAGTTCTGTCTGAGCCAAGTTTAATAGCCTGATGGCTGCGGGGAAGTAGCTATTCCTGAACCGGGTCGTTGCAGTCCTCAGGCTCCTGTACCTTCTACCCAAAGTTCTTCACTTATCATGTATCTGTACACTGTAAATGGCTCGATTGTAATGTTTTGTCTTTCTGCTGACTGGATAGCACACGACAAAAGCTTTCACTGCACCTCGATACACGTGACTATTAATTAAACTGAACTAAACAGCCCTAGCAGGTGAGGCACAGAATCATCTACACCTGCCCAAACCTTGTCTACTGTATTGTGGCATACATCCACCTACACCGGAGACCAGGTGCAGACTAACGGCTTTTACGAGCCCCTCTGTGCCCAGCGGCCACCTGCCTCTCCCACGTTGCCCTCCACCTGCCTCTTCCCACTGCCGGCTGAGGCCCGTGCTGACTGGATGCACGGCACCTAACTTTCCACAGGCCTAATCTACAACCGGCAGCTGCCTTTGGATACATTCACAATCAAAGGAAGAGAATTAGACTATTCGGCCCATCAAGTCTACTCTACCATTCAATCATGGCTGATCTATCTCTCTCTCAACCCCATTCTCCCCAAATTAATCAAGAATCTATCTATCTCTGCCTTAAAAATATCCACTGACTTGACCTCCACAGTCTTCTGTGGCAAAGAATTCCACAGATTCACCACCCTCTGACTAAAGAAACTCCTCATCGCCTTCCTGAAGGAATGCCCTTGAATTCTGAGGCTGTGACCTCTAGTGGTAGACTCTCCCACTAGTGGAAACATCCTCTCCACATCCACTCTATCCAGGCCTTTCATTATTCTGTACGTTTCACTCAGGTGCCCCCTCATCCTACGCCTTTATTCCTGCCACCAATATGCATGACTCCACACTTTGCCGCACTATATTCCATCTGACACTTCTCTGTCAGGGTCGGCCTTAAACCGATTGGACTGATTTCTCCCAATTGGGCCCCGCACCTAAGGGAGGCCCCGCGTTAATTTTCCGTATTTCAAACCGAAATACAAATTCGCTTTGTTAAATAAAGATTTTTACAAAACATTCACCAGACGGATTTCTTTACAAAATGAACATGGATAACAACCACTGCACAGCCATCAGACTCAAACGATGTGTTAACTACTACTGTTAGCACTTGTTAACAGCCAGTAGTTAACAAGCAGTTCTATAATGTGTCATCAATGCATTGATCCACATTCCTCAGTAAATGTAATTGTGTTTTGAACAAGTATTAATGACGCTGCATTCCTTTGAATACAATTTGCGCGGAGTCATTAATACATTTACTGAGGAATGTAGATTGATGCATTGATGACACATTGAGAATTTCTTAAAACTCACCATCACGATTGAGGGCTTCTTCTTGGTGAGCTTCTTGGTGGGCAGGATCGTCATTCAATTTACCTACTGACCCACGTTGTGTCCCTCTGTCTTTCGCTCTCTCCCTCCCTCTCTCTCTCTCTCTCTTTCCGGCTCTCTCTCCCCCTCCCCATCTCGTCTCTCTAGCTCTCTCACTCCCTCTCTATTACCGTGTTGCCTCGGCATTCCCGGAACCATTGACGTTTTGCGGTAGACAAAAATGCTGGAGAAACTCAGCGGGCAAGGCAGCATCTATGGAGCGAAGAAAACAGGCAACGTTTCGGGTCGAAACCCTTCTTCAGACCCGGCCCGAAACGTTGGCTATTTCCTTCGCTCCATAGATGCTGCCTCGCCCGCTGAGTTTCTCCAGCATTTTCTGTCCACCTTCGATGTTCCAGCATCTGCAGTTCCTTCTTTGACGTTTTGCGGTGACGGTTGCATTTATAGTTTCTTTCTGTCGGGGGGGGAGTCCTGGCCTGTGGCGGCTCCTGATAAGTGATATAGTGTTTAAGAAGGAACTGCAGATGCTGGAAAATGGAAGGTAGACTGTGGAGGCAGGTGCTGGTGGAAGGAGAGTGGTGCATTTGACAGCTGCCGTACGTGTTCGAACAATGGGCTGCCGTAATGGGCATACATTTCTTATGTTATTAGAAATATTAGCACAAGACCAAATAATAATTTTAAAAAGAATCTCCAGTGGTCTTGTGTCTCTGTGATACATGGAACCGTGTCTGTATGTGGTGCAGTGTAATACTGGAGATTTTAAAGTTGGTTAAAATATGTCACCTGCCCTGTTTCAGCTTTTTTGACCGAGGTCAATATTAATAACACTGACGAGGCTGAAAGCTGCCGTAGCCAAGCGTTGTCCATTCTTTCTCTCTGGGGATGCTGCCTGTCCCGTTGAGTTACTCCAGCTTTGTGTGTCTATAGTGTAGCCGAGCGTTATTCAGCCAAGTGACCCTTGGACCCTTCCTTGTATGTTGTTTCCACGTATATACTAAATGTGTTTGGTGAACATTACCTCCGCTGTTGGACACCCTGCCTCAGACGTGGTGCATTGTGTATTACTGGCACTGCAAACGGGCACTGGAAACTACGTTTAGAAATGCTCGCGAAAATAAGTGATAAGTTCCCTCCGTGGGTGCTGCCTTGCCCGCTGACTTCCTCCAGTACTATGTGTTTTTTGTTTGGCTCTGAAGTTGAAGGTGGACCCCCCCTGTGTCTACCTTCAACTCCCTGTCTGTGGTGGCTCAGTGGGACGGGCAGAGGCTCTGGGCAGATGGTTGCATTTCTGGTCGAGGACCTTCTTCAGACAATCACAAGTACTCTCACCGACGAGAGTTCAGTTCAGTCTGAAGAAGGGTCTTCTCTCCAGAGTCGCTGCGCTGCCTGTCCTGCAGAGCTACTCCAGCTTTTGTCTATCTTCAATTTCAGAGTTGGATAACATTTCTCATGTGGGGCTTATAGCGTCTACCCCCCCCCCCCCCCCCACCCCCTTCCTTCCCAACCTCAGCCTCACGGACCTTAGCGTACCCCTAGTTCCTAAAACCCATTTCCATCACTGATCTGGCATATAAATTCATGGCAGTGAGATTTAAAAATCATGTTATATTCTTGTGTGAGTGGGATTAGTTTGTTATTTAGATACTTAGGCTATTTTTAAATTTATTCTTTTCTTAAGAAATGGAATCTCCAGGATATGCTTAATGGGAAAGTGGTCAGACAGGCATGGCATGCGTGGTTTGAAGAGCAAAAACCTGTGGTTTACAATGCCAACATTGAAACGTCGAGGAAAAACAAGGTGTACAGAGTTGCTTATTGGTTATGTGCCCGCACCTTTACCCCTGGCCTGACTCCCCACACCCTGTGAAAGGAACTCTCCCCCCATTGGTCCCTTGAACTGGTGTTGTCATTCGATTAGATGACAACTGATTCAACTTGTCCCAGTGTGTTCCCGGTTTAACCATATAACCATTACAGCACGGAAACAGGCCTTCTCGGCCCTTCCAATCCGTGCTGACCATTTATTTTCCCCTAGTCCCATCTACCTGCACTCAGACCATACCCCTCCATTCCCTTCCCGTCCATATACCTATCCACTTTACTTTTAAATGTTAAAATCGATCCTGCCTCCACCACTTCTGCTGGTAGATCATTCCACACAGCCACCACTCTCTGAGTAAAGAAGTTCCCCCTCATGTTACCCCTAAACTTCTGTCCCTTAACTCTCATGTCATGCCCTCTTGTTTGAATCTTCCCTACCCTCAATGGGAAAAGCTTATCCACATCAACTCTGTCTATCCCTTTCATCATTTTAAAGACCTCAATCAAGATGGTTTACCCACCATCTCTCCATCTGCCGTCACCCTCCACCCCACACCCATTCAGTAAGAAGGAGATTTGGAAGCCTTGGGCAAATTGAATTGTTACTTTATTTATTTTTATTTTTATTTTTACGGAGAGAACAATCTGCGCATGCACGGTTTAAGATTTTTTAAAAGCCGACTGACTGTCATATTATTCACGACAGGTGCCTGAATATGACTCATTTATAATTATATATTTCTATTTCTATGAACATTGTTCCCAATTGGGCCCCGCACCCTCTAAGGCCGGCCCTGTTCTCTGCCCACTCTCCCAACCTGTCCAGGTCCTTCTGCAGAGTCCCTGCTTTCTCAACACTACCTGCCCCTCCACCTATTTTCGTATCATACGCAAACCTGGCCACAAAGCCTTCAATCCGCTTGTCCAAATTATTAATATACAACGTGAAGGGCAGCGGCCCCAGCACCCAGCCCTGTGGAGCTCCGGAATGCTGGAGAAGGAGTTGCATTTGGGAATCCTGCACCGCCCCTTTGCACCTCTGATTTCTAGCATTCGTTTGCCTTCTTTTCCCACAACCGCTGTCTGACCTGCTGAGTGTTTCCAGCGTTGGACTGGTTGGAGAAAGGTTTGTGTGCCCGGGGAGGAATGAGATGCAGCATCCGCTCGGCACTCCGGGAGCACTGTGGAATGGAGCAGCGTGGAGCCACGGGGAGATAGCTCCGGTGGGCTGTAGAGTTGGGCTCCACAATGGTACAGCAGGGGCTTGAGACGGGGTGGAGGTTGCCAGGCACTGCTGCTGAGCAGCCGTGCAGCACAGTGTACGGTGCAGGCAGCCGCAGCGCAGTGTACGGTGCAGGCTGCCGCAGTGCAGTGTACGGTGCAGGCTGCCGCAGTGCAGCACAGTGTACGGTGCAGGCTGCCACAGTGCAGCACAGTGTACGGTGCAGGCTGCCCCACTCTGTGCCAGGCCTGGGGAACAGGGAGAGGGGCACGGGGTGTGAGACAGGGGTGCATGAGGGGTGAGAGAGGGGTTGAGTGTGAGAGGGGGTGAGGGTGAGGGGAGTGAGTGTGAGAGGGGTGAGTGTGAGAGGGGTGAGTGTGAGAGTGGGGTGAGTGTGAGAGGGGATGAGGGGGGTGAGTGTGAGAGGGGGGTGAGTGTGAGAGGGGGGTGAGTGTGAGAGTGGGGTGAGTGTGAGAGTGGGGTGAGGGGTGAGTGTGAGAGTGGGGTGAGTGTGAGAGTGGAGTGAGTGTGAGAGTGGGGTGAGTGTGAGAGTGGGGTGAGTGTGAGAGTGGGGTGAGTGTGAGAGTGCGGTGAGTGTGCGATGGGTGTGTAATGTGTGAGGAGGGGGTGAGCTGGCTCCAGTCTGGTCCAGTCCACAGCGGCCGTGCCGGGGTGCCGGCGGTGCCGGTGAGCAGGGAGTGAGCGGTCACTGTGGGGCATCACCATCCCGGTCAGCGGTCCCTGCCTCGGCAGCTCCGGCCACCTCTTTACTGGCCGTCGCCCGCTCCAGGTAGTCCTTGGCCAGTCGGTAACAGAAACCATACTGATCCTGGTACAGAGAGAGAGAGGGGGGGGGAAGGGATAGGGGAGAGGGAGGGGAAGGGAAGGAGGTAGAGGGTGGGAAGGAGCGAGAGATGGAGGGAGGGAGGGAGAGAGAGATGGAGGGATGGAGGGAGAGAGGGAGGGAAGAGTCAGTGTCTCACAATCACCGTAAATGGGGACAGGGTTAACAAACCTCACTCTCCCTCCCCCCACTCTCCCCCCCCCCCCCCCAACCTTCCCTACTCTTTCATCCCCACTCCCCTCTCCGCCCCCACCCCTCTATGGACCACCTCACTCTCCACAGCTGCATGTTGCACATCTGGCTATAAGCAAGGCATTGGACAAGGTTCCGCATGGAAGGTTACATCGCATGGGATCCAAGGAGAGATAGACTTGGACAGTGAATGGCATGGCCCTGGGAGTGTGGCAGAACAGATTGCAGAGAGGTCGATCATTGTGAGTGGCGTCACGGGTAGATAGGGTGGTCAAAAACCTTTTCAGCACAATGGCCTTAGACACAGTATTATGCACCATTGTAGGTTGCAGTTGTATAAGACGTTGGTGAGACCGCATTTAGAATATTGTGTTCAGTTCTGGGCACCTTGTTATAGGAAAGATAACGTCAAGCTTGAAAGGGTTCAGAAAAGATTTACGAGGATGTTGCCAGGACTAGAGGGTGTGAGCTATAGGGAGAGGTTGAGTAGGCTGGGTCTCTATTCCATGGAGCACAGGAGGATGAAGGGAGATCTTATAGAGGTGTATAGAATCATGAGAGGAATAGATCGAGTAGATGCACAGAGTCTCTTGCCCAGAGTAGGGGAATCGAGGACCAGAGGACGTAAGGTTAAGGTGAAGGGGAAAAGATTTAATAGGAATCTCAGACAATAGACAATAGGTGCAGGAGTAGGCCATTCGGCCCTCCGAGCCAGCACCGCCATTCAATGTGATCATGGCTGATCTTCCCCAATCAGTACCCCTTTCCTGCCTTCTCCCCATATCCCCTGACTCCACTATCTTTAAGAGGCCTATCTAGCTCTATTCTCTCTTGAAAGCATCCAGAGAACTGGCCTCCACCGCCCTCTGAGGCAGAGAATTCCACAGACTCACCACTCTCTGTGAGTAAAAGTGTTTCCTCGTCTGTGTTCTAAATGGCTTACTCCTTATTCTTAAACTGTGGCCCCTGGTTCTGGACTCCCCCAACATCGGGAACATGTTTCCTGCCTCTAGTGTGTCCAAACCCTTAACAATCTTATATGTTTCAATGAGATCGCCTCTCATCCTTCTAAACTCCAGCGTGTACAAGCCCAGCTGCTCCATTCTCTCAGCATATGATAGTCCCGCCATCCCGGGAATTAACCTTGTAAACCTACGCTGCACTCCCTCAATAGCAAGAATGTCCTTCCTCAAATTAGGCAACCAAAACTGCACACAATACTCCAGGTGTGGTCTCACTAGGGCTCTGTACAACTGCAGAAGGACCTCTTTGCTCCTATAGTCCATTCCTCTTGTTATGAAGGCCAACATACCATTTGCTTTCTTCACTGCCTGCTGTACCTGCATGCTTACTTTCATAGACTGATGAACAAGGACCCCCCAGATCCCGTTGTACTTCCCCTTTTCCCAACTTGTCGCCATTTAGATAGTAATCTGCCTTCCTGTTTTGACTAACAAAGTGGATAACCTCAGATTTATCCGCATTAAACTTCATCTGCCATGCATCTGCCCACTCCCCCAACCTGTCCAAGTCAGCATGCATTCTCTGAGGGCTAACCTTTTCACAGGGTGGTGGGTGTATGGAACAAGCTGCCAGAGGAGGTAGGGACTATCCCAACATTTAAGAAACAGTTAGACAGGTACATGGATAGGACAGGTTTGGAGGGATCTGGATCAAATCCCATCAAGTGGGGTATGATGGTTGGTGTAGGCGATGAGCTGAAGGGCATGTGTCCGCGCTGGGTGACTAGAACTAGCCCAGAATGCCAACTTGATCAGCAAGTATATAGTGAGCTGGTGCTGCCCCATGACCCCGTCCCTATCCCCATGACCCCGTCCCTATCCCCATGACCCCGTCCCTATCCCCATGACCCCGTCCCTATCCCCATGACCCCGTCCCTATCCCCATGACCCCGTCCCTATCCCCATGACCCCGTCCCTATCCCCATGACCCCGTCCCTATCCCCATGACCCCGTCCCTATCCCCAGGACCCCAGACCTGCCCCACGATCCCAGCCCTGCCCCCCTGACCCCAGCCCTGCCCCCCTGACCCCAGCCCTACCCCATGACCCCAGCCCTGCCCCATGACCCCAGCCCTGCCCCCACGACCCCAGCCCTGCCCCCTGACCCCAGCCCTGCCCCCTGACCCCAGCCCTGCCCCCTGATGCAGCCCTGCCCCAGGACCCCAGCCCTGCCCCCATAACCCCAGCCCTGCCCCCATAACCCCAGCCCTGCCCCCATGACCCCAGCCCTGCCCCTGACCCAGAGTACTGCCCCCTGCCAGGTACCAGTGATGCCAGGGCTTGTGGGCGGCTTCTACGAATGGTCCTGACGGTCTGGAACACGTCGACCATGCGCTGGCGCCGGATCTGCTGGCAGAGGTTGCTGGCAGCGCAGTAGAGCCCGCAGCGAGTGGCACCGTCCCTGCAACACCGTTACACCCCGTTACACACCCGCACACACACACACCCGCACCCACACACACAGCGCAGTAGAGCCCGGAGCGAGTGGCACCGTCCCTGCAACACCGTTACACCCCGTTACACACCCGCACACACCCGCACACACACACACACACAGCGCAGTAGAGCCCAGAGCGAGTGGCACCGTCCCTGCAACACCGTTACACACCCACACACACCCGCACACACACACACCCACACGCACACACCCGCACACACACCCGCACCCACACACCCCCGCACCCGCACACACCCCCGCACCCGCACGCCCACACACACGCCCACACACACGCCC
Source organism: Raja brachyura (assembly GCA_963514005.1). The sequence continues at coordinate 135,020,701 of OY740783.1, forward strand.
ACACGCCCGCACACACCATCACACACACACGCCCACACACCCGCACACACACCCGCACATACACGCCCACACACCCGCACACACCATCACACACACATGCCCACACACCCGCACATACACGCCCACACACCATCACACACACACGCCCACACACCCCCACACACCCGCACACACACGTCCACACACGCCCACACACGCCCACACACCCGCACACACACGCCCACACACCCGCACACACCATCACACACACACGCCCACACACACCATCACACACACACGCCCACACACCCGCACATACACGCCCACACACCCGCACATACACGCCCACACACCCGCACATACACGCCCACACACCCGCACATACACGCCCACACCTGCACATACACGCCCACACACCCGCACATACACGCCCACAAACCCGCACATACACGCCCACACACACCATCACACACACACGCCCACACACCCGCACATACACGCCCACACACACCATCACACACACACACGCCCACACACCCGCACATACACGCCCACACACCCGCACATACACGCCCACACACACCATCACACACACACGCCCACACACACCATCACACACACACGCCCACACACACCATCACACACACCCGCACATACACGCCCACACACACCATCACACACACACGCCCACACACACGCATACACGCCCACACACACCATCACACACACACGCCCACACCCGCACATACACGCCCACACACCCGCACACACACCATCACACACACATGCCCACACACCCGCACATACACGCCCACACACCTGCACACACACACGCCCACACACCCGCACACACACGCCCACACACCCGCACACACACGCCCACACACCCGCCCACACACCCGCACACACACCATCACACACACACGCCCACACACCCGCACACACACCCACACACACACCATCACACACACACGCCCACACCCGCACACACACCCGCACACACACCATCACACACACGCCCACACACCCGCACATACACGCCCACACACCCGCACATACACGCCCACACACCCGCACACACACGCCCACACACGCCCACACACGCCCACACACACGCCCACACACCCGCACACACACATGCCCACACACCCGCACACACACGCCCACACACACGCCCACACACACACGCCCACACACCCGCACACACACGCCCACACACACACGCCCACACACACGCCCACACACACGCCCACACACACGCCCACACACCCGCACACACACCCGCACACACACCCGCACACACACCCGCACACACACCCGCACACACACCCGCACACACACCCGCACACACATGCCCACACACCCGCACACACACGCCCACACACACGCCCACACCATCACACACACACGCCCACACACCCGCACACACACGCCCACACACCCGCACACACCATCACACACACACGCCCACACACCCGCACACACCATCACACATACACGCCCACACACCCGCACACACACGCCCACACACCCGCACACACCATCACACACACACGCCCACACACCATCACACACACGCGCCCCCGCCCACATGCCCACACACACCCGCACACACACCCGCACACACACGCCCACACACGCCCACACACCCGCACACACCATCACACACACACGCCCCCGCCCACATGCCCACACATGCCCACACATACCCGCACACACGCCCACACACCCGCACACACCATCACACACACACACCCCCGCCCACATGCCCACACACACCCGCACCTGTACACACCCCCGCACACACCCCCGCACCCGCACACACACCCGCACACACACCCGCAACCGCACACACACCCGCACACACCATCACACACACGCCCACACCCGCACACACCATCACACACACACACACACCCCCGCCCACATGCCCACACACACCCGCACCCGCACACACGCCCACATACCCGCACACACCATCACACACACACACACACCCCCGCCCACATGCCCACACACACCCGCACCCGCACACACCTGCACACACCCCCGCACCCGCACACACACCCGCACACACACCCGCACACAAACCCGCACACACCCCCGCAACCGTACACACCCGCACACACACCCGCACACACCATCACACACACGCCCACACACACACCCGCACACACCATCACACACACACGCCCATACACACACCCGCACACACCATCACACACACACGCCCACACACACACCCGCACACACCCCCGCAACCGCACACACACCCGCACACACCATCACACACACGCCCACACATCCGCACACACCATCACACACACACGCCCACACCCGCACACACACCCGCACACACACGCCCACACCATCACACACACACACACCCCCGCCCACATGCCCACACACACCCGCACCCGCACACACCCCCGCACCCGCACACACCCCCGCAACCGCACACACACCCGCACACACCCCCGCACACACCCCCGCACACACCCCCGCACACACACCCGCACACACACGCCCACACACACACACCCCCGCCCACATGCCCACACACACCCGCACGCACCCAAACACACCATCACACACACACCCGCCCACATACACCCGCACACACCCCCACACACACACACCCGCATACACACGCCCACACACACCCGCACACACCTGAACACACCATCACACACACACACCCGCACACCCGCCCACATGCCCACACACACCCGCACACACCCCCACACACCCGCATACACACACCCGCACGTACCCGAACACACCATCACACACACACACCCGCACACCCGCCCACATGCCCGCACACCCGCACACACACACCCGCATACACACGCCCACACACACCCGCACACATGCCCACACACACCCCCACACACACACCCGCATACACACGCCCACACACTCACACCCGCATACACACCCCCACACACACACCCGCATACACACGCCCACACACACACCCGCATACACACCCCCACACACACACCCGCATACACACGCCCACACACTCACACCCGCATACAGACGAAAGTGACCGTCCCAGTCCCTGCCACACCGTTGCACACCACCCACAGCCACCAACATACTTCCATTACACACCCCACATGCCCTGTCTCTGATGCACACCGTTACACACCCGTTACACATCCACACACATGACACATCCCTGCCGCACACCATCACACGCCTGTTCCATGCACACACACACAGCTCTGATTAAACGCACACACACGCCATCCATGCGCACGCCCCTACTGTTACACACCATTACACATGTGTGCTCTTGTTGCACACTTACGCACCGTCCCTGTTGCACACCGTTGCACACCCATTACACTCGCACTGCTCCCGTTACAAAACTTACCTTTAGCGGTGCTGCAGTTCTGCCGCTGGCTGTGTGCGCGACTTTGGCGCCTTTAAGGGGGGGGGGCGGGGTTAAAATGCGGGTTTCCCCTTGCCATCTTTTGTCGGAGTGCGATCTATTTCTGGAGATTCGTTCCCACTGCCGGTAAGTGACATTTTTTTGTTGAATGGCCCGACTATTTCAGCGCTGGAGTAATTTAAAAATTAGCTCCTAATGCCGTGAACGCCGACAATGGGGACGGATTTTACGTAGGGGACAGGTAAGTGAAAGCTGTTTATTTTTACATATAAACCTGCTTGTTTAGATGACTTTAATCAACATTTCATGTTGCGAAACGGTGATTTATTCCCCATACGAACCGGCAGTGTTTTTCCTGCTGATATGGGGTTTAAATTCACCGCAACCGCAACGCTCCAATCCATCGCGTTCCATATAATCCCACTCGCAAGCTGATTTAAATGGCCATTAATTTACGGGCATTAAACACTAAATTCCTTCAATTTGGCCTATAAATTAATGACAGTGAGATTTAAAAATCATGTTATATTGTGAATTCTTGTGTGAATGTTATTTGGACACTTAGGCTTTAAAAAAAATGTTAATAGTTTCTTAAGAAATGGATAGATGTTTAGATCTAGTAATTGAATTTTGTAATTAGCTACAATTGGGTAACTAACTAATTATATGCTTTAATTTCAGGTCATCCAAGTAAGATTGTTTCATATTTGTTTCAGAATGCTTCAATCTATAATAACTGAAAATGTCTTTCAGTTAGCTTAATTTTTAAGAAAGTTATGGGCTTTTAACTGTCCTCGATCACAGCTTTTGTGTTAAATCAACGGAAAAGGCAATAGGGAACAAGATGCTAATTTCCGAGTATGAAAATGGCCATAGCTTTTTTAATACTGAAGATATGACAGTGAATTAGGTGTCAAATTAAACTTATTTTTATGCTTTATCTGATAGGATAAATTGCAGACTTGATTTTTAAAATCTCAAAATGTTGTAACATTGCTACCGTTACACCTACACCGTATTCTTTACACACCCATTACACACTCACTCCACTCCTGTTACATACACGTCTCCCATTACACACACACACACCATTCCCATTACACACTCGTTACACAAACGCTGCTGAAGTGATTCAACCATCACTCCTGGGGTCAGAGGTCGTCGGTCAGGGGAGGCACCAGCCGGTGACCAGTACGGGTGGGATAGAGGGTGAGGGTCAGGGGTTGAGGGCGGGGGGTTGAGGATTGGGGGTTCAGGTCTGGATGGTCAGGATCAAGGGTTGAGGGTCAGGCGTTCAGAGTTGAGGGTGCGGGGGGGTCAGGGTTGAGGGTCGGGGGTCAGGGTTGAGGGTGGGGGTTAGGGGTCCGGGTTGAGGGTGGGGGTCAGGGTTGAGGGTGGGGTTAGGGGTTGAGGGTCAGGGGCTGAGGGTCAGGGTTGAGCGTGGGGTTTCAGGGTTGAGGGCTGGGTTGAGGGTGGGGGGTCAGGGTTGAGGGTCAGGGTTGAGGGTCGGGGTCATGGGTTGAGGGTCGGGGATTGAGGGTCGGGGTCAGGGTCATGGGTTGAGGTTGAGGGTCAGGGTTGAGGGTCAGGGTTGGGGGTCAGGGTTGAGGGTGGGGGTCAGGGTCGGGGGTTGAGGGTGGGGGGTCAGGGTGATGGGTTGAGGGTGGGGGTCAGGGTCGGGGGCCTCACCAGCAGGTGATGACGATGGGTTTGTATTTGTGCTGTTGCTGCCACGTCTGCACTCGCTGGTCCAGGCTGAGGATTGTCCGTGGGGACGTAGGGACCGGCTCGTCCATGGGCCAGTCGTCTAGCTGCAGCACCCTCACCTCCCGCTCACAGCTCTGCAACACAACACCACCCCTCACCACTGACCCCACATCCCATCCATGTACCCCATCCCATCCCTGACCCCCGACCCCATCCATCACCCCCGACCCCATCCATCACCCCCGATCCCATCCTAGACCCCCATCCCATCCATGACCCCCGACCCCATCCATGACCCCTGATCCCGTCCTAGATCCCCATCTCATCCCTGACCCCGACCACATCCATGACTCCCGACCTCGGCCCAGACCCCCGACCCCATCCCTGACCCCCATCACCATTGCCCCCCTCTACTGTTACCCCCGTATTCACCCCTCGTGACCCTCCATTGTCCCCAGTTCCCCGTTCCCCAGTTCCCCGTTCCCCAGTTCCCCTGTTCCCCAGATACCCCGTTCCCCAGATACCCCATTGCCCAGTTACCCCGTTCCCCAGTTACCCCGTTCCCCAGATACCCCGTTACCCAGATATCCCGTTCCCCAGTTACCCCGTTCCCCAGTTACCCCGTTCCCCAGTTACCCCGTTCCCCAGTTACCCCGTTCCCCAGTTACCCCGTTCCCCAGTTACCCCGTTCCCCAGTTACCCCGTTCCCCAGTTACCCCGTTCCCCAGTTGCTCCGTTCCCCAGTTGCCCCGTTCCCCAGATACCCCGTTCCTCAGATACCCCGTTCCCCAGTTACCCCGTTCCCCAGTTACCCCGTTTACCCCGTTCCCCAGATACCCTGTTCCCCAGTTACCCTGTTTACCCCGTTCCCCAGTTACCCCGTTCCCCAGTTACCCCGTTCCCCAGATACCCTGTTCCCCAGTTACCCCGTTCCCCAATTACCCCGTTTACCCCGTTGCCCAGTTACCCCGTTTACCCCGTTGCCCAGTTACCCCGTTTACCCCGTTGCCCAGTTACCCCGTTTACCCCGTTGCCCAGTTTACTCCATTGCCCAGTTACCCCGTTTACCCCATTGCCCAGTTACCCCGTTGCCCAGTTACCCCGTTTACCCCATTGCCCAGTTACCCCGTTGCCCAGTTATCCCGTTTACCCCGTTGCCCAGTTACCCCGTTTACCCCATTGCCCAGTTACCCCGTTTACCCCATTGCCCAGTTACCCCGTTTACCCCGTTGCCCAGTTACCCCGTTTACCCCGTTGCCCAGTTACCCCATTTACCCCGTTGCCCAGTTACCCCGTTTACCCCGTTGCCCAGTTACCCCGTTTACCCCGTTCCCCAGTTACCCCGTTCCCCAGTTACCCCGTTCCCCAGATACCCCGTTCCGCAGTTACCCCGTTCCCCAGTTACCCCGTTTACCCCGTTGCCCAGTTACCCCGTTTACCCCGTTGCCCAGTTACCCCGTTTACCCCGTTGCCCAGTTACCCCGTTTACCCCGTTGCCAAGTTACCCCGTTTACCCCATTGCCCAGTTACCCCGTTCCCCAGTTACCCCGTTTACCCCGTTGCCCAGTTACCCCGTTCCCCAGATACCCTGTTCCACAGTTACCCCGTTCCCCAGTTACCCCGTTTACCCCGTTCCCCAGTTACCCCGTTTACCCCGTTCCCCAGATACCCCATTCCCCAGTTACCCCATTCCCCAGTTACCCCATTTACCCCGTTGCCCAGTTACCCCATTCCCCAGATACCCCGTTCCCCAGTTGCCCCGTTTACCCCGTTCCCCCGTTTACCCCGTTCCCCCATTTACCCCGTTCCCCCGTTTACCCCGTTTCCCGTTGACCCACCTGGCCGTGCCGGCGGACGATGAGGAGCCGCTCGGTGATGTTGGACGACACAGACACTGAGCGCTCCTTCACCTCGAACGGCCCATACTGACCACAACCCTCCGCCCCACACAGGCTCACGTAGCTCTGGGGAGACACACAGTCAGTACAGACACACAGAGAGAGGGAGACGGGGAGACGGGGAGTCACAGAGACAAATAGAGTCACAGTCAAACAGGGACACAAAGACACAGTCACAGACACACGGTCACAGAGACACAGACACACACAGAGAGACAGTCACAGAGTCACGCAGAGACACACAGAGACAGAGACAGGGGAGACATGGAGACACGGAGACACACACACACACACACACACACACACACACACACAGGGGAGACACAGAGACACACAGTGGTGCGCTGAGTTCACGCTGACCACGGTGGGGTTGACAGGGACAGAGAGGGGGTAACAGGGAAACAGGTTGCGAGAAGGGGAGGGGGCAGGGGGAGCGGCGGGGGGGAGGGGAGGGTGGAGAGGGTCGGGGTCGGGTCGGGGTGGGGGTCGGGGTGGGGGTCGGGGTTGGGGTCGGGGGGGGATGGGGTAGACTGACCTGGTCGAGCTGGTTTGGGGGGTTCATGCTGATGACAGTCATACAGTCGTGGTCGTAGACCAGAGCCCAGAAGTCGGGCAGCGTGTGGGGCAGCGGCAGCTGGGTCAGGATGAAGCCGTCTCTCACCCCGTGACGCTGCAGACAGAGACAGCACTGGCATCATCACCCCACGCACGCACACACGCACGCACACACTGCCCACACACACACACCACACACACACACGCACACACTGCCCACACACACACACACACACACGCACACACTGCCCACACACACACACACACACACGCACGCACACACTGGCCACACACACACACCACCCACCCACCCACCTACACACACACACACACACACGCGCACACACCCACACGCACACACACATCCCCCCCCACACACACGCACACACACACACACCCACACGCACCCACACGCACACACACACCCACCACCCACCCACGCACACGCACACGCACACACGCGCACACACACCCCCCCCACACCCACCACCAACCCACCCACACACCCACACACCCACACACGCACACACACACCCCACATGCACACACAGCCACACCCCACCCACGCCCCACCCAGACACACATACCCCCCCTCACACTCACTCACTGGGGAGGGGGAGGGGAGGGGAGCGGGAGGGGAGGGGGCGGGTGGGGAAGTGTTGGAGGGGGGGGGTCCCCACATTACCTCAGTGTAGATGGCGTTGATGTATCCCGCGCTGCCGTCCCCGTTCCTCACCGACACCAGGCTGGGGCGCACCCGGTCCCCTGGCAATACACACCGTCAGATGGGGGCGGGAGCCAGGGGGCAAGGAGGGGGGGGGAATGGGATGTGGGGGTGGGTGAGGGGTGACGAAGGGTGAGGGGTGAGGGGTGACGTGGGGTGAGGGGGATGGGGTGAGGGGGATGGGGTGAGGGGGATGGGTTGGGGGGATGGGGTGAGGGGGATGGGGTGAGGGGGATGGGGTGAGGGGATGGGGTGAGGGGGATGGGGTGAGGGGGATGGGGTGAGGGGGATGGGGTGAGGGGGATGGGGTGAGGGGGATGGGTTGGGGGGGATGGGGTGAGGGGGATGGGGTGAGGGGGATGGGGTGAGGTGGATGGGGTGAGGGGATGGGTTGGGGGGGATGGGGTGAGGGGATGGGGTGAGGGGGATGGGGTGAGGGGGATGGGGTGAGGGGGATGGGGTGAGGGGGATGGGGTGAGGGGGATGGGGTGAGGGGATGGGTTGGGGGGGATGGGGTGAGGGGGGATGGGGTGAGGGGATGGGTTGGGGGGATGGGGTGAGGGGGATGGGGTGAGGGGGATGGGGTGAGGGGATGGGGTGAGGGGTGAGGGGATGGGTTGGGGGTGATGGGGTGAGGGGGGATGGGGTGAGGGGATGGGGTGAGGGGGGATGGGGTGAGGGGGGATGGGGTGAGGGGGGATGTGGTGAGGGGATGGGGTATGGGGTGAGGGGTGAGGGGATGGAGTGAGGGGGGATGGGGTGAGGGGGGATGGGGTGAGGGGGGATGGGGTGAGGGGGGATGGGGTGAGGGGGGATGGGGTGAGGGGACGGGGTGAGGGGATGGGTTGGGGTGGATGGGGTGAGGGGGGATGGGGTGAGGGGATGGGGGGATGGGGTGAGGGGGATGGGGTGAGGGGGATGGGTTGGGGGGGATGGGGTGAGGGGGATGGGATGAGGGGGATGGGTTGGGTGGGATGGGGTGAGGGGGATGGGGTGAGGGGAGATGGGGTGAGGGGGGATGGGTTGAGGGGGGATGGGTTGAGGGGGGATGGGGTGAGGGGGATGGGGTGAGGGGTGAGGGGATGGGGTGAGGGGATGGGGTGAGGGGTGAGGGGATGGGTTGGGGGGATGGGGTGAGGGGATGGGGTGAGGGGGGATGGGGTGAGGGGATGGGGTGAGGGGTGAGGGGGTGAGGGGTGAGGGGGTGGGGCGAGGGGATGGGGCGAGGGGGGATGGGGTGAGGAGGGGATGGGGTGAGGAGGGGATGGGGTGAGGAGGGGATGGGGTGAGGGGGGGTGGGGTGAGGGGGGATGGGGTGAGGGGACGGGGTGAGGGGGGACGGGGTGAGGGGACGGGGTGAGGGGACGGGGTGAGGGGGGACGGGGTGAGGGGGGACGGGGTGAGAGGGGGACGGGGTGAGGGGGGGACGGGGTGAGGGGGGATGGGGTGAGGGGGGATGGGGTGAGGGGGGATGGGGGATGGGGTGAGGGGGGATGGGGGATGGGGTGAGGGGGGATGGGGTGATTGGGGATGGGGTGAGGGGGGATGGGGTGATTGGGGATGGGGTGAGGGGGGATGGGGTGATTGGGGATGGGGTGAGGGGGGGATGGGGTGAGGGGGGATGGGGTGAGGGGGGATGCGGTGAGGGGGATGGGGTGATTGGGGATGGGGTGAGGGGGGCATGGGGTGAGGGGGGCATGGGGTGAGGGGGGATGGGGTGAGGGGATGGGTTGGGGGAGATGGGTTGGGGGGGATGGGTTGGGGGGGATGGGTTGGGGGGATGGGGTGAGGGGGGATGGGGTGAGGGGGGGTGGGGTGAGGGGGACGGGGTGGGGTGAGGGGGATGGGGTGAGGGGGGGGGGGTGGGGTGAGGGGGGGGGGATGGGGTGAGGGGATGGGTTGGGGGGATGGGGTGAGGGGATGGGTTGGGGGGGATGGGGTGAGGGGGGATGGGGTGAGGGGTGAGGGGATGGGGTGAGGGGATGGGTTGGGAGGGATGGGGTGAGGGGATGGGGTGAGGGGGATGGGGTGAGGGGATGGGGTGAGGGGGATGGGGTGAGGGTTGAGGGGATGGGGTGAGGGGTGAGGGGGATGGGTGAGGGGGGATGGGGTGAGGGGTGAGGGGGATGGGTGAGGGGGGATGGGGTGAGGGGTGAGGGGGATGGGTGAGGGGGGATGGGGTGATGGGTGAGGGGGGATGGGGTGAGGGGGGATGGGGTGAGGGGGATGGGGTGAGGGGTGATGGGATGGGGTGAGGGGATGGGGTGAGGGATGAGGGGGTGAGGGGATGGGGTGAGGGGGATGGGGTAAGGGTTGAGGGAATGGGGTGAGGGGTGAGGGGATGGGGTGAGGGGATGGGGTGAGGGGGTGAGGGGGATGGGGTGTGGGGATGGGGTGAGGGGTGAGGGGGTGAGGGGGATGGGGTGAGGGGTGAGGGGGTGAGGGGATGGGGTGAGGGGTGAGGGGTGAGGGGATGGGGTGAGGGGGATGGGGTGAGGGGGGATGGGGTGAGGGGATGGGGTGAGGGGATGGGGTGCGGGGGATGGGGTGAGGAGGGGATGGGGTGAGGAGGGGATGGAGTGAGGAGGGATGGGGTGAGGGGGGATGGGATGAGGAGGGGATGGGGTGAGGAGGGGATGGGGTGAGGGGATGGGGTGAGGGGGGATGGCGTGAGGGGGATGGGGTGAGGGGATGGGGTGAGGGGGGATGGGGTGAGGGGACGGGGTGAGGGGACGGGGTGAGGGGACGGGGTGGGGTGAGGGGGATGGGGTGGGGGGACGGGGTGAGGGGGACGGGGTGAGGGGTGAGGGTGAGGAGGTGAGGGGATGGGGTGAGGGGATGGGGTGAGGAGGGGATGGGGTGAGGAGGGGATGGGGTGAGGAGGGATGGGGTGAGGGGGGATGGGATGAGGGGGGATGGGGTGAGGGGACGGGGTGAGGGGGGACGGGGTGAGGGGGGATGGGGTGATTGGGGATGGGGTGAGGGGGGATGGGGTGAGGGGTGATTGGGGATGGGGTGAGGGGGGATGGGGTGAGGGGGGGATGGGGTGAGGGGGGATGGGGTGAGGGGGGATGGGGTGATTGGGGATGGGGTGAGGGGGGATGGGGTGATTGGGGATGGGGTGACTGGGGATGGGGTGATTGCGGATGGGGTGAGGGGGGATGGGGTGAGGGGGATGGGGTGAGGGGATGGGTTGGGGGAGATGGGTTGGGGGGGATGGGTTGGGGGGATGGGGTGAGGGGGGATGGGGTGAGGGGGGATGGGGTGAGGGGGGATGGGGTGAGGGGGGATGGGGTGAGGGGATGGGTTGGGGGGGATGGGGTGAGGGGATGGGTTGGGGGGATGGGGTGAGGGGTGAGGGGGGAGGGGGGATGGGGTGAGGGGGGATGGGGTGAGGGGGGATGGGGTGAGGGGATGGGGTGAGGGGATGGGTTGGGAGGGATGGGGTGAGGGGATGGGTTGGGGGGATGGGGTGAGGGGGATGGGGATGGGTGAGGGGGGATGGGGTGAGGGGTGAGGGGGGATGGGGTGAGGGGGGAATGGGGTGAGGGGGATGGGGTGAGGGGTGATGGGATGGGGTGAGGGGATGGGGTGAGGGGTGAGTGGGTGAGGGGATGGGGTGAGGGGATGGGGTGAGGGGGATGGGGTGAGGGTTGAGGGGATGGGGTGAGGGGATGGGGTGAGGGGATGGGTTGAGGGGTGAGGGGGTGAGGGGTGAGGGGGTGAGGGGGATGGGGTGTGGGGATGGGGTGAGGGGTGAGGGGGATGGGATGAGGGGATGGGGTGAGGGGTGAGGGGATGGGGTGAGGGGTGAGGGGATGGGGTGAGGGGATGGGGTGAGGGGATGGGGTGAGGGGATGGGGTGAGGGGACGGGGTGGGGTGAGGGGGGAGGGGTGAGTGGGTGAGGGGATGGGGTGAGGGGATGGGGTGAGGGGTGAGTGGGTGAGGGGATGGGGTGAGGGGATGGGGTGAGGGGGATGGGGTGAGGGGATGGGGTGAGGGGGATGGGGTGAGGGGTGAGGGGGTGAGGGGTGAGGGGGTGAGGGGGATGGGGTGTGGGGATGGGGTGAGGGGTGAGGGGGATGGGATGAGGGGATGGGGTGAGGGGTGAGGGGGTGAGGGGATGGGGTGAGGGGTGAGGGGTGAGGGGTGAGGGGATGGGGTGAGGGGATGGGGTGAGGGGGATGGGGTGAGGGGGATGGGGTGTGGGGATGGGGTGAGGGGTGAGGGGGATGGGATGAGGGGATGGGGTGAGGGGTAAAGGGGTGAGGGGATGGGGTGCGGGGGATGGGGTGAGGGGACGGGGTGAGGGGGACGGGGTGAGGGGGACGGGGTGAGGGGTGAGGGTGAGGAGGTGAGGGGATGGGGTGAGGGGGGGATGCGGTGAGGGGGGGATGGGGTGAGGGGGGATGGGGTGAGGGGGGATGGGGTGAGGGGGGATGGGGTGGGGGGATGGGGGGATGGGGTGAGGGGAGGGGGTGAGGGGGGATGGGTGAGGGGGATGGGATGGGGTGAGGGGGGATGGGGTGGGGGGGATGGGGTGAGGGGGGATGGGGTGGGGGGGATGGGGTGAGTGGGGTGAGGGGATGGGGTGAGGGGAGGGGGTGAGGGGGAGGGGAGGGGTGATGGGTGGGGGGGGGGGAATATACCTGGCAGGATGTGGGGGGAGCGGTTCTTGGGGAGGTTACACGGCCGCTGAGCCTCGGTCCTTGTCTGGGAGTCGTACAGACGGCAGAACTGCTGCAGGCTCTGAGGACCAAGCGGAGAGATTGTGTGAGGGGGTCAATGTAGCCCACTCTCCCCCTGCCATCACCCTACGCACAGACCCACACAGAGACACACACAGAGACACACAGAGACACACAGAGACACACAGAGACACACAGACAAACAGTCAGAGACACACAGACCCACAGACCCACACTCAGACACACACAGATACACACACATACACAGAGATGGACACAGACACACACAGATAGACACAGAGATAGACACAGAGACACACACACACACACACACACACACACACACACACACACACACACACACACACACACACACACACACACAGACACACACGGACACACACTCAGACACACACACACACAGACACCAGGCACGTGCCGTGAGTAATTACTCAGGGTAGGCAGTCAGTCGGCTTCTTAAAAAAAATGAAACCACGCATGCGCAGATTATTCTCTTCTCCGTAAAAATAAATATAAAAAACCGTAACAATTCAATTTGCCCAAGGCTTCCAAGTCTCCTTTATTCTGAATGGGTGGGGGCGGGGGGGTAGAGGGTGATGGCAGGTGGACAGATGGTGGGAAAAACGGGAGCACACCGGGACAAGTTGAATCGGTTGTCATCTAATGGAATGACAACACTTGTGCAAGGGACCAATTGGGGGGAGAGTTCCGGGAGCCACCGCACTGTAGCTGGGCATAGAAGCAGCTCGGGGAGCTGCGAGCGGGTGCCGGGACCTGGCAGCAGAACTGGCCGCCACTTCTGCGCCTTCTGCCGGCCCGCCCACCTCTGGCAGTGCTCTCCGTCTGAACACCTTTCAGCTGCCGCTCGCTCATGTCAGCCGCTTCCTGCAAATCCTTAAATTCCCACAGCCGAGTAACCACAACCTGACATGAGTGAGGCCAGCGAGCGGCAGGAGAGAGGTTTTTAGATGGAGAGCTGCCAGAGCTGAGCCGGGGACCGGCAGAAGGAGCTAAGGTGGCGGCTGGTTCCGCCGTCCGGCCCGGCGGCCGCTCAGCCACCCGAGCTACTTCTCTCCCCCCCCTCCCTCCCGCCCTGGCCTCAATGCGGTGTCATTGCACGCCTCAGTGCAAGGAGCGTCGCAAGTGGCATTATCCCAATCCCCTCATTCATAACATTCGTGCCCTCCCCGCAACTTTACCCCGGGCCAGACTCGCCAAACGCTTTGAAAGGAGCTCTCCCCCCACCCCCACACCCCGGGAAATACGGTATTTAAAAACATAAGCACAAAATGTACTTACCACATCATTGGTACACAAACTCCATTCTTCTCTCTTTGTTACCTAACATACACTTAAAATATTGACAAACCATATTTGAAAACCCCGCCAAGAAACTAGCGCTGCGCATGTGCAGTAGACTGATGCGTATGCGCAGTGCTGCAAAGGCAGAATTTCTGCTGCCTTCAGCCCCGCTTGAAACTGACGGCTTCAGGCAGCGCTGACGGCACGTGGGCTGCATAGACCTTCCCGTGTTACAAGCGCTGCGGATGAAAGGCACGGAGAATTATGCCTACCTAATAGATCGGTCTCTTACATAGGCATCATTCCCCATGCCTTTATTATTTATATTTAGTTATTACTATGTTATAATTTTAGTCAGGGTAGGCAGTGCCTTCCTTGCCTACCCTGACCGCACGTGCTTGACAGACACACACACACAGACACACACATGGACACACACGCAGACACACACACGTAGACAAACACACGTAGACACACACAGCCAGACACACACGCAGACACACACAGACACACACACAGCCAGACACAAAGAGATATACACCCAGACACACAGAGACACACACAGACATACACAGACAACAGACACACAATCGCATGCTGGTGGGACAGGCCCTTTAGGAATTCAAAGTATTGTATACGAATGCGGAAAGTATAAGAAGTAAAGTAGATGAGCTTGAGGCTCAGTTAGAGGTTGGTAGATATGACATTGTGGGGATTAACGAGACGTGGCTGCAGGAGGATCGGGCCTGGGAACTGAATACTCAGGGTTATACATCCTATAGAAAGGACAGGCAGGTGGGCAGCAGACGGGGGGGGGTAGCTCTGCTGGTGAGGGATGGAATTCAGTCCCTTGCTAGGGAAGACATAGGGACTGACGAGGTAGAGTCACTGTGGATTGAGTTGAGGAATCGTAAAGGCAAGAAGACACTAATTGGTGTTAATTGGTGTTAAAGGTTGAACAAGTTAGGTCTTTATTCTTTGGAGCGCAGAAGGTTAAGGGGGGACTTGATTGAGGGATAGACAGCGTTGACGTGGATAAGCTTTTCCCATTGAGGGTAGGGAAGATTCAAACAAGAGGGCATGACATGAGAATTAAGGGACAGAAGTTTAGGGGTAACATGAGGGGGAACTTCTTTATTCAGAGAGTGGTGGCTGTGTGGAATGATCTTCCTGCAGAAGTGGTGGAGGCAGGATCGATTTTAACATTTAAAAGTGAAGTGGATAGGTATATGGACGGGAAGGGAATGGAGGGGTATGGTCTGAGTGCAGGTAGATGGGACTAGGGGAAAATGGTCGGCACGGACTGGAAGGGCCGAGAAGGCCTGTTTCCGTGCTGTAATTGTTATATGGTTATATGGTTAATACAGGCCATTTAAGACTGAGGTGAGAAAAAACTTTTCCACCCAGAGAATTGTGGAATTCCCTGCCACAGAGGGCAGTGGAGGTCAAATCACTGGATGGATTTAAGAGAGATTTGGATAGAGCTCTAGGGGCTAGTGGAATCAAGGAATATGGGGAGAAGGCAGGCACGGGTTATTGATAGTGGTGCTGGCTCGAACACAGACACACACACAGACACACCCACATACAGACAGACACACACAGACAGAGACACACACACACACAGATACACACAGACACACACACACACAGACACACAGAGACACACACACAAAGACACACGGACACACAGAGAGACACAGACACACATATACATAGACACACAGAGACACACACAGACACACACACATACAGACAGAGACACACACAGACAGAGAGACACACACACACAGATACACACAGACACACACACACACACAGACACACAGAGACACACACACAGACACACAGAGACACACACACAAAGACACACGGACACACAGAGAGACACAGACACACATATACATAGACACACAGAGACACACACAGACACACACACATACAGACAGAGACACACACAGACAGAGACACACACACACACAGATACACACAGACACACACACACACAGACACACAGAGACACACACACAGACACACAGAGACACACAGAGACACACACACAGACACACACACACAGACACACACACAAAGACACCCGGACACACAGAGAGACACAGACACACATATACATAGACACACAGAGACACACACAGACACACACAAACACACACAGACACACACGGACACACAGAGAGACACGGACACACATACACAGAGACACATAGACAAACACAGACACACAGGGACACAGGGGTGTGTGTAGGTGGCACCAGTCCTACCTCAAACTCGCGTTTGCAGCCGAGGCTGGGCAGGCCTTGTTCCCCCGTCAGCAGGCTGCTCACACAATCTGGGAAATGTTCCACTGCTATGGCTGTGTCCCCAAACTCCTGCACATCCAACAACACCTGGTAGATGAAACGGTACTGCTCCTGCACACAGACACAGAGAGAGAGCAATGGGGGTTACACATGGGGCACGGGGGAGAGAGGGAGAGAGAAACAGAGAGGGAGAGATACACAGAGAGAGGGAGCGACAGACAGAGAGAGGGAGAGACAGACAGAGAGATGGAGAGACAGAGAGGGAGAAAGAGGCAATGGGGGTTTAGACATGGGCATGGAGGGGAGAGAGAGAGAGAGAGAGAGAGGTGGACGGAGGGGATTAGTTGGGGCAGGAAGAGATTGGGGAGAGGGGTAGACATGGGACAGGGACGGAGGTTAGACATGGGCATGGAGAGAGACTACAGGGACGCCCCACAGCGCCAGAGACCCGGGTTCAATCCTGACTACGGGTGTTGTCTGTACGGAGTCTGTACGTTCTCACCGTGGCCCGCGTGGGTTTCCTCCGGGTGCTCCGGTTTCCTCCCACACTGCAATAACGTGTAGGTTAATTAGCTTCAGTAAATTGTCCCTGGTGGGTGTCGGATAGTGCTAGTATACGGGGTGATCGCTGGTCAGTGTGGGCTGATGGGCCTGTTTCCACGTTTTATTTCTCAAACAAAAATGATAAGCATCACCCGGCCTTTGTGGCATGAGAAAAGCCGGTGAGAATTGTTTGATTTGTGAAACAAGTTTCTCACATGATTTCTAAATTGCCACTGATAGGCCAGACCAGGCCAGACCAGGCCAGTCTGTTGTGGTTGGGGGCAAGATAAAGAACAACAGCTCATGTTTTCTTGTTTCAGCAGCTTCACACCCATGAAGATGGGTCTCCACCCCAAACGTCACCTAGTACTTCTTTCCAGAGATGCTGCCTGACCCGCTGAGTCCCCATCGACACTGTTCCAGCCACAATGCACAATTTCTACATTACATCTGCCAGCTCCCTGTCTCTCTGCCACCAACACTGTGCACACTAATGTGTAGGAAGGAACTAAACCATAGTACCATGAGAGGCAGCTGGCCTTTATAAATCAGAGCATTGAATATAGGAGTAGGGAAGTCATGTTAAAATTGTACAAGGCATTGGTAAGACCAATTCTGGAGTATCGTGTACAATTTTGGTTGCCTAATTATAGGAAGGATGTCAACAAAATAGAGAGAGTACAGAGGAGATTTACTAGAATGTTGCCTGGGTTCCAGCAACTAAGTTACAGAGAAAGGTTGAACAAGTTAGGTCTTTATTCTTTGGAGCGCAGAAGGTTAAGGGGGGACTTGATTGAGGTCTTTAAAATGATGAGAGGGATAGACAGAGTTGATGTGGATAAGCTTTTCCCATTGGGGGTAGGAAAGATTCAAACAAGAGGGCATGACATGAGAATTAAGGGACAGAAGTTTAGGGGTAACATGAGGGGAAACTTCTTTACTCAGAGAGTGGTGGCTGTGTGGAATGATCTTCCTGCAGAAGTGGTGGAGGCAGGATCGATTTTAACATTTAAAAGTAAAGTGGATAGGTATATGGACGGGAAGGGAATGGAGGGGTATGGTCTGAGTGCAGGTAGATGGGACTAGGGGAAAATGAATGGTCGGCACAGACTGGAAGGGCCGAGAAGGCCTGTTTCCGTGCTGTAATTGTTACATGGTTATGTATGGCTCAACCCTTTCCTCTTTGTTGTTTTTTAGTCTGTTTTATTTCTATGTTTTAGTTGATCTTTAGTTTTGTATTATACTAGACCAAGTGCAGACCCGTTGGATCTGCTCCCCCAACGCACCCGCCCCCTACCCGTAGCCCCCACGGGAGGCGTGGTCCTCCACCTCAACCCGTTGCCGAAGGTAAGATTCGAGCACTCCTCAGCAAAGATCATAGCTCTCGGTCCTGGGCCTCCTCCACGGCCAGAGTGAGCAACACCGCAAGTTGGAGGAACAGCACCTCATATTCCGCTTGGGGAGTCTGCATCCTCTGGGCTTAAACATTGAATTTTCTCAATTCTGTTAACCCAGACTGCCCCCACCCCTCCCCACCTCTCCCTCCCCCTCGGGCCCTGGTATTCCTTCTCTCTCTATCTCTCCCCCACCCAAGTCGCACTAGCTTCTCATTTTCACACTACAAACAGCTTACAATGGCCTGTTTCCTTTATCATCGATACTTTTTTGCATATCTTTCATTCATTGTTCTTTATCTCTCCACATCACCGTCTATATCTCTCGTTTCCCTGATCCCTACAGTCTGAAGAAGGGTCTCGACCCGAAACGTCGCCTATCTCCTGAGTTTCTCCAGCCTTTTGTGTACCAAAGATCATAGCTCGTCAGCCACCACCAGCACAGGAGATAAAAAATAAAATCCCAATCCCAAATTGCAATACCAATTGACCCTCCCCCTCCTGTTCTGCCAGGAGCTATGATGGCAACATTGTTGTAAATGTCGGGCACGCTTGCTGTGAGATGCCATTCAGCTGAAAAGTTCAGAGTGTTGCTGCCAGCGTTCCTGTCTTGCAACTTTGTATCAAAGTGTGTTGGGAGCTGTGAGAAATGATTTTTAACAGTAAAAACCACTTTCAATTCAAAGTATTTTTAAACATTTTTGGTAATGTCGAGAAATAAAGCCTGAAATTTTCAGATAAGTAGATTTTGGACTCCACAGGAAAAATCTCTACTGGAATATTAAAAAATGTTACCGTTACCGCGTTGTTTTTTCATGAAGATGTGATTACACACGAACAAACACACACATCCAAGATCAGACTTTTAATAGCTACTAGACCAAGTGCAGACCCGTTGGGTCTGTTCCCCCAGCGCGCGGTTGCGAGGGGAGGGGGCGGCCTGAGGCGTCACACACACACTAACCAACCTCTCACACATACACACACACTAACCATTGATATTATATTAATATTATTAATTCACTCCTTTTACCCCATGCCCTGCCCTATCCACTCACACATAGCCCCCAATTCGCAGCCACGGAGGGGGAGACGGAGGCACAGAGAGGGAGACGTAGGCACAGAGAGGGAGACGGAGGCACAAAGAGGGAGACGGAGGCGCAGAGAGGGACACAGAGAGGGACATGGAGGCACACAGAGAGGGACACACAGAGAGGGACATACAGAGAGGGACATACAGAGAGGGGCACAGAAAGGGGAGCTTCCTGCCTTTTGGAGCAGGGATTTCCGATTTGCGGCGTGTTTTGAGTGGGCGGCCCTGCTGCATGAGCGGGCGGACGATCAAAAGCAGCAGAGGGCTGACCGATCGAGAGAAGGGGGGGTGGAGAGAAGGGGAAGGGGAGGGGGAGAGAAGGGGGGGTGGAGAGAAGGGGAAGGGGAGGGGGAGAGAAGGGGGGGGATAATGGAAGAAGGGAGGGAGGAGAGGGGTACGGCCGCCAAGCAGCTGTCAGCCTCAGAGTGAGCCTCAGCTCCATGGCCTCGCATCCTCGGCGCTTCAGACCCCGAGTACGGGGAGGGGGGAGTGGGGGTGAAGGGGGGAAGAGGAGGAGGGACAGGAAAGAGAGGATGGGGGAGAGAGGTGAAGGGGGGGGGGTTGGAGTGAGCGGGCAGGCGGGCGGGCTGGAGTCCAGCAGCGGGAGGCGTGGCGTGAGCGTACTTGGAGGCATACTGGAGGCAGGTGGGCTTGGATTGGTCGACATGTGGGCATTGTGACGTCAGCAGCTGATAAGAGCCGTTTAGATCTTAAAAATTGACTTGTGTTTTAGTTTCGTGATAAATTTTACTCTAAATCAAGGAGTGGAAAAAACCTCGACATTTCTGCGCCTGGTTTGCGCGGAGTAACGAATCAAATGCAAAATGCCGTACACCCACACACACTTTTAAAGTATATAGATAGATATAATGATATGATGGGGGGTGGGTGGGGGGTGGGGGGGACTGCTTTTATCTCTTTCCCCGACGGAGATGAAACTTTGTCATATCTCTGTCCATGCTGTGGCCTAACATCGTGGAGCTGACGATCCCATTGCTGGGAATGGACTCCAACTGTGGGAGCATCGACCGCCCCGACTGCGGATGATTCGATTGCCCCCACCGCGGGTGAGAAGGAGGAAAGAAGGTAAAAGTTATTTGCCTTCCATCACAGTGGGGAATGTGAGGTCGCCGAATAAACAAGATGGACGTGCTGCCTGCACTGGTGAGGACTCTGAGGGAGTGTCCTGAGTGCAGTGATCTCGGTGTTTGCAGGGACATGGCTCCATGGGGACATCCCGGAGTCTGGTGCGAGTGTGGGCGGCTTTCTGAATGTTCGGGTGGACAGGGATTGCAGAGAGTGACAGCGGTCGGTACAACACTGGTCACATCACAGTGAAGGAGTGTGTGTGTGTGGTCCGGACATTGAACTGATGGCTGTGGGTCTCCACTGATGCTGGGTGCCCTAGGGATTCTCATACGCCGCTGTGGTGACTGTTTATGTTTAATCTTTATGTAGTTTTGTATCTTGTTGCTTTTTTTGGTTTGACTGCATGGTAAATCAAATTTCACTGTACCTCGGTACACGTGACAATAAAGGACTGTGTCCGTGCCTCACCCGTGTCCCTGCCTCCCCCGTGTCCCTGCCCCACCTGTGTCCGTGCCCCACCTGTGCCCCTGCCCCACCTGTGCCCCTGCCCCACCCGTGTCCGTGCCCCACCCGTGTCCGTGCCCCACCCGTGTCCGTGCCCCACCCGTGTCCGTGCCCCACCCGTGTCCGTGCCCCACCCGTGTCCGTGCCCCACCCGTGTCCGTGCCCCACCTGTGTCCCTGCCCCACCTGTATCCGTGCCCCCCCGTGTCCCTGCCCCACCCGTGTCCGTGCCCCACCCGTGTCCGTGCCCCACCCGTGTCCGTGCCCCACCCGTGTCCCTGTCCCACCCGTGTCCCTGCCCCACCTGTGTCCCTGCCCCACCTGTATCCGTGCCCCACCTGTATCCGTGCCCCCCCGTGTCCCTGCCCCACCCGTGTCCCTGCCCCACCCGTGTCCGTGCCCCACCCGTGTCCGTGCCCCACCTGTGTCTGTGCCCCACCTGTGTCCGTGCCCCCCCGTGTCCGTGCCCACCCGTGTCCCTGCCCCACCCGTGTCCCTGCCCCACGTGTGCCCCTGCCCCACCCGTGTCCGTGCCCCACCCGTGTCCCTGCCCCACCTGTGTCCCTGCCCCACCTGTGTCCGTGCCCCACCTGTGTCCGTGCCCCACCTGTGTCCGTGCCCCACCTGTGTTCCTGCCCCACCTGTGTCCAGAACAAGGGGTCACAGTTCCAGAACAAGGATAAGGATAAGGGGGAATTCCTTTAGGACCGAAATGAGGAAAACATTCTTTACACAGAGAGTGGTGAGTCTCTGGAATTCTCTGCCACAGAAGGTAGTTGAGGCCAGTTCATTGGCTATATTTAAGAGGGCGTTAGATGTGGCACTTGTGGCTAAAGGGATCAGGGGGTATGGAGAGAAGGCAGGTACGGGATACTGAGTTGGATGATCAGCCATGATCACATTGAATGGCGGTGCAGGCTCGAAGGGCCGAATAGCCTACTCCTGCACCTATTTTCTATGTTTCTATGTTTCTATGTGTCCCTGCCCCACCTGTGTCCCTGCCCCACCTGTGTCCGTGCCCCACCTGTGTCCCTGCCCCACCTGTGTCCCTGCCCCACCTGTGTCCGTGCCTCACCTGTGTCCGTGCCTCACCTGTGTCCGTGCCCCACCTGTGTCCGTGCCTCACCCGTGTCCCTGCCCCACCCGTGTCCGTGCCTCACCCGTGTCCGTGCCCCACCTGTGTCCCTGCCCCACCTGTGTCCCTGCCCCACCTGTGTCCCTGCCCCACTTGTGTCCCTGCCCCACCTGTGTCCGTGCCCCACCTGTGTCCGTGCCCCACCTGTGTCCGTGCCTCACCTGTGTCCGTGCCCCACCTGTGTCCGTGCCTCACCTGTGTCCGTGCCTCACCTGTGTCCGTGCCTCACCTGTGTCCGTGCCTCACCTGTGTCCGTGCCTCACCTGTGTCCGTGCCTCACCTGTGTCCGTGCCTCACCTGTGTCTGCCCCACCTGTGTCCGTGCTTCACCTGTGTCCGTGCCTCACCTGTGTCCGTGCCTCACCTGTGTCCGTGCCTCACCTGTGTCCGTGCCTCACCTGTGTCCGTGCCTCACCTGTGTCTGCCCCACCTGTGTCCGTGCTTCACCTGTGTCCGTGCCTCACCTGTGTCCGTGCCTCACCTGTGTCCGTGCCTCACCTGTGTCTGCACCATGCCAGCTCTCTGTCCTCTCATGTGGTCCACGCAGCGGAACACGTCCACCTTTTCCTCCGCCTCCGCCATCTTCAGCAGGTAGTCGATGGCGATGAAGGTTCCTGTCCGCCCCACACCGGCACTGCCAACGGTCAGAGACCCGCGTCACCAACTGCACACGGGGGACCTGCACGCGGGGGACCTCCCTGCTGGGCACCTTTCCGCTGGGCACCTCCACGCTGGGCACCTCCACGCTGGGCACCTCCCCGCTGGGCTCCTCCACGCTGGGGACCTCTCCACTGGGCACCTCCACGCTGGGCACCTCCGCGCTGGGGACCTCCATGATGGGGATCTCCTCTGGGCAGCATATTGGGGCCTCCACACTGGGCACCTCCCTGCTGGGCACCTCCACGCTGGTGCCTCCACAATCACACCCACCCCAGGACCCTGCCCCTCCACCGTCCCTGCCTCCACCCCACTCCCTCCAACCCACTGCCCCCACTTCACTCCCCTCCCCCTCCACCACCTCCCCCTGTGTCCCTCCCCCCACTCCCCCCTGACCTGCAGTGCACCAGCATGTGCCTGGTGTTGTGGCTGCTCTGGTGGATGTGCTTGAGCAGGCGGTAGATGCTGATGGTGTTGCCGGGGACACCGTGGTCCGGCCACTGCAGGTAGTGCAGATGCTGCACCTCCCGGGAGCTGCCGTCCACCGCACCCACCTGGGGGGAGAGACGGGGGGAGTGATGGGGGGTCAGACCAGGTACAGTGTCCCCCCGACCCACACTGACCCCTACACTGTCCTCCACGCCAAACCCCCTCCCCCGCACAGACCCACGCGCCAACCCCGCCCATTCGCTAACCCTAATCCAAGCCCCGGGCCGACCTTTCACACCCGCATCGTGCCGAGCCCAGGCTCAACCCATAAAACCAGTACAATTAGGCCACTCGGCCCATCAAGTTTACCTCGCCATTCAATCGTGGCTGGTCTATCTCTCCCTCCTAACCGCATTCTCCTGCCTTCTCCCAATAACCCTTGACACCCGCACTAATCCAGAATCTTAACGAGAGGATTTCAGTACAGGAGTAAAGTGGTTCTTCTGCAGTTGTATAGGGCTCTGGTGAAACCACATCTGGAGTATTGTGTACAGTTTTGGTCTCTTAATTTGAGGAAGGACATCCTTGTGATTGAGGCAGTGCAGCGTAGGTTCACCAGATTGATCCCTGGGATGGCGGGACTATCATATGAGGAAAGATTGAAAAGACTGGGCTTGTATTTACTAGAGTTTAGAAGGATGAGGGTGGATCTTATAGAAACATATAAAATTATAAAAAGGACTGGACAAGCTGGATGCAGGAAAAATATTCCCAATGTTGGGTGAGTCCAGAACCAGGGGCCACAGTCTTAGAATAAAGGGGAGGCCATTTAAGACTGGGGTGAGAAAAAACGTTTTCACCCAGAGAGTTGTGAATTTGTGGAATTCCCTGCCACAGAGGGGAGTGGAGGCCAAAACACTGGATGGATTTAAGAGAGAGTTAGATAGAGCTCTAGGGGCTAGTGGAATCAAGGGATATGGGGAGAAGGCAGGCACGGGTTATTGATTGGGGTCGATCAGCTATGATCGCAATGGCCTCGAAGGGCCGAATGGCCTCCTCCTGCACGCATTTTTCTATGTTACACATCCAGGCCTTTCTGTAAGTTTCAATGAGGTCCCCCGTCATTCTTCTAAACTCCAGCGAGTACAGGCCCAGTGCCAACAAACACTAATCATAGGTTAACTCATGTCATTTTTGTAAACCTCTTCTGGACCCTCTCAAGAGCCAGCACTTCCTTCCTCAGATGTGGTGCCCAAAATTGCTCACAATATCCCAAATGTGGCGTTACCAGCACCTTATAGAGCTTCAGCATTGCACCCTTGTTTTTATATACAAGCCCTGTTGAAATAAATGCTAGCATTGAGTTTACTTTCTGTACTACTGATTCAACTTGCAGATGAACTTATTGGGAATCCTGCACCAGCATTCCCAAGTCCCTTTGCACCTCCGATTTCTGGATTATCTCCCCATTTAGAAACTAGTCGACGCCTTTATTCCTGCTACCAAAATGCACGACTCCACACTTTGCTACACTGTATTCCATCAGCCATTTCTCTGCCCACTCTCCCAACCTGTCCAAGTCCTTCTGCAGAGTCCTTTCTGTCTCTGTACTACCTGCCCCTCCACCTATCTTCATATCTTTCTCAACCACCGTGGCCACCCCCTGGCCGATCCCCGACCAACCTCAGACCCTGCCCCTTGCCCCCTGACCTGTTGTAGCCGCAGGGTGCTGCTGGTGAACTCCTGTGTGGCCGGACTGGTCTCGCTGACCCTGGTCACGGTGAACTGGCCGAAGGTCTCTCTCCCCCGCTTTGGCAAGTAGCGATCACACTTGGGCTGCAACAAACCGCAGGATCAGGTCACCGCGGGGTCAGGTCATCCGGGGTCACCGTGGGGTCAAGGCAGCAGGGGTCACTGCGGGGTCAGGACAGCAGGGGTCACCGTGGGGTCAGGTCATCCGGGTCACCGTGGGGTCAAGGCTGCAGGGGTCACTACAGTGTCAAGGCAGCAGGGGTCACCATGGGGTCAAGGCAGCAGGGGTCACTGCGGGGTCAGGGCAGCAGGGGTCACTGCGGGGTCAGGGCAGCAGAGGTCACTGCGGGGTCATGGCAGCAGGGGTCACTGTGGGGTCAGGGCAGCAGGGGTCACCGTGCAGTCAAGGTGGAGTCAGGTCAGCAGGGGTCACTGCGGGGTCACCATGGGATCAAGGAGGGGTCAGGGCAGCAGGGGTCACCGCAGGGTCCGGGTGGGGTCAGATCAGTGCGGTTCACCGTGGGATCAAGGAGGGGTCAGGGCAGCAGGGGTCACCGCAGGGTCCGGGTGGGGTCAGATCAGCGCGGTTCACCGTGGGATCAAGGAGGGGTCAGGGCAGCAGGGGTTCGAGGACCAGTCGGCAGAGGTTAAGCAGGGCCATGGGGGTCAGTGGATGGGTAGGTGGAGGTCACGGGGGTCGTGGAGAGGTCGGCGAGGTTCACGGCGGGGGTTACGGAAGGGTGGCCGTGGGTCACAGAGGGGTGACGCACCTTGCCCTGCTCGTTGAGTCTGGTCAACATGACGATGAGGTTGCAGTGTTCTTGCCACACCATGCTCCAGAAGTCACCGACCGTCTCTGCCAGCGGCCCTGTCAACGCCACAACACCTCAAACCCACGCACCGACTCCACGCCGGCCACCCCCTCCCTCAACCTGCACCCCACCGCCCCCTCCCCCGACCCCGCACCCACCACCCCCTCCCTCAACCTGCACCCCGACCCCACCGCCCCCTCCCCAACCCCGACCCTGCAACCAACACTCCCTCCCCCGACCCCACCGCCCCCTCCCTCAACCTGCACCCCACTGCCCCCTCCCCGACCCTGCACCCAACACTCCCTCCCCGAACCCCACCGCCCCCTCCCTGAACCTGCACCCCACCGCCCCCTCCCCGACCCCACCACCCCCACCCTGAACCTGCACCCCACCGCCCCCTCCCCGACCCTGCACCCAACACTCCCTCCCCCGACCCCACCGCCCCCTCCCTGAACCTGCACCCCGACCCCACCGCCCCCTCCCCAACCCCGACCCTGCACCCAACACTCCCTCCCCCGACCCCACCGCCCCCTCCCTGAACCTGCACCCCGACCCCACCGCCCCCTCTCCAACCCCGACCCTGCACCCAACACTCCCTCCCCCGACCCCACCGCCCCCTGCCTGAACCTGCACCCCACCGCCCCCTCCCCGACCCCACCACCCCCTCCCTGAACCTGCACCCCACCTCCCCCGACCCCACCACCCCCTCCCCCGATCCCGCACCCACCTCCCCCTCCCTGAACGTGCACCCCACCGCCCGCTCCCCCTCCCCCGACCCCACCGCCCCCTCCCCCGACCCCACCACCCCCTCCCTGAACCTGCACCCCACCGCCCCCTCCCCCGACCCCCCTACCCCGCACCCACCATCCCCTCCCCCACCACCCCCGACCCCGCGATCCTCCTGTGAGGGGGGGGGGCAGAGCATGGGGTGAGAGGTTAGGTGGCTCTATCACCAATGGGGAGGGTGGGACCTGTCAGCCGGGGTAACCGGGATGAGGGGTGAGGTGTGCCTGGGTCAGGGGTCAAGCATGCCTGGGGTGACCAGGGTCGGTGTGGAGATGACTGGGGTCAGGGGTCATGGGTCACTATGAGGTCAGCTGGCCTGGGTGACCAGGGTCACTGCGGCGGAGGCCAGGAGGGTGACCAGGGTCACGGTCAGGAGTGAGCGGTGAGTGGGGTCAGGAGTGAGTGAGGTCAGGGGTGAGCGGGGTCAGGGGTGAGTGGGGTCAGGGGTGAGTGGGGTCAGGGGTGAGTGGGGTCAGGGGTTCTCTGCCTCCTGCAGACGCACCTTGAGTGGCGATGTAATAGTTCGGCTTCCTGTAGCCCTGTGGAGAAGGAGGAACATTAGTCTCCTGCGCGGCAGGGGTCACCCAACAGCCCCCTGACCCGCTGCCATGTGACCCCCCCACTCCCTGACACACCCCCACTGCCCCTTGATCCCAACCCGACCCCACATCTTTCCACTGCCCCGACCCCGACCCACGGCCATTTCCCCCAACCCTGCCCCGCTAACCTCTGACTGACCCTCCCTCACGAACCCCTGACCCTCCCTCATGTGCCACCGACCTCTGACCCTCCCCACTAATCCCCACAAACCCCTGACCTCCGACCCTCCCCCACTATCCTCCAACTTTTGATCCTTCCCCACTAAGCCCTGACCTCTGCCTGGGACATGGCTGAGACATGGCTGAGACATGGCTGGGACACGTGTGTGAAACGTACACGACATACTTGGGATACTCATGTGACACCCAAGGGGTGGGCATGCGACACATGTGGAACATGGCTGGGACACACGTGGGACACGGCAGCACCAGGCATGGAGGTGATTCCCAGGCCGTGTGTCATGTGGTCAGCCCACGCCAGTGACACGGATACTCCAGAGACCTCTCGGCCCATCCATCACCTCCCCACAGGGTGGCCCCCACCGGAGCTGGCAAGGGGGTGGTCCTGGATCCCATGACCCGGTGACCCCGGGGACACAGTGACCCCAGTGACCCCGCGACCTTGGGCTGACTCACGTCAATGTAGCTGGCGTTGATGAACCCGTCACCACTGCTGCCGTCCTTCAGCACCACGCGCGAGTTGTCATCTGCTCAAAGCCACAGCACAGTCAGGGCAGGGCAGTGGGCACACACGCACTACCCCTCCTCATCCCCACCCACCACCCTCACCACAGACCGTCAGCAAGGAAGAGTCGCACCCTGGACACTTCTGCCCTCTCCCATCAGGCAAAACGCACACCTCCACATTCAGGCACAGTTTCTTCCCAGCGGGTATCAGGCAACTGAATCATCCTCCCACAACCAGAGAGCTGTGCCATCTACCTCATTGGTGACCCTCAGACTAACTTTGATCGGACTTTGCTGAGTTTATTTTGCAGGAGACTTTATTCCCTCATCATGTATCTGCACACTGTGAATGGGTCGATTATAATCATGTATTGTCAGCACGCAACAAAAGCCTTTCCCTGTACCTCGGTACATGTGGCAATGAACTAAATGTGTATCTAATCGTGTACCTTTCCTATAGCTCGGGCCCCTTGGTCACCATCTGTAAATCTTCTCTGCACTTCTAGTTAATTACATCCTTCCATTCGCAGAGTGACCACAACCACACAATACTCCAAATCTGGTTTCACCACTTTTTTGTAAACCCGAGTCTTTTGCCCAGAGTAGGGGAATTGAGAACCAGAGGACAAAAGGTTTAAGGTGAAGGGGAAAAGATTTAATGGGAATCAGACTGGTAACTTTTCGCACAGAGGGCGGTGGGTGTATCAGGCCCGTACGAAGCTTTTCAAAAAGGGGGGTGGCATGACAGGATTACAAACATTTTATGTGAAGTAACATGCGCACAGCGTACATCACGAGCGTGAAGCCCCTCGCGGCCGGGGTTTTAGATGATCTCTGTTGCACTCTGAGCCTTATTTGGGAGCATTTTTGCACCAAATTTACGACCAATATTTTAGAAATAATTTTGGTGGAGTCAAGGTTAATGAGTGGGTGGAATGTGATGATTGGGCTCATTGTTGTATACATTTTTTAAAATCAAGAATTAACCATATAACCATATAACAATTACAGCACGGAAACAGGCCTTCCCGGCCCTTCCAGTCCGTGCTGACCATTTATTTTCCCCTACCTGCACTCAGACCATACCCCTCCATTCCCTTCCCATCCATATACCTATCCAATTTACTTTTAAATGTTAAAATCGATCCTGCCTCCACCACTTCTGCTGGAAGCTCATTCCACACAGCCACCACTCTCTGAGTAAAGAAGTTCCCCCTCATGTTACCCCTAAACTTCTGTCCCTTAATTCTCATGTCATGCCCTCTTGTTTGAATCTTCCCTACCCTCAATGGGAAAAGCTTATCCACGTCAACTCTGTCTATCCCTTTCATCATTTTAAAGACCTCAATCAAGTCCCCCCTTAACCTTCTGCGCTCCAAAGAATAAAGACCTAACTTGTTCAACCTTTCTCTATAACTTAGTTGCTGGAACCCAGGCAACATTCTAGTAAATCTCCTCTGTACGCTCTCTATTTTGTTGACATCCTTCCTATAATTAGGCGACCAAAATTGTACAACATACTCCAGAATTGGTCTCACCAATGCCTTGTACAATTTTAACATTACTTCCCTACTCCTAGATTCAATGCTCTGATTTATAAAGGCCAGCACACCAAAAGCTTTCTTTACCACCCTATCTACATGCGATTCTACCTTCAGGGAACTATGCACAGTTATTCCTAGATCCCTCTGTTCCACAGCATTCCTCAATTCCCTACCATTTCCCATGCACGTTCTATTTTGATTTGTCCTGCCAAGATGTAGCACCTCACACTTATCAGCATTAAATTCCATCTGCCATCTTTCAGCCCACTCTTCCAAATGTCCCAAATCTCTCTGTGGACTTTGAAAATCTACTTCATTATCCACAGCACCACCTATCTTAGTATCATCTGCATACTTACTTTCCAATTTTCCACCGCATCATCTAGATCATTGATGTACATGACAAACAACAGTGGACCCAACACAGATCCCTGAGGCACCCCACTGGTCACCGGCTTCCACCCTGACAAACAGCCTTCCACCATTACTCTCTGGCATCTCCCATTCAGCCACTGTTGAATCCATCTTGCTACTCCGCCATTAACACCCAAAGATTGAACCTTCTTAACCAACCTTCCATGGGGAACCTTGTCAAAGGCCTTACTGAAATCCATATAGACAACATCCACTGCTTTACCCTCATCAATTTCCCTAGTAACCTCTTCAAAAAATTCAAGAAGGTTTGTCAAACATGACCTTCCAGGCACAAATCCATGTTGACTGTTCTTGATCACACCCTGTTTATCAATATGCTCTTATATATTATCTCTGTTGTTTTAATAATCAATTGTTTTAATAATTAATTGTTGTCCTTGTTTTAATAATCAAGTTGTACTGTTGTAAAATGTTATAAAGGAGCATACAAAAAATACAAATAAAACAAAAGCTCAAATACTGTAAGTTTTTGAGAAAATGTTTTGTGTGTTGATTTAATTGCCTGTTACTGTTCGACTGTGTTAGTGTGTGCAGTGAACCTTTAATTGTCCTCCTGACTGAACAACCTCACATCACATCAATTTCAACATGGAATAGTGATGAGAATACAACATTTAGTTTGACTTTCTAGTTTCCATCATGAAAATTGAACTCAAACTAAATGATCGCTTTCAAACTAACCTATTCTGCTGTCATATTATTATAACAAATTCTAGTTGCATGATGACTCATAAACAAGATCACAAATCACATTTTGAATTCTCAAACACAATGTGATTGTCAATAATTGCAGAGCTGCCAAGTTTCACCAAGCATTTCCGTATTTTGATGGCTGAAAATCAGTATTTTTTGGGGGAAATCGGTATTTCTCACATAAATGCAATGGAACGTACTACACAGAAACTGGTTTTTTTTTAAATCAATATTTTGCATGCAACCTCATGTATTCTCAAATATCATTATGGAATACTGAAAATCAGTAGTACTGAATTGTGAAACCATTTTTGAAATGTGAATTTATAATTCTTGATTTTGCTTCCACAACATAAAAATAGAATAACAATACACATACATTTTGCAATTCATCATTTCGTTTACCAAGCAATCAAACATGCTGGCATGATGCTGCATAATCATTCAGGTGCTCCTGGATGTATATTGCCATTTACCCCTACTACTAATGCAAAGGCATTAGTTGGCCTTAGCATATATGCCATTCCTGGTTTCACGAATGTAGCACCTCAGATCAGTTTATCTAGCATGGCAGTCCTCAGTTCGTTAACACTGTCCAAGGCCTGTGTCATTCCGCAGTTAGTACACTGATGTAGGTGGCACGACTTCTACCTCTTCTTGCAGTGCCCTCTTTGGGCTCCCAAAGTGTGAGGGGATTAGCAGACAGTTCAGGATTCCTCCCACAGACTTTGACAACACTCGTGGCAGAGCAGCATATATTGCCATTTAGCCATAAATCACATTTTCCAGTTCCATTTTCCGAGAATGTAACTGCGCAAACTTTGTCACAACTTTGTCCAAGTTATGGGCAAAGTCATAGTGAATGTGGATTAAGGTGACTGCAGACAGGTGGCTGCAGGGAAGTCCTGGTCTTTGCTTCTCCGTGGATGAGAAAACGTGTTTCTCCACGTTGGCTGGATCAAAGTAAGATGCCGAGCGAGATCGCACCCACTGCGAGCATGTGTCTCTCTGTCGCTCAGGCTCATGACCAAAGGTCCCAGCTACCTCCGCGGCCAAATGGAGGGGGACAGGCGGAGTCCGCAGCGTGCCGTGGTGAGACTGGCTGCCGACAAGGCCAAGTACTTGAAGAGCCAGACGGCGAGGGGGTGCAAAGTGGAGCCCAATGGTTTGGGCAGCTCTGCCTCCGAGGAAGGCAGCGGCAGCGACAGCGGGGCCATCAACAACATGAAGACTTACCTGGCCTCCGGCAGCCCTCAGCTGAGCGGGCAGCTGGGGCTCCCGTCTGACATTGTGCGTCCAACAGGCAGTTCAGGCCCAACTCGCTGGTCATCTACCGGCAGAAGTGCGAGTTTGTGCACAGAGCGGCGGCCACCAGCCACAGGTTCAAGAACAGTGGCAGCCTGGCCTGGCAGCTGCTGCCCGGCTCTAGCGGCCGGGGCGACAAGCAGCAGGGGACGCCAACGGGAACAGCAACGTTGGAAGGGGGAGAAGTAGCAGAGGGTACAGAGGCTGCAGCACCCCAGGGTGCACAAGTAACCAGGCCAACAGCGCTCTAAGGTTCACAAGTAACCACACCAACAGCACCCCAGGGAGAAACAGCAGCCTCGCCAGCAACACCCAGGATGCACAAGGAACTACACCAGCAGCACCCAAGGGTGCACAAGTAACCACTCCAGCAGCACCCAAGGGTGCACAAGTAACCACTCCAGCAGCACCCAAGGGTGCACAAGTAACCACTCCAGCAGCACCCAAGGGTGCACAAGTAACCACTCCAGCAGCACCCAAGGGTGCACGTAACCACACCAGCAGCACTCCAGGAAGCACCAGTGACCACACCAGCAGCATCCCAGGGTTCACAAGTAACCACGCCAGCAGCTGTCCAGGGAGAAACAGCAGCCTCGCTAGCAACACCCCAGGATGCACATGGGGGGATCGGTGCAGGATGGGGGGGGGGGGGTCAGTGCAGGTTGAATAGGGAGATCAGTGCAGGATCGATGGGAGAGATCAGTGCAAGATGAATGGGAAGATCAGTGCAGGATGAATGGGTAGATCAGTGCAGGATGAATAGGGAGATCAGAGCAGGATGAATGGGAAGATCAGTGCAGGATGAATGGGGAGATCAGTGCAGGATGAATGGGGAGTTCAGTGCAGGATAAATGGGAGGTCAGAGCAGGATGAATGGGGAGATCAGAGCAGGATGAATGGGGGGATCAGTGCAGGATGAATGGGGAGATCAGTGCAGGATGAATGGGGAGATCAGTGCAGGATGAATGGGAGGTCAGAGCAGGATGAATGGGGGGATCAGTGCAGGATCGATGGGGGGATCAGTGCAGGATGAATGGGCAGATCAGTGCAGGATGAATGGGGAGATCAGTGTCCACCAGTAGCCGTGCCGCCGCCAAAGGGGGAGGCAGTTGGGATCTCTTCACGACCGCCTCCCCTCCGGAGTGGCCGCTATGGGGGCGGGGCCGCTACTGACGTGTGAGACCCGACATTCGCTCCGTCCCTCGGCCAGTCGTTCCCGCTCCCCGCCCGGCGACGGGAGAACGGTCTCCCCGGACCCGCTCCACGGCAGCCAGGCGGCCCGGCGGCGAGGCTCTGACGGGCGGGCGGGCAGACACCGCGGCCCCTCCCTCCCCCCCCCCCCCCCGGGCCCGGATAAACGGGCACTCCTTTCCCCCACGGGTGGGATTGGCGCCCTCGCGGGTAACATTCCCCTGCCCGCAACGCAACGCAACGCAACTCGGGCCCCACTCACACACACTAGGCCCGGGGCGTCGAGGCCTACAGTGATCCCGCCCACTGCGCACGCGCGGGGAGACGCCGGCATCTGACCTCACCAGCTGCCCCCCCTACTGCGCAGGCGCCAATGCTTTTTCTGGAACCATCCAGCGGGCCCGAACCTGAATTTCCTGAATTCCTTCAAAGTGCGAACACGGAATGGACAGGTTTGGTGGGATATGGAGCAGGCGCAGGCAGGCAGGTAGGGCCAGTGTGGGCGAGGTGGGCCGAAGGGCCTGCTTCCATGCTGTGGAACGGCACTATTCATAGCAATGTTACAACATTTTGAGATTTTAAAAATCAAGTCTGCAATTTATCCCATCAGATAAAGCATAAAAAGAAGTTTAATTTGACACCTAATTCACTTTCATATCTTCAGTATTAAGAAAGTTATGGCCATTTTCATACTCGGAAATTAGCATCTTGTTCCCCATTGCCTTTCAATTGACTTAACTCAAAAGCTGTGATCTAGAACAGTTAAAAGCCCATAACATTCTTAAAAATTAAGAGAACTCAATGAAATTTTCAGTTATTATAGATTGAAGCATTCTGAAACAAATATGAAACAATCTTACTTGGATGACCTGAAATTAAAGCATATAATTAGTTAGTTATCTAATTGTAGCTAATTACAAAATTCAATGAGTAGATCTAAACATCTATCAATTTCTTAAGAAAAGATAAACTTTTTTTAAATTGCCTAAGTGTCCAAATAACATTCACACAATAATCCACACTATAACATAATTTTTAAATCTCATTTTCATGAATTTCTGGGCCAAATGGAAGGAATTTAGTGTTTGATTCCTGTAAATTAATGGCCATTTAAATCAACTAGCGAGTGGGTTTTAGTGGAATGCGGTGGATTGGAACGTTGCGGTTAGCGGTGAAGTCGGGGGGAAAAATACTGTTTGTTCATACATTTTTTGGGATCCCATTTCGCAACATAAAAATATTATTAATGCCTCCCGAAAAACCAACTTTTAATATAAAAATAAACTATTTACCTTTTTTTCTCCCCTACGCAAAATCCTTCCCGTTGTCGGTTCTCACGGCTTTTGAAGGTGATTTTTAAATTACTCTACTTAATAAATAATTTAGAGTAATTTAAAAATACCTTAATTCATGAAATGTCGGAGCAATTTTTCTTCCGCAACGAAATCGCCCGACATGGATCGATTTTTCCTGCCTGTGGGGAGCGGCAGAACTGCAGCGCTGCTCAAGGTAAGTTTTGTAACATACCTAGGAATAGTGCCGGAGGATTGGCGTACTGCGCATGTTGTTCCATTTATTAAAATGGGTTCAAAGAATAAACCTAGCAATTATAGACCTGTTAGTTTGACGTCAGTGGTGGGCAAATTAATGGAAAGGATACTTAGAGATAATATATATAAGCATCTGGATAAACAGGGTCTGATCAGGAACAGTCAACATGGATTTGTGCCTGGAATGTCATGTTTGACAAACCTCCTTGAATTTTTTGAAGAGGTTACTAGGGAAATTGATGAGGGTAAAGCAGTGGATGTTGTCTATATGGATTTCAGTAAGACCTTTGACAAGGTTCCCCATGGAAGGTTGGTTAAGAAGGTTCAATCTTTGGGTGTTAATGGCGGAGTAGCAAGATGGATTCAACAGTGGCTGAATGGGAGATGCCAGAGAGTAATGGTGGATGGCTGTTTGTCAGGATGGAAGCCGGTGACCAGTGGGGTGCCTCAGGAATCTGTGTTGGGTCCACTGTTGTTTGTCATGTGCATCAATGATCTAGATGATGCGGTGGAAAATTGGAAAAGTAAGTATGCAGATGATACTAAGATAGGTGGTGCTGTGGATAATGAAATAGATTTTCAAAGTCCACAGAGAGATTTGGGACATTTGGAAGAGTGGGCTGAAAGATGGCAGATGGAATTTAATGCTGATAAGTGTGAGGTGCTACATCTTGGCAGGACAAATCAAAATAGAACGTGCATGGGAAATGGTAGGGAATTGAGGAATGCTGTGGAACAGAGGGATCTAGGAATAACTGTGCATAGTTCCCTGAAGGTAGAATTGCATGTAGATAGGGTGGTAAAGAAAGCTTTTGGTGTGCTGGCCTTTATAAATCAGAGCATTGAATATAGGAGTAGGGAAGTAATGTTAAAATTGTACAAGGCATTGGTGAGACCAATTCTGGAGTATGGTGTACAATTTTGGTCGCCTAATTATAGGAAGGATGTCAACAAAATAGAGAGCGTACAGAGGAGATTTACTAGAATGTTGCCTGGGTTCCAGCAACTAAGTTACAGAGAAAGGTTGAACAAGTTAGGTCTTTATTCTTTGGAGCGCAGAAGGTTAAGGGGGGACTTGATTGGGGTCTTTAAAATGATGAAAGGGATAGACAGAGTTGACGTGGATAAGCTTTTCCCATTGAGGGTAGGGAAGATTCAAACAAGAGGGCATGACATGAGAATTAAGGGACAGAAGTTTAGGGGTAACATGAGGGGGAACTTCTTTACTCAGAGAATGGTGGCTGTGTGGAATGATCTTCCTGCAGAAGTGGTGGAGGCAGGATCGATTTTAACATTTAAAAGTAAAGTGGATAGGTATATGGACGGGAAGGGAATGGAGGGGTATGGTCTGAGTGCAGGTAGATGGGACTAGGGGAAAATAAATGGTCGGCGCGGACTGGAAGGGCCGAGAAGGCCTGTTTCCGTGCTGTAATTGTTATATGGTTATATGTGTCACTCTATGACTAATGTAATGTCCCAATTACTATGTGTAGGAAGGAACAGTAGACCAAAGATCTTTTAGCGGAGCAAGATAGACCACTCCTGCTAAATGCAATGGGCTGACGTGTACTACGCACCGGAGTGGAACGTGGGCCTTTTTTTCATCCATTTCAGTAACCCGACCCGACCCGACCCGACTCGCAGTGTAATCAACGTTGTGGGGGAACAGTTTGTGTTAATAAATTATAATTCTGAAAATAAGGAGAAGATTTTTAACAAACAACGTTGATTTTGTCGAGGATGTTTCCGTAACCAGCTTCCTGCACTAGTATCTTTGCTCCGCTACGGAATTGTTGGTGCGGAGACGGAAGCCGGTTACGGAAATGGGGCTGAAAATTACCCATGAATTTGCCCATGACCGTACTATGTCTTATTCCTCGAGTGGTCTATCTTGCTCACTGTAGGATCTTTGCTGCAGATGCTGGTTTACACTGAAAATAGACACAAAATGCTGGAGTAACTCAGCGGGTCAGGCAGCATCTCTGGAAAAAAATAATAGGTGATGTTGTCAGCCTGAAGAAGGGTCTCGACCTGAAACGTCACCCATTCCTTCTCTCCAGAGATGCTGCCTGTCCCGCTGAGTCACTCCAGCATTTTGTGTTCCAATTTCTGTACTGAACCCCTTGACCGATGAACGCCAGTGGGCCTAAAGCTTTCTTCACCAACCTGTCTACCCGTGATGCTGCTTTCAATTTTCACAACCCTTTGAAGATTCAAAAGCACCACTTTGAGAATTTCTCATCGAGTCTACCAGTTGCATTCTGAAAATTCTGAGACCGAGTCAAACTGTGTCAATTTCTTTTCAGAATCCCCGATGAGTTTGATCCAATACAGTTTAAATGCAGGGTGGTGTTAGACAGCATTTCCCCCTGGTTCCAGTCCAGGTTAGTTTATTGTCACGTGTACTGAGGTACAGTGAAAGCCTTTGTTGCGTGCTATCCAGTCAGCAGAAAGACAATACATGATTACAATCGACCCATTCACAGTGTACAGATACATGATATGGGAATAACGTTTAGTGCAAGGTAAAGCCGGTAATGTCTGATCAAAGATAGTCCGAGGGTCACCAGTGAGGTAGATAGTAGTTCAGCACCGCTCTCTGGTTGTGGTAGGATGGTTCAGTTGCCTGATAACAGCTGGGAAGAAACTGGCCATTCACCCCATTCTCCCACTTTCTCCCCGTAACCCCCGATACCCGTACTAATCAAGAATCGAGGGCACACAAAATGCTGGAGAAACTCAGCGGGTGCAGCAGCATCTATGGAGCGAAGGAGATAGGCAACGTTTCGGGCTGAAACCCTTCTTCAGAAACCCACATCCTTAATCAAGAATCTATCTATCTCAGCCTTAAAAATATCCATTGACTTGGCCTCCACAGCCTGGGAAGATCACACCTTCTCTCACTGACAATGGGCTTACCATGCCCTGCCCTGCCCTGCCCTGCCCTGCCCTGCCCTGCCCTGCCTGGGGTCATTTGTTGGTCTAGTCTCACCTCCAGCTCTTCACCCCTCTCTACTTTCAGTCTGAAGAAGAGTCCCAACCCGAAACGTCACCTATCCATGTTGTCCACAGATGCTGCCTGACCCGCTGAGTTACTCCAGCACTCTGTGAAACGTCACCTATCCATGTTCTCCACAGATGCTGCCTGACCCGCTGAGTTACTCCAGCACTCTGTGAAACGTCACCTATCCATGTTCTCCACAGATGCTGCCTGACCCGCTGAGTTACTCCAGCACTCTGTGAAACGCCACCTATCCATGTTCTCCACAGATGCTGCCTGACCCGCTGAGTTACTCCAGCACTCTGTGAAACGTCACCTATCCATGTTCTCCACCGACGCTGCCTGACCCGCTGAGTTACTCCAGCACTCTGTGAAACGTCACCTATCCATGTTCTCCACAGATGCTGCCTGACCCACTGAGTTACTCCAGCACTCTGTGAAACGTCACCTATCCATGTTCTCCACAGATGCTGCCTGACCCGCTGAGTTACTCCAGCACTCTGTGAAACGTCACCTATCCATGTTCTCCACAGATGCTGCCTGACCCACTGAGTTACTCCAGCACTCTGTGTCTACTCAACCAAACTATCCTACACACACTAAGGACAATTTACATTTATAATTAAGCCAATTAAGCTACAAAGGTGTAGTCCTTTCCGCGCTGTATCTGTAAACTAAAAGTGCAATGCGATGGCAGGTGAGACTCACATGGCAGTATGGTGAGGTAGCGGCTCTTGCTGGCGTTGTGTGGATCCTGGGCCACGCTGCAGGAATGCAGCGGGTAGTTGGATAGGTTCTGCGGAGGTGGAGCAGCACACAGTGTGGATGAGACAGCGGCTCGTTCACACAGGGAGGGGCTAGACTCTGGGTGCTGTGTGTGTGAGTGTGTGTGTGTGTGTGTGCAGTGTGTGTGTGCGCTCTGTGTGTGTGTGTGTGTGTGTGTGTGCTGTGTGTGTGTACGTTGTGTGTGTGTGTGTTCCAGTGTGTTTGTGTGTGCAGTGTGTGTGTGCAGTGTGTGTGTGCTGTGTGTGTGCGCTGTCTGTGTGCGCTGTCTGTGTGCGCAGTGTGTGTGTGTGTGTGCAGTGTGTGTGCGCGTGCGTGGGTGCGTGTGCATGAGTTTGCGCGTGTGTGTGTGTGTGTGCGCACGCATGCGTGCATGTGTGCGTGTGCGTGCGTGCGTGTGTGTGGGTGCAGTGTGTGCGTGTGTGTGTGCATGTGCGTGTGTGTGCGTGCATGTGCGCGTGTGTGCATGCGTGCGTGTGTGGGTGCAGTGTGTATGTGTGCGTGCGTGTGTGTGTGTGTGGGTGCAGTGTGTGCGTGCGTGTGTGTGTGTGTGTGCGTATGTGTGTGTGTGCTTCACTCACCCGGTACTCCATTGTCAGTCCGTCTGCTTCACCGTCCTCATCGTCACTGTTGTCATTGAACAGTTTCATCTTCACCATCACGTCCAGCAGCTTGGACACCCCCACCTCCGTGCTCACCCCTAACACACAGACCAGCGTCAGCAACTCTCAACCTGGGGCCAGGAGAGGGGGAGAGGGGGGAAGGGGGAGAGGGGGGAAGGGGGAAGGGGAAGAGGGTGGAAGGGGAAGAGAGTGGGGGAGGGGGTAGAGAGTGGGGGAGAGGGAGAGGGGGGTGAAGGGGAGGGTGTTGAGGGGGAGGTGAGGTGAGGTTGAGGGTGTTGAGAGTGAGGGGTGTGAGGGGGAGTGGGAGACGGAGAGGGAGGGAGGGAGGCAGGGGGAGCTCTCGATGGTGCTTCCTCACCTGGTCTGGTCCTGATGAGAGGAGTGAGGGCCTGTTCCCGGGGTCGTTGAAGTTTCTGTCCCCACCTCCTGCACAGCAATGACAGGCCGGTTAGGTCATAATGTCGTAAGTGATAGGAGCGGAATTAGGCCATTCGGCCCATCAAGTCTACCCCACCATGCAATCATGGCTGATCTATCCCTCTCAAACCCATTCTACTGCCTTATAACCATATAACAATTACAGCAC
This sequence comes from Raja brachyura, assembly GCA_963514005.1. The sequence continues at coordinate 135,060,486 of OY740783.1, forward strand.
GGAAACAGGCCATCTCGGCCCTTCAAGTCCATGCCGAACAACTTTTTTCCCTTAGTCCCACCTGCCTGCACTCATACCATAACCCTCCATACCCTTCTCATCCATATGCCTATCCAATTTATTTTTAAATGATACCAACGAACCTGCCGCCACCACTTCCACTGGAAGCTCATTCCACACCGCTACCACTCTCTGAGGAAAGAAGTTCCCCCTCATGTTACCCCTAAACTTCTGTCCCTTAATTCTAAAGTCATGTCCTCGTGTTTGAATCTTCCCTATTCTCATAGGGAAAAGCTTGTCCACATCAACTCTGTCTATCCCTCTCATCATTTTAAAGACCTCTATCAAGTCCCCCCTTAACCTTCTGCGCTCCAGAGAATAAAGACCTAACTTATTCAACCTATCACTGTAACTTAGCTGTTGAAACCCAGGCAACATTCTAGTAAATCTCCTCTGTACCCTCTCTATTTTGTTGACATCCTTCCTATAATTATATTCTCCCCGTAACCCCTGACACCCGCACTAATCAAGAATTTGACGACCCCTGCCTTAAAAATATCCATTGTCAGCCTCCACAGGCTTCTGTGGCAATGAATTCCGCAGATTCACTGCACTTTAACTAAAGACCTTCCTCCTCATCTCATTCCCAAGTTCCTTTGCACGTCCAATATTTGGATTATCTCCCCATTTAGAAACTAGTCTACGCCTTTATTCCTGCTACCAAAATGCATGACTCCACACTTTGCTACACTATATTCCATCTGCCATTTCTCTGCCCACTCTCCCAACTTGTCCAAGTCCTTCTACAGAGTCCCTGCTTTCTCTACACTACCTGCCCCTCCACCTTTTCGTATCATCTGAAAAGTTGGTCACAAAGCCGTAAATCCCCTTGTCCAAATTGTTGATATACTGTATCAGAGGGAGACTCAGCGAGGGCCTGGCCAGGGGTATACCTGCCTACCTGTGTCCAGGTACTTGCCAACCTGTGACCAGGTAACTCTTACCCGTGGCCAGGTACTTGTCTACCTGTGTCCAGGTATTTCCCTACCTGAGGCCAGGTATTTTCCTACCTGTGGCCAGGTATTTTCCTACCTGTGGCCAGGTATTTTCCTACCTGTGGCCAGGTACTTGCCTACCTGTGGCCAGGTACTTCCCCACCTGTGGCCAGGTACTTGCCTACCTGTGTCCAGGTACTTGCCAACCTGCAACCAGGTACTTGCCTACCTGTGACCAGGTAACTCCTACCTGTGGCCAGATACTTGCCTACCTGTGGCCAGGTACTTGCCTACCTGTGTCCAGGTACTTGTCTACCTGCAACCAGGTAACTCCTACCTGTGGCCAGGTACTTCCCCACTTGTGGCCAGGTACTTGCCTACCTGTGTCCAGGTACTTGTCTACCTGCAACCAGGTAACTCCTACCTGTGACCAGGTAACTCCTACCTGTGGCCAGATACTTGCCTACCTGTGGCCAGGTACTTGCCAACCTGTGATCAGGTACCTCCTACCTGTGACCAGGTAACTCCTACCTGTGGCCAGATACTTGCCTACCTGTGACCAGGTAACTCCTACCTGTGGCCAGATACTTGCCTACCTGTGACCAGGTAACTCCTACCTGTGGCCAGATACTTGCCTACCTGTGGCCAGGTACTTGCCTACCTGTGTGCCAGGAACATCAGAAGGCTGATGAGCAGGGCGATGATCAGCAGCGAGGAAACGAGTTTGGCCATCCTTCCGCTTGACGCTGTTGGGAATAAAGTCCATGCCGCTGTTAGTCTGGTACAGATACAGGTTTGGTGTTCTCACCTGTACCCAGGTGCACAGGTGCAGCGAATTGTGGACGCAGCCCAGACCATCACACAAACCAACCTCCCTTCCATTGACGCCATTTACACCTCACGCTGCCTCGGCAAGGCCAGCAGCATCATCAAGGACCAGTCGCACCCCGGCCACTCCCTCTTCTCCCCCCTCCCATTGGGCAAAAGGTACAGAAGTGTGAAAACACACACCTCCACATTCAGGGACAGTTTCTTCCCAGCTGTTATCAGGCAACTGAATCATCCTACCATAACTAGAGAGCGGTCCTGAACTACTATCTACCCCCTCGAACTATCCTTGATCGGACCTTACTGGCTTTACCTTGCACTAAACGTTATTCCCCTAACATGTAACTGTACACTTTGAACGGCTCGATTGTAATCATGTATTGTCTTCCCGCTGACTGCAGGTATGTTACAAAACTTACCTTTAGCGGCGCTGCAGTTCTGCCGCTCCCCGTGTGCGTGACTTTGGCGCCTTTCAGAGGGGGGCGGGCTTAAAGTGCCGTTTTTCCACAGGCAGGAAAAATCGATCCATGTCGGGCGATTTCGTTGCGGAAGAAAAATCACTACGACATTTCATGAATGAAGGTATTTTTCAAATTACTCTAGATTATTTATTAACTAGAGTAATTTAAAAATCACCTTCAAAAGCCGTGAGCGCGACAACCGAAAGGATTTTGCGTAGGGGAGAAAAAAAGGTAAATCGTTTATTTTTATATTAAAAGTTGGTTTTTCGGGAGGCTTTAATAATATTTTCTTGTTGCGAAATGGGGTCCAAAAAATGTATGAACAAACAGTATTTTTCCTCCCGACTTCACCACTAACCGCAACGTTCCAATCCACCGCATTCCACTAAAACCCACTCGCTAGTTGATTTAAATGGCCATTAATTTACAGGAATCAAACACTAAATTCCTTCCATTTGGCCCAGAAATTCATGAAAATGAGATTTAAAAATTATGTTATATTGTGGATTATTGTGTAAATGTTATTTGGACACTTAGGCAATTTTAAAAAAGTTTATCTTTTCTTAAGAAATGGATAGATGTTTAGATCTACTCATTGAATTTTGTAATTAGCTACAATTAGATAACTAACTAATTATATACTTTAATTTCAGGTCATCCAAGTAAGATTGTTTCATATTTATTTCAGAATGCTTCAATCTATAATAACTGAAAATTTCATTGAGTTCTCTTAATTTTTAAGGAAGTTATGGGCTTTTAACTGTTCCAGATCACAGCTTTTGAGTTCAGTCAATTGAAAGGCAATGGGGAACAAGATGCTAATTTCCGAGTATGAAAATGGCCATAACTTTCTTAATACTGAAGATATGAAAGTGAATTAGGTGTCAAATTAAACTTCTTTTTATGCTTTATCTGATGGGATAAATTGCAGACTTGATTTTTAAAATCTCAAAATTTTGTAACATTGCTATTTTGTAGCACGCAACAAAAACTGAATGGAACAAAACAGTGAGAAGTGTGTTTACACGATGTCTAGTCAAAAGTGATAACACTGTGTGAACACAATGTTCACACAAGGGGCAGAGAGGGAGCAGAGGGGAAGATTACCGAGTGCCTTGCAGGGTGGACAAGAGGCTTGGAAGAGCAGTGTGCTAGTGACCCTTGGCTGGTGACCGACAGTGAGCTAGTGGGCTAGAGCAATGGCTCTCCAGGCAGATCGGACTGTACAGGAGAAGATCAGGCGGTGAGAAAGAGCACGTTAACAGAGTGTAGAATAGTGTCACAGCCACTGGGCCAGTGCCCATTCAAACAAGCACACGGTGCATGACAAGATGGAGATACATGCGACATCCTTTATCAACGTCATGGTTTTGCATCTTTCATTCATTTGTTCTATATCTCTCTCCATCACTGTCTATATCTCTCATTTCTCCATCCCCTGACTTTCGTGCCGAAGAAGGGTCTCGACCCGAAACACCACATAGAATCATAGGATCATAGAAAATAGGTGCAGGAGTAGGTCATTTGGCCCTTCGAGCCTGCACCGCCATTCAATATGATCATGGCTGATCATCCAACTCAGTATCCTGTACCTGCCTTCTCTCCATACCCCCTGATCCCTTTAGCCACAAGGGCCACATCTAACTCCCTCTTAAATATAGCCAATGAACTGGCCTCAACTACCCTCTGTGACAGAGAGTTCCAGAGACTCACCACTCTCTGTGTGAAAAATGATTTTCTCATCTCGGTCCTAAAAGACTTCCCCCATATCCTTAAACTGTGACCCCTTGTTCTGGAGTTCCCCAACATCGGGTACAATCTTCCTGCAACTAGCCTGTCCAACCCCTTAAGAATTTTGTAAGTCTCTATAAGATCCCCCCTCAATCTTCTAAATTTCAGCGAGTACAAGCCGAGTCTATCCAGTCTTTCTTCATATGGAAGTCCTGCCATCCCAGGAATCAGTCTGGTGAACCTTCTCTGTACTCCCTCTATGGCAAGAATGTATTGCCTCAGATTAGGAGACCAAAACTGTACGCAATACTCCAGGTTTGGCCTCACCAAGACCCTGTACAACTGCAGTAGAACCTCTCTGCTCTTGTACTCAAATCCTTTTGCTATGAATGCCAACATACCATTCGGTTTCTTCACTGCCTGCTGCACCTGCATGCCTACTTTCAATGACTGGTGTACCATGCCACCCAGGTCTCGTTGCGTCTCCCCTTTTCCTAATCGGCCACCATTCAGATAAAAAGTCTACCCTCATGTTTTTGCCAGCAAAGTGGATAACCTCACATTTATCCACATTATACTGCATCTGCCATGCATTTGCCCACTCACCCAGCGTATCCAAGTTACCTTGCAGCCTCCTAGCATCCTCCTCACAGCTAACACTGCCCCCCAGCTTCATGTCATCCACAAACTTGGAGATGTTGCATTCAGTTTGTAAATAGCTGGGGTCCCAGCACTGAGCCTTGCGGTACCCCACTAGTCACTGCCTGCCATTCTGAAAATACTAATCTCTTATGTGGGACCTCGTTCTGAAAGTCCAGATATAACACATCCACAGGTTCTCCCTTATCCACACTACTAGTTACATCCTCAAAAAATTATATCAGATTCGTCAGACATGATTTACCTTTCGTAAATCCATGCTGACTTTGTCCAATGATTTCACCACTTTCCAAATGTGCTGCTATCCCATCTTTAATAACTGACTCTAGCAGTTTCCCCACTACCGATCTTAGACTAACTGGTCTGTAATTTCCCGTTTTCTCTCTCCCTCCCTTTTTAAAAAGTGGGGTTACATTAGCTACCCTGCAATCCTCAGGAACTACTCCAGAATCTAAAGAGTTTTGTAAAATTATCACTAATGCATCCACTATTTCTGGGGCTACTTCCTTAAGTACTATAGGATGCAGCCCATCTGGCCTTTAATCCATTCAATTTACCTAACACCACTTCCCGGCTAACCTGGATTTCACTCAGTTCCTCCATCTTATTTGACCCCCGTTCCACTGCTATTTCCGGCAGATTATTTATGTCTTCCTTAGTGAAGACAGAACAAAAGTAATTATTCAATTGGTCTGCCATATCCTTGTTCCCCATGATCAACTCACCTGTTTCTGACTGCAAGGGCCCTACATTTATTTTAACTAACCTTTTTCTCTTCACATATCTATAAAAACCTTTTCAGTCAGTTTTTATGTTCCCTGCCAGTTTTCTTTCATCATCTATTTTCCCTTTCCGATATAAGCCCTTTGTCCTCTGCTGGACTCTGAATTTCTCCCAGTCCTCTGGTAGGCTGCTTTTTCTGGCTAATTTGTATGCTTCATCTTTTGTTTTGATAACCCATTCTTTGTGTTTTGACCACCCATTCCTTCTCTCCAGAGATGCTGCCTGTCCCGCTGAGTTACTCCAGCTTTTTGTGTCTATCATAAGATGTGTGCAGTAGTTTGTGAACAGGAGGTACAAAGCTGTTCCTGAGTCTGGTGGTATGCACCTCACAGCGTTTGAACCTTCAGCCTGACGGGAGAAGAGGGAATATCCGGGGTGTGAGTGGTCCTTTATTCTGTTGTCTGCTTTCCTGCGGCAGTGTAAAGTGTAGCGTCTCCCTCTCTCCCAGATTAATATTGTGTTAGCCACTGGAAACAGGCGCTTCCGCCGATGCTGCCTAGGTTATCATCAGGGTACACAGAGAGAGTGGCCAGAGAGAGACAGAGAGAGAGAGACAGAGAGAACGGGGTGGGGGTGGGGGTGGAATTGAGGGTGGGGGTGGAATTGAGGGTGTGGGTGAGGTTGGGGGTGGGGGTGAGGTTATGGGAGGATATTAACTCACTGTAGAAGGATTGATAGGCTGCACACACAAACTTCTTTTCCTGAAAATACAATGAAAGTGGCCGTTAGTGAGTGCAGTTCCCATGCAGCATGCCAACTCATGGAGAATGTTTTACCTTGGGCTAGTCACCCTGGGCCTGGGCTAGTCACCCTGGGCTAGTCACCCTGGGCCTGGGCTAGTCACCCTGGGCCTGGGCTAGTCATCCTGGGCCTGGGCTAGTCATCCTGGGCCTGGGCTAGTCACCCTGGGCTAGTCACCCTGGGCTAGTGACCCGGGGGGTGGGCTAGTGACACTGGTCTAGCAGGGCTGCCAACTCTCACACATTGAGTGTGAGAATCACGCATTTGGCCAAATTCTCATGCTCTCACATTGATCACAAATTTCTCACGCTCTGGAAATGGAATGGAAGCAGAAGCAGCGGCGGGGAAAGATGTGGACGGGGAGCCGGGGCTGGCGAGTGTTTGCGGGGCTGGCGGGTGTTTGCCGGGCTGGCGGGTGTTTGCCGGGGCTGGCGAGTGTTTGCGGGGCTGGCAGGTGTTTGCCGGGGCTGGCGAGTGTTTGCGGGGCTGGCCAGTATTTGCCGGGGCTGGCGAGTGTTTGCGGGGCTGGCCAGTGTTTGTCGGGCTGGCGGGTGTTTGCCGGGGCTGGCAGGTGTTTGCCGGGCTGGCGAGTGTTTGCCGGGGCGGCGGGTGTTTGCCGGGGCTGGCGAGTGTTTGCCGGGGCTGGCCAGTGTTTGCGGGGCTGGCCAGTGTTTGCGGGGCTGGCCAGTGTTTGCCGGGCTGGCGAGTGTTTGCGGGGCTGGCGGGTGTTTGCCGGGGCTGGCGAGTGTTTGCCGGGGCTGGCGAGTGTTTGCGGGGCTGGCCAGTGTTTGCCGGGCTGGCGAGTGTTTGCCGGGCTGGCGAGTGTTTGCGGGGCTGGCGAGTGTTTGCCGGGGCTGGCGAGTGTTTGCCGGGGCTGGCCAGTGTTTGCGGGGCTGGCCAGTGTTTGCGGGGCTGGCCAGTGTTTGCCGGGGCTGGCGGGTGTTTGCCGGGGCTGGCGGGTGTTTGCCGGGGCGGCGGGTGTTTGCCGGGGCGGCGGGTGTTTGCCGGGGCTGGCGAGTGTTTGCCGGGGCTGGCGGGAGTTTGCCGGGGCTGGCGAGTGTTTGCGGGGCTGGCGAGTGTTTGCCGGGCTGGCCAGTGTTTGCCGGGCTGGCCAGTGTTTGCCGGGGCTGGCGAGTGTTTGCCGGGGCTGGCGAGTGTTTGCCGGGGCTGGCGAGTGTTTGCCGGGGCTGGCGAGTGTTTGCCGGGGCTGGCGAGTGTTTGCCGGGGTGGCGAGTGTTTGCCGGGGTGGCGAGTGTTTGCCGGGGCTGGCGGGTGTTTGCCGGGCTGGCGGGTGTTTGCCGGGCTGGCGAGTGCTTGCCGGGCTGGCCAGTGTTTGCCGGGGCTGGCGAGTGTTTGCGGGGCTGGCGAGTGTTTGCTGGGCTGGCGGGTGTTTGCCGGGAGTGGCCAGTGTTTGCGGGGCTGGCCAGTGTTTGCCGGGGCTGGCCAGTGTTTGCCGGGGCTGGCCAGTGTTTGCCGGGGCTGGCCGGTGTTTGCCGGGCTGGCGGGTGTTTGCCGGGCTGGCGGGTGTTTGCCGGGGCTGGCGGGTGTTTGCCGGGGCTGGCGAGTGTTTGCCGGGGCTGGCGAGTGTTTGCGGGGCTGGCGAGTGTTTGCCGGGCTGGCGAGTGTTTGCCGGGCTGGCGAGTGTTTGCGGGGCTGGCCAGTGTTTGCCGGGGCTGGCGAGTGTTTGCCGGGGCTGGCGAGTGTTTGCCGGGGCTGGCCAGTGTTTGCCGGGGCTGGCGAGTGTTTGCCGGGGCTGGCGGGTGTTTGCCGGGCTGGCGAGTGTTTGCCGGGGCTGGCGAGTGCTTGCCGGGCTGGCCAGTGTTTGCCGGGGCTGGCGAGTATTTGCGGGGCTGGCGAGTGTTTGCTGGGCTGGCGGGTGTTTGCCGGGAGTGGCCAGTGTTTGCGGGGCTGGCCAGTGTTTGCCGGGGCTGGCCAGTGTTTGCCGGGGCTGGCCAGTGTTTGCCGGGGCTGGCCGGTGTTTGCCGGGGCTGGCGGGTGTTTGCCGGGCTGGCGGGTGTTTGCCGGGGCTGGCGGGTGTTTGCCGGGGCTGGCGGGTGTTTGCCGGGGCTGGCGGGTGTTTGCCGGGGCTGGCGGGTGTTTGCCGGGGCTGGCGGGTGTTTGCCGGGGCTGGCGAGTGTTTGCGGGGCTGGCGAGTGTTTGCCGGGGCTGGCCAGTGTTTGCGGGGCTGGCCAGTGTTTGCCGGGCTGGCCAGTGTTTGCCGGGCTGGCGAGTGTTTGCGGGGGCTGGCCAGTGTTTGCGGGGGCTGGCCAGTGTTTGCGGGGCTGGCCAGTGTTTGCGGGGCTGGCCAGTGTTTGCGGGGCTGGCCAGTGTTTGCGGGGCTGGCCAGTGTTTGCCGGGCTGGCCAGTGTTTGCGGGGCTGGCGAGTGTTTGCCGGGGCCAGTGTTTGCGGGGCTGGCGAGTGTTTGCCGGGGCCAGTGTTTGCGGGGCTGGCGAGTGTTTGCGGGGCTGGCCAGTGTTTGCGGGACTGGCCAGTGTTTGCGGGGCTGGCCAGTGTTTGCCGGGCTGGCCAGTGTTTGCGGGGCTGGCGAGTGTTTGCCGGGGCCAGTGTTTGCGGGGCTGGCGAGTGTTTGCCGGGGCCAGTGTTTGCGGGGCTGGCGAGTGTTTGCGGGGCTGGCCAGTGTTTGCCGGGCTGGCCAGTGTTTGCGGGGCTGGCGAGTGTTTGCCGGGGCCAGTGTTTGCGGGGCTGGCGAGTGTTTGCCGGGGCCAGTGTTTGCGGGGCTGGCGAGTGTTTGCGGGGCTGGCGAGTGTTTGCGGGGCTGGCCAGTGTTTGCGGGACTGGCCAGTGTTTGCGGGACTGGCCAGTGTTTGCCGGGCTGGCGAGTGTTTGCCGGGCTGGCCAGTGTTTGCCGGGCTGGCCAGTGTTTGCCGGGCTGGCCAGTGTTTGCCGGGGCTGGCCAGTGTTTGCCGGGGCTGGCCAGTGTTTGCCGGGGCTGGCCAGTGTTTGCCGGGGCTGGCCAGTGTTTGCCGGGGCTGGCCAGTGTTTGCGGGGCCAGTGTTTGCGGGGCTGGCGAGTGTTTGCCGGGGCTGGCGAGTGTTTGCGGGGCTGGCCGGTGTTTGCGGGGCTGGCCGGTGTTTGCGGGGCTGGCCGGTGTTTGCGGGGCTGGCGGGTGTTTGCCGGGCTGGCGGGTGTTTGCCGGGGTTGGCGAGTGTTTACCGGGCTGGCGAGTGTTTGCCGGGCTGGCGAGTGTTTGCGGGGCTGGCCGGTGTTTGCGGGGCTGGCCGGTGTTTGCGGGGCTGGCCGGTGTTTGCCGGGCTGGCCGGTGTTTGCCGGGCTGGCCGGTGTTTGCCGGGCTGGCAGGTGTTTGCCGGGCTGGCCGGTGTTTGCCGGGCTGGCCGGTGTTTGCCGGGGCTGGCCGGTGTTTGCCGGGGCTGGCCGGTGTTTGCCGGACTGGCCGGTGTTTGCCGGGCTGGCCGGTGTTTGCCGGGCTGGCGTGTGTTTGCCGGGGCTGGCGAGTGTTTGCCGGGGCTGGCGAGTGTTTGCGGGGCTGGCGAGTGTTTGCCGGGGCTGGCGAGTGTTTGCCGGGGCTGGCGAGTGTTTGCCGGGCTGGCCAGTGTTTGCCGGGGCTGGCCAGTGTTTGCCGGGGCTGGCCAGTGTTTGCCGGGGCTGGCCAGTGTTTGCCGGGGCTGGCCAGTGTTTGCGGGGCTGGCCAGTGTTTGCGGGGCTGGCCAGTGTTTGCGGGGCTGGCCAGTGTTTGCGGGGCTGGCGAGTGTTTGCGGGGCTGGCCAGTGTTTGCGGGGCTGGCCAGTGTTTGCGGGGCTGGCCAGTGTTTGCGGGGCTGGCGAGTGTTTGCCGGGGCCAGTGTTTGCGGGGCTGGCGAGTGTTTGCCGGGGCCAGTGTTTGCGGGGCTGGCGAGTGTTTGCGGGGCTGGCGAGTGTTTGCGGGGCTGGCCAGTGTTTGCGGGACTGGCCAGTGTTTGCGGGACTGGCCAGTGTTTGCGGGACTGGCCAGTGTTTGCCGGGCTGGCGAGTGTTTGCCGGGCTGGCCAGTGTTTGCCGGGCTGGTGAGTGTTTGCCGGGCTGGCCAGTGTTTGCCGGGCTGGCGAGTGTTTGCCGGGCTGGCCAGTGTTTGCCGGGGCTGGCCAGTGTTTGCCGGGGCTGGCCAGTGTTTGCCGGGGCTGGCCAGTGTTTGCGGGGCCAGTGTTTGCGGGGCTGGCGAGTGTTTGCCGGGCTGGCCGGTGTTTGCCGGGGCTGGCCGGTGTTTGCCGGGGCTGGCCGGTGTTTGCCGGACTGGCCGGTGTTTGCCGGGCTGGCCGGTGTTTGCCGGGCTGGCGAGTGTTTGCCGGGGCTGGCGAGTGTTTGCCGGGGCTGGCGAGTGTTTGCGGGGCTGGCGAGTGTTTGCCGGGGCTGGCGAGTGTTTGCCGGGGCTGGCCAGTGTTTGCGGGGCTGGCCAGTGTTTGCGGGGCTGGCGAGTGTTTGCGGGGCTGGCCAGTGTTTGCGGGGCTGGCGGGTGTTTGCGGGGCTGGCGGGTGTTTGCGGGGCTGGCGGGTGTTTGCGGGGCTGGCGGGTGTTTGCCGGGCTGGCGGGTGTTTGCCGGGCTTGCGGGTGTTTGCCGCGGCTGCCGAGTGTTTGCCGGGCTGCCGAGTGTTTGCCGGGCTGGCGAGTGTTTGCCGGGCTGGCGAGTGTTTGCCGGGCTGGCGAGTGTTTGCGGGGCTGGCGAATGTTTGCGGGGCTGGCGAATGTTTGCGGGGCTGGCCAGTGTTTGCGGGGCTGTCCAGTGTTTGCCGGGCTGTCCAGTGTTTGCCGGGCTGTCCAGTGTTTGCCGGGCTGGCCAGTGTTTGCCGGGCTGGCCAGTGTTTGCCGGGCTGGCCAGTGTTTGCCGGGGCTGGCGAGTGTTTGCGGGGCTGGCGAGTGTTTGCGGGGCTGGCGAGTGTTTGCGGGGCTGGCGAGTGTTTGCGGGGCTGGCGAGTGTTTGCCGGGGCTGCCGAGTGTTTGCCGGGGCTGCCGAGTGTTTGCCGGGGCTGGCGAGTGTTTGCCGGGGCTGGCAAGTGTTTGCTGGGGCTGGCCGGTGTTTACCGGGCTGGCCGGTGTTTGCCGGGGCTGGCAAGTGTTTGCCGGGGCTGGCCGGTGTTTGCCGGGCCGGCAAGTGTTTGCCGGGCCGGCGGGTGTTTGCCGGGCCGGCGGGTGTTTGCCGGGCCGGCGGGTGTTTGCCGGGCCGGCGGGTGTTTGCCGGGGCTACCGAGTGTTTGCCGGGCTGCCGAGTGTTTGCCGGGCTGGCGAGTGTTTGCCGGGCTGGCGAGTGTTTGCCGGGCTGGCGAGTGTTTGCGGGGCTGGCGAATGTTTGCGGGGCTGGCCAGTGTTTGCGGGGCTGTCCAGTGTTTGCGGGGCTGTCCAGTGTTTGCGGGGCTGTCCAGTGTTTGCCGGGCTGGCCAGTGTTTGCCGGGCTGGCCAGTGTTTGCCGGGCTGGCCAGTGTTTGCCGGGCTGGCCAGTGTTTGCCGGGGCTGGCGAGTGTTTGCCGGGCTGGCGAGTGTTTGCCAGGGCTGGCCAGTGTTTGCCGGGGCTGGCGAGTGTTTGCGGGGCTGCCGAGTGTTTGCCGGGGCTGCCGAGTGTTTGCCGGGCTGCCGAGTGTTTGCCGGGGCTGGCGAGTGTTTGCCGGGGCTGGCAAGTGTTTGCCGGGGCTGGCCGGTGTTTACCGGGCTGGCCGGTGTTTGCCGGGCCGGCGGGTGTTTGCCGGGCCGGCGGGTGTTTGCCGGGCCGGCGGGTGTTTGCCGGGCCGGCCGGTGTTTGCCGGGCCGGCGGGTGTTTGCCGGGCCGGCGGGTGTTTGCCGGGCCGGCGGGTGTTTGCCGGGCCGGCGGGAGTTTGCCGGGCTGGCCAGTGTTTGCCGGGGCTGGCACGTGTTTGCCGGGGCTGGCGGGTGTTTACCGGGCTGGCCAGTGTTTGCCGGGCCGGCGGGTGTTTGCCGGGGCTGGCAAGTGTTTGCCGGGCCGGCGGGTGTTTGCCGGGCCGGCGGGTGTTTGCCGGGCCGGCGGGTGTTTGCCGGGCCGGCGGGTGTTTGCTGGGGCGGCGAGTGTTTGCCGGGGCTGGCGGGTGTTTGCCGGGCTGGCGGGTGTTTGCCGGGCTGGTAAGTGTTTGCCGGGGCTGGCAAGTGTTTGCCGGGCTGCCGACTCGCTCGCTGCAGCTCCGGCCATGGAGCTGCTTCGGTGCAAGTCCCGGGCCGTCGGAGGCGTTGGAAGCATTGCGCCGCTGCCGTTAGAGTCTGTGCCGAATTCGCCCAGGTGACCGACAAGGATCAGGCAGCGCCTCTGGAGAGAAGGAAGGGGTGACGTTTATGTTCATGACCCTTCTAAGGGTCTCGACCCAAAACCTTTAGAAGGGCCTCGACCCGAAACGTCGCCCATTCCTTCTCTCCAGAGATGCTGCTTGTCCCGCTGAGTTACTCCAGCATTTTGTGTTTCTCTTCGGTTTAAACCAGCATCTGCAGTTCCTCCTCACACAATGAGACCCAACAAGACGACTTTGCAGCTAGTGCCACGTAGTAGTCGGGTGGGGGCGGGACGGAGAGAGAGGGGGTGTGAAAGAAATCCATACATACTCACTCGGGGAAATTAGTTGATATCTGTCTTTAAATTGATATTTTGTTCATCTTTAAATGTAAGTCTTGGATTCACGTATCACGGGAGCAAGATGGTAAATATAAACTACAAATTAACTTCAGGAAATGAAACTTGTAGAGATGAACTTTGCCCTTCACTTTACAGAGAATAACCTCAGGGATTATGCAGTCAATGCCATTCAAATACTCTGCAACCTTGGGATAATATTGTTCATGTTCAAATCTGATAGGTAAGTCTTGATTTGTTCAATATTATAATTAGTTTAAAGATACAGCGTGGAAACAGGACCTTCGGCCCCTCGAGTCCGTGCCGACCATCGATCACCCGTTCACGCGGGTTCTATGTTATCCCACTTTCTCATCCACTCCCTACACACTAGGGGGCAATTTACAGAGGGCCAATTAACCTACAAACCCGCACGTCTATGGGATGTGAGAGGAAACCGGAGCACCCGGAGGAAACCCACGCGGTCACTTTACTCAGAGAGTGGTGGCTGTGTGGAATGATCTTCCTGCAGAAGTGGTGGAGGCAGGATCGATTTTAACATTTAAAAGTAAAGTGGATAGGTATATGGATGGGAATGGAGGGGTATGGTCTGAGTGCAGGTAGATGGGACTAGGGGAAAATAAATGGTCGGCACGGACTGGAAGGGCCGAGAAGGCCTGTTTCCGTGCTGTAATTGTTATATGGTTGTATGGTCACAGGGAGAACATGCAAACTCCACACAGACAACACCCGAGACCAGGATCGAACTTGGGTCTCCGGCGCTGTCTGGCATTAATTGTAATGCTAATATTGGGCCTCCGCTGAAATGCCGGGATGATTACCCAATATTACTGATTATTAATCCATTGTATTATTGATCGTATATGCTGCGCCTGGTCTTCTTTATCGGCTTGCTGGCATTTACCGGATAGCACGCAACAAAAGCTTTTCCCTGTACCTCGCTGCAGGTGGCAATAGTAAACTAAATCAATCCATTTACATGTATCTGTGTGTTGTTGCTTTAACTGGCCTGTTAAGGTGCAGCAACTGAGGATGTCTTGTGACAACTAGACCCTTCTTCAGACTGAAAGTCTGGTTAATTGGCTTGGTATAAGTGTAAATTGTCCCTTGTGTGTGTAGGATAGTGTTAATGTGCAGGGATGACTGGTCGGTGCGGACTCGGTGGGCCGAAGGGCCTGTTTCCACGCTGTATCTCTAAACTGAACCCTGTCGGGCTAGCAGGGCTGTGTGGGGCCGAGTGCCGGGACACGGTGACATCTGGCTCTGATCTCCACAAAGCCAATCACGTATCGAGCAGCGCCACAGATCAATGGGCCTCTGGTGCTTGGAGTCGGTCCACAGACGCTGAGAGGAAATTGGACGTTACTTTTTGTGTCTATCAGTAACTTGGGGAGTGGGCTGGACAACGAGTGACGCAGCTGGTCGCAGCTCCCCTGATCTACGCTATTCCCACGCACTTGTGGACCTGTCCCACTGAGGCGACTCTTTAGGCGACTGCCAGGGACTAGTTTTACGAGGACATGACTTTAGAATTAAGGGACAGAGGTTTCGGGGTAACATGAGGGGGAACTTCTTTACTCAGAGAGTGGTAGTGGTGTGGAATGAGCTTCCAGTGGAAGTGGTGGCGGCAGGTTCGTTGGTATCATTTAAAAATAAATTGGATAGGCATATGGATGAGAAGGGTATGGAGGGTTATGGTATGAGTGCAGGCAGGTGGGACTAAGGGAAAAAAGTTGTTCGGCACGGACTTGAAGGGCCGAGATGGCCTGTTTCCGTGCTGTAATTGTTATATGGTTATATGGTTACTAGCATTCCCCTATGACACCTCGCGACAACCTCCGACAGCACAAAATGTTGCCAAAGTCGCTGGTAGTTGCCCAAAGGATCGCCTAAGAGGGACAGGCCCTTCTGGCTGCGGCTCGGTGCATCATGGAGGACAACCAGTGGCTGCTGGAAGTAGGTACCAGGCACTGGTAGAAACGGTGGAAGGCCTTCAAATGGGGGTGGTTGGAGAAAGCATCCTGCTTGCCTGCTAGATTTTCACATACTGTAACTGCAGGAAAAATGGTCCCGATGTTGGGGCAGTTCATAGAAACATAGAAATTAGGTGCAGGAGTAGGCCATTCGGCCCTTCGAGCCTGCACCGCCATTCAATATGATCATGGCTGATCATCCAACTCAGGATCCCGTACCTGCCTTCTCTCCATACCCTCTGATCCCCTTAGCCACAAGGGCCACATCTAACTCCCTCTTAAATATAGCAGTGGCAGAGAGTTCCATTGACTCACCACTCTCTGTGTGAAAAAAGTCCTTCTCATCTCGGTCCTAAAGGAATTCCCCCTTATCCTTAAGCTGTGACCCCTTGTCCTCGACCTCCCCAACATCGGGAACAATCTTCCTGCATCTAGCCTGTCCAACCCCTAAAGAATTTTGTAAGTTTCTATAAGATCCCCTCTCAATCTCCTAAATTCTAGAGAGTATAAACCGAGTCTATCCAGTCTTTGTTCATAAGACAATCCTGACATCCCAGGAATCAGTCTGGCACCAGGGGTCACAGTTTAAGAACAAAGGGTGGGCCAGTTAGGACTGAGATGAGGACAAACTTTCTTCACCCAGAGAGTTGTGAATCTGTGGAATTCTCTGCCACAGAAGGCAGTGGAGACCAATTCACTGGATGTTTTCAAGAGAGAGTTACATTTAGTTCTTGGAGCTAACAAAATCAAGGGATATTGGGAAAAACAGGAAAGAGGTACTGATTTTAGATGAACAACCATGATCATATTGAATGGCAGTGCTAACTCGAAGGGCCAAATGGCTTATTCCTGCACCTATTTTCTATGTTTCTATGCTTGAGAATATGGCAATAAAACTCGACCACTTGATTTTAAAACATTCATGCATGGTGGAGGTATAATGTGGTGATTGGGTGCTACAGTGTGAGAACAGGCCCTTCAGCGCAACTTTCCCACACCCGCCAACATGTCCCAGCCGCGCTACCTGCTTTTGGTCCATATCCCTCCAAACCTGTCCTATCCATGTATCAGTCTAACTGTTTCTTAAATGTTGGGATGGTTCCTGCCTCAACTACCTCCTCTGGCAGCTTGTTCCATACACCTACCATACACCCTTTGTGTGGAAAAAGTTACCCCTTAAAAGGTTACCTCTTAAAAATACTTCAAACAAAAAACATTGAAATCATACTTCTACAATGCACTAAAACATGATTTTAATGCATCAAATTTCAAAGAGTTCCTACCCTGGGAGGGGACACCCCCCCCCCCCCCCATCCACACCCTCCCCCCACTCGGTTGCTCCACTCCCTCGCCGGGTACCCCCAAGGCCAGTGATCAGTGACGCTCAGCCCCCCCACTTTCAAAAACGCTCCGTGGCCCCTGATTCAGACGGAGGGCACTGCCAGATGTGAGCAGGGCACTGTGGCCAGTTGTCCGTGATGTCTGGATCCCAATGCCCAGCGCTTCGTGTTTCGGAGTTGGCCAATGTTATTGATTTGTAATTAGCCTGATTTGTAATGAGTTGACAAAACCTTAATTTATTAATCCAGAATATCCAGGGGGATGGGATAAGTGTAATATTAAAATGACATGCAAGGTGTCAGCTGTCTGTCACAACATACAGCCCCAATAACCCATTATTTCCTTCAGTTAAATATTGGGAAGGTAGCACTATTGTCATTTGCCACTAAACTATTATGTTTGTTTACCTCACTGACTATTTCTAAACCCCCCCTCCCCTCCCCCCCAAATTCCTTTAATAGGTTGAATAGAAATGTCCACAATCTGGTTGTTTATTAATTGAACACGTAGATGAACATCCTCAAGGAAACTGATTCAGATGCCATGTTTAGGAGCTTGTTCAAAGAAGGGGAATATTTTAAAGGAGTGACAGAGATACTTGCAGGGGAATGTGTAAGGAGGTTATTATTTGTCTTTAGTTTAAGCTTGAACCAGGACATCTGAAGATTCAAAGTTTAATATACTAATTGTGCTGATACTGACTCCAACCAACCACGTAATGAATATCATCCATTCCGGAGGTTTGACGTTTATGATGCCATTTAAACTTCACTTGGATTTCAATCACTTCAATATAAAAGTAATTGGGAATGGGGAGCATTGGAACAAAAAATTTGCCCTCGGTACATATTAACTGTAATATAATAATGTATGCATGTTGGTAGGTGCAATCAAAACAAAGATCTTTTTATCATTGTTGTGTTATGAATTCCACAGAAAATATTATGTACTCTCAAGATCACATTTAATAGAATAATATTGCTTAAATGTATAGTTATTGGACTTTGCATTTCGGAAAAGTCCCAGCTGACAGCAAAACACTGAAAATATTGGGGGTGAAATGACTTCAGGACAGTTTGTTAGGAAAATTAAGGAAATGGTAACAGAATACATAGAGCTGAGTGAGTATAATTTTATGGATGAGAAATTGTGTTCAACCAATTGATGGTTTATTTCACAAAGTAACTAGCATGTTACATAACAAGGAAGCCAATGGATGTAGTGAATTTTGTTATGCAAAATCTGGTCCGTGAAGTGCCCCATAAAAGATTACCGCATTAGATAAGCACCTGTGGACTTGAACGTAATAGGTTAGGTCCAGGGGGTCAGATATGGGGCTTTATGTGCGGGCCAGATATATTGTCAGTGCAGAGGGACTAGGAGCAAGGCCAAGTGTGTATCCAGAGTCAAGGTCTGGAACAGTACGAGGTGTGCAGTCAAAGCTGGGACCCGGGGTGTGTTCAGCACTGGGAACCCAAGCAGGTAAGCAGCTATGATCAGGGTCGAATAGGGGGGCAGGTGTAAGGCTGGACTCAGGGACAGGAATGAGAGAAGGTATGCAACTGGAGTCAGGGTCAGGAGTAGTACCAGGTGTGCAGTGAGACCCAGGTTGGTCAACATGGGACAAGTGTTTGATTATAATCTGATTTCCATACATGAATACACTAAGATCATTCATGTGCTGCACCTGTTGATCAGAGCCTAGCTCTACTGTGGAATATAATTAGGAATGTAATTTAGCCTAACCTTATTCATAGCTAATCTAATTTAAAGCATAAATGTTGCATTCAAGTATAAGTTAAAAGACTCGCAACATTATGCACCAGATTGCACAATTTCAAGCTGAAAAATGCAAAAGCTCCGTACCAATGGGAGTGAGGATACCCCCTACCACACCCTCCCTTCCCCCCCCCCCCCCCCCCACCTCGGGTGCTACGCGCCCTCGTGTTTGGCCTCGTAATTTCTCACTCCCAACTCTCACCCAATGTTGGCACCCCTAGGCTAGTGACCCTGGGCTAGTGACCCTGGGCTAGCGACCCTGGGCCAGTGACCCTGGGCCTGGGCTAGTGACCCTGGGCTAGTGACCCTGGGCCTGGGCTAGTGACCCTGGGCCAGTGACCCTGGGCTAGTGACCCTGGGCTAGTGACCCTGGGCCTGGGCTAGTGACCCTGGGCCTGGGCTAGTGACCATGGGCCAGTGACCCTGGGCCTGGGCTAGTGACCCTGGGCTAGTGACCCTGGTCCTGGGCTAGTGACCCTGAGCTAGTGACCCTGGGCTGGTGACCCTGGGCCAGTGACCCTGGGCCTGGGCTAGTGACCCTGGGCTAGTGACCCTGGGCCAGTGACCCTGGGCCTGGGCTAGTGACCCTGGGCCTGGGCTAGTGACCCTGGGCCTGGGCTAGTGACCCTGGGCCAGTGACCCTGGGCCTGGGCTAGTGACCCTGGGCTAGTGACCCTGGGCTAGTGACCCTGGGCCTGGGCTAGTGACCCTGGGCCTGGGCTAGTGACCCTGGGCCTGGGCTAGTGACCCTGGGCCTGGGCTAGTGACCCTGGGCCTGGGCTAGTGACCCTGGGCTAGTGACCCTGGGCCTGGGCTAGTGACCCTGGGCTAGTGACCCTGGGCCTGGGCTAGTGACCCTGGGCCTGGGCTAGTGACCCTGGGCCAGTGACCCTGGGCTAGTGACCCTGGACCTGGGCTAGTGACCCTGGGCTAGTGACCCTGGGCTAGTGACCCTGGGCCTGGGCTAGTGACCCTGGGCCTGGGCTAGTGACCCTGGGCTAGTGACCCTGGGCTAGTGACCCTGGGCCTGGGCTAGTGACCCTGGGCTAGTGACCCTGGGCCTGGGCTAGTGACCCTGGGCCTGGGCTAGTGACCCTGGGCCAGTGACCCTGGGCTAGTGACCCTGGGCTAGTGACCCTGGGCCTGGGCTAGTGACCCTGGGCCAGTGACCCTGGGCTAGTGACCCTGGGCTAGTGACCCTGGGCCTGGGCTAGTGACCCTGGGCTAGTGACCCTGGGCCTGGGCTAGTGACCCTGGGCCAGTGACCCTGGGCTAGTGACCCTGGGCTAGTGACCCTGGGCCTGGGCCAGTGACCCTGGGCTAGTGACCCTGGGCTAGTGACCCTGGGCCTGGGCTAGTGACCCTGGGCCAGTGACCCTGGGCTAGTGACCCTGGGCTAGTGACCCTGGGCCTGGGCTAGTGACCCTGGGCCAGTGACCCTGGGCTAGTGACCCTGGGCTAGTGACCCTGGACCTGGGCTAGTGACCCTGGGCCAGTGACCCTGGGCTAGTGACCCTGGGCCTGGGCCAGTGACCCTGGGCTAGTGACCCTGGGCCTGGGCTAGTGACCCTGGGCTAGTGACCCTGGGCCTGGGCTAGTGACCCTGGGCTAGTGACCCTGGGCCTGGGCTAGTGACCCTATGGACAGTTTGTTAAGTTTAGTTTAGTTCAGCCCACCTATTCCGCGCCGACCAGCGATCCCCGCACATTAACACTATCCCACACACGAGGGCCAATTTGCCTTTAGACCAAGCCAATTAACCCACAGACACACACACTGGTACGTCTTTGGAATGTGGGAGGAAATGGGAGCACCCGGAGAAAGCCACACGGGCACGGGGAGAAGATACAAACTCCGTACTGACATTGCCTGTAGTCAGGATTGAACCCGGGTCTCCGGTGCTGTGAGGCAGCAACACTACCTGCTGCACCACCATGTTGTGTGTTGGTCACTTACCCCAGCCCACTGACTGACCACTCTCAGTACCAGCGTGTAGCTCCGGTCCAGCTCCAGCGGTTTGTTGAAGAACCCGCCCATGGTGTTGCCATCACCGACGGTGACGGCCACCTTGTGGGTGACATTGGCCACTGGCAGCTGCAGACTGATGTATTCCTGGTCAGGGTGGTGACGGTCAAAGCCTCTCAGTGGCCCACGGCACACCGCAGTAATCGCCAGTCTCTCCCTCGTGAACATCACTATCACCTGGTACAGGCTGGGAGGCAGAGGGGCCGTCAGCGTGGGGGGGCCGTCAGTGTGTGGGGGGGGTCAGTGTGGGGGGGCCGTCAGTGTGGGGGGGGGGGTCAGTGTGGGGGGGGGGTCAGTGTGGGGGGGGGGTCAGTGTGGGGGGGGGGGTCAGTGTGGGGGGGGGTCAGCGTGGGGGGGGTCAGCGTGGGGGGGGTCAGTGTGTGGGGGGGGTCAGTGTGGGGAGGGGGTCAGTGTGTGGGGGGGGGTCAGTGTGTGGGGGGGGGTCAGTGTGGGGAGGGGGTCAGTGTGTGGGGGGGTCAGTGTGTTGGGGGGGGTCAGTGTGTTGGGGGGGTCAGTGTGTTGGGGGGGGTCAGTGTGTTGGGGGGGTCAGTGTGTGGGGGGGGTCAGTGTGTGGGGGGGTCAGTGTGTGCGGGGGGTCAGTGTGTGCGGGGGGTCAGTGTGTGGGGGGGGGGTCAGTGTGTGGGGGGGGTCAGTGTGGGGAGGGGGTCAGTGTGGGGGGGGTCAGTGTGTTGGGGGGGTCAGTGTGTTGGGGGGGTCAGTGTGTTGGGGGGGTCAGTGTGTTGGGGGGGTCAGTGTGTTGGGGGGGTCAGTGTGTGGGGGGGTCAGTGTGTGGGGGGGGTCAGTGTGTGCGGGGGGTCAGTGTGTGCGGGGGGTCAGTGTGTGGGGGGGGGGTCAGTGTGTGGGGGGGGGTCAGTGTGTGGGGGGGGTCAGTGTGTGGGGGGGGGTCAGTGTGTGGGGGGGGGTCAGTGTGTGGGGGGGGTCAGTGTGTGGGGGGATCAGTGTGTGGGGGGGTCAGTGTGTGGGGGGGTCAGTGTGTGGGGGGGGTCAGTGTGGGGGGGGGGGTCAGTGTGTTGGGGGGGTCAGTGTGTTGGGGGGGTCAGTGTGTTGGGGGGGTCAGT
The DNA here is from genome assembly GCA_963514005.1 of Raja brachyura. The sequence goes on from OY740783.1 coordinate 135,081,462, forward strand.
GTGGGGGGGGTCAGTGTGGGGGGGGTCAGTGTGGGGGGGAGTCAGTGTGGGGGGGTCAGTGTGTGGGGGGGGTCGGCGTGGGTGGGGGGGGGTCGGGTTGTGGGGGGGGTCGGGGTGTGGGGGGGTCGGGGTGTGGGGGGGTCGGGGTGTGGGGGCGGTGAGGGGGGGTCGGGGTGTGGGGGGGGTCGGGGTGTGGGGGGGTCGGGGTGTGGGGGGGCGTGGTGTTGGGGGGGTCGGGGTGTGGGGGGGGTCGGGGTGTGGGGGGGCGGGGTGAGGGGGGGTCGGGGTGTGGGGGGGGTCGGGGTGTGGGGGGGTCGGTGTGGGGGGGGTCGGGGTGTGGGGGGGGTCGGGGTGTGGGGGGGGTCGGTGTGTGGGGTGGGGTCAATGTGTGGGGTGGGGTCAATGTGTGGGGTGGGGTCAATGTGTGGGGTGGGGTCAGTGTGTGGGGGGGGTTCAGTGTGGGTGGGGGGGGTGACAGTGTGGGGGGAGAAAGGAACGGGGAGAGAATAGGAGAGTGAAGAGAGGGGCGGGAGGGAGGGAGGGAGGGGGACAGGGAGTAAGGGGGTGGGGGAGAGAGGAGCAAGAGGAGATGAGGGGCGAGGCGAGGAGGGAGAGAGAGGGAGGGATGGACGAGGAGGGGAGAGAGCAGGATGAGTAGTGAGGGGAAGGGGGGTGAGAGAGGAGAGGAGAGGATGTGAGGAGGATGGAGTGGGGAGAGGGAGAGAGATGGGATAGAGGGGGGGAGAGAGATGGGATAGAGGGGGGAGAGAGACGGGATAGAGGGGAGAGAGAGACGGGATAGAGGGGGGAGAGAGCGGAGGGAAAGGGTGAGAGAGAGCTGGGATGGGAGAGACTGGGGAGGGTGAGGGAGAGAGGGGAAGGGAGGGGAGGGTCTGGGACGGAGAGTGGGAGAGAGGGAGGGAGGGGGAGGGAGCAGGAGGCAGTACTCACACGACCACAGTGCACGGGGATGAGACGGGTTCGATGTGGACAACGGCCGTGGAGTCGATGATTTCTGGAACCAAACCTTGAATCCTGGGAATAACAGGATCTATGGGAAAGGAGATTCCTGTCAGGATGGGGAGGCAGGGAACAAGTGTACATAAGCTGTGCCTTGCGATTGAGGCAGTGCAGCGTAGGCTCACCAGATTGATCCCTGGGATGGCGGGACTGTCATATGAGGATAGATTGAAAAGACTAGGCTTGTATTCACTAGAGTTTAGAAGGATGAGGGGGAATCTTATAGAAACATATAAAATTATAAAAGGACTGGACAAGCTAGATGCAGGAAAAATGTTCCCAATGTTGGGCGAGTCCAGAACCAGGGGCCACAGTCTTAGAATAAAGGGGAGGCCATTTAAGACTGAGGTGAGAAAAAACTGCAGTAACTCAGCGGGACCGGCAGCATCTCTGGAGAGAAGGAATGGGTGACGTTTCAGGTTGAGACCCTTTTTCAGACCTATCCATGTTCTCCACAGATGCTGCCTGACCCGCTGAGTTACTCCAGCACTCTGTGAAACGTCACCTATCCATGTTCTCCACAGATGCTGCCTGACCTGCTGAGTTACTCCAGCACTCTGTGAAACGTCACCTATCCATGTTCTCCACAGATGCTGCCTGACCCGCTGAGTTACTCCAGCACTGTGTGAAACGTCACCTATCCATGTTCTAAACAGTTGCTGCCTGACCCGCTGAGTTACTCCAGCACTCTGTGAAACGTCATCTATCCATGTTCTCCACAGATGCTGCCTGACCCGCTGAGTTACTCCAGCACTCTGGGCTCTATGCAAGACTGCAGCGTCTGCATCCTTATGGGCCTGTCCCACTTGGCGATTTTTTAGGCAACTGCCGGCGACATAATCGTAGCAGGTTGCCGAAAAAGTGGTGCCAACCTACGACAGCACCTACAGAAGTCAGAAGTCAAGCTACGCTCGTTGGTGTCAAACCCACTGTGACTGAAACATTTTGAACGTGTTGAAAATTTAGCGGCGACCAGCAAAACGTTTTGTGCAATTGAGGAGGCTACTCCCGGCGACCAGCAGTGAACATGTAGCAACAAACTAGTCGCCTGCAGTTGCTGCTCAGTTTAAACAGACTCCTGATCAAATGCAGTCTTGGTTTCAATAGAGTCCCACCCAGTCACACTTTGATTCCTCTTCCCTGTTTCATATCACACCTCCACGCTGCATCCCTCTGTGAGCCCACACTACACACCATGGTTGCTACCTTAAACCACCTCTTCAGACTGAACTGAGCTGACCAGTGCACACACTGGGAGAGGGTTGGGTTGCTCCTGGGCCTGGCCAAGCTGCCCATCCTCGAGTCACAGCACCGAATCTTTGACAAGGATTGGAACATGTGTAACAAAGAACTGCAGATGGTGGTTTAAATCGAAGGTAGACACAAAATGCTGGGGTAACTCAGCATCTCTGGAGCGAAGGAATGCTTGACGTTTCGGGGTCATAGAAACATAGAAACATAGAAAATAGGTGCAGGAGTAGGCCATTCGGCCCTTCGAGCCTGCACCGCCATTCAATGTGATCATGGCTGATCATCCAACTCAGTATCCCGTACCTGCCTTCTCTCCATACCCCCTGATCCCTTTAGCCACAAGTGCCACATCTAACGCCCTCTTAAATATAGCCAATGAACTGGCCTCAACTACCTTCTGTGGCAGAGAATTCCAGAGACTCACCACTCTCTGTGTAAAGAATGTTTTCCTCATTTCGGTCCTAAAGGAATTCCCCCTTATCCTTAGACTGTGACCCCTTGTTCTGGACTCCCCCAACATCGGGAACAATCTTCCAGCATCTAGCTTGTCCAACCCCTTAAGAATTTTGTAGGTTTCTATAAGATCCCCCCTCAATCTTCTAAATTCCATCGAGTACAAACCGAGTCTATCCAATCTTTCCTCATATGAAAGTCCTGACATCCCAGGAATCAGTCTGGTGAATCTTCTCTGTACCCCCTCTATGGCAAGGATGTCTTTCCTCAGATTTGGAGACCAAAACTGTACGCAGTACTCCAGGTGTGGCCTCACCAAAACCCTATACAACTGCAGTAGAACCTCCCTGCTCCTATACTCAAATCCTTTCGCTATGAATGCTAACATACCATTTGCTTTCTTCACTGCCTGCTGCACCTGCATGCCTACTTTCAATGACTGGTGTACCATGACACCCAGGTCTCATTGCATCTCCCCCTTACCTAATCTGCCACCATTCAGATAATAGTCTACCCTCATGTTTTTGCCACCAAAGTGGATAACCTCACATTTATCCACATTGTACTGCATCTGCCATGCATCTGCCCATTCACTCAGCCTATCCAAATCACCCTGCAGCCTCCAAGCATCCTCCTCACACCTAACTATACCCCCCAGCTTGGTATCATCTGCAAATTTGGAGATGTTGCATTGAATTCCCTCGTCCAAATCATTAATATATATTGTAAATAGCTGGGGTCCCAGCACTGAGCCTTGCGGCACCCCACTAGTCACTGCCTGCCATTCTGAAAAGGACCCGTTTACTCCTACCCTTTGCCTCCTGTCTGCTAGCCAGTTCTCTATCCACATCAATACTGAACCCCCAATACCGTGTGCTTTAAGTTTGTATGCTAATCTCTTATGCGGGACCTTGTCGAAAGCCTTCTGAAAGTCTAGATATAACACATCCACTGGTTCTCCCTTATCCACTCTACTAGTTACATCCTCGAAAAATTCTATCAGATTTGTCAGACATGATTTACCTTTCGTAAATCCATGCTGACTTTGTCCAATGATTTCACCACTTTCCAAATGCGCTGCTATCCCATCTTTAATAACTGACTCTAGCAGTTTCCCCACTACCGATGTTAGACTAACTGGTCTGTAATTCCCCGCTTTCTCTCTCCCTCCTTTTTTAAAAAGTGGGGTTACATTAGCTACCCTCCAATCCTCAGGAACTACTCCAGAATCTAAGGAATTTTGAAAAATTATCACTAATGCATCCACTATTTCTGTGGCTACCTCCTTGAGTACTCTGGAATGCAGACTATCTGGCCCTGGGGATTTATCGGCCTTCAATCCGTTCAATTTACCCAACACCACCTCCCGGCTAACCTGGATTTCACTCAGTTCCTCCATCTTATTTGACCCCCGTTCCACTGCTATTTCCGGCAGATTATTTATGTCTTCCTTAGTGAAGACAGAACCAAAGTAGTTATTCAATTGGTCTGCCATGTCCTTGTTCCCCATGATCAATTCACCTGTTTCTGACTGCAAGGGACCAACATTTGTTTTAACTAGTCTCTTTCTCTTTACATATCTATAAAAACTTTTGCAGTCAGTTTTTATGTTCCCTGCCAGTTTCCTTTCATAATCTATTTTCCCTTTCCTAATTAAGCCCTTTGTCCTCCTCTGCTGAATTCTGAATTTCTCCCAGTCCTCCGGTAGGCTGCTTTTTCTGGCAAATTTGTATGCCTCATCTTTTGTTTTTATACTATCCCTGATTTCCCTTGTTATCCATGGATGCACCACCTTCCCCGATTTATTCTTTTGCCAAACTGGTATGAACAACTTTTGTACTTCATCCATGCAGTCTTTAAATACCTTCCATTGCACATCCACTGTCAACCCTTTAAGAATCACCTGCCAGTCTATCTTGGCCAATTCACATCTCATACCTTCAAAGTTACCTTTGTTCAAGTTCAGAACCCTTGTTTCTGACTTAATTTTGTCACTCTCCATCCTAATGAAGAACTCAACCATATTATGGTCACTCTTGCCCAAGGGGCCACGCACAACAAGACTGCTAACTAACCCTTCCTCATTACTCAATACCCAGTCTAGAATAGCCTGCTCTCTC
>OY740784.1:0-359294 GCA_963514005.1 Raja brachyura
GTAAACCTATGTCCTCTGGTCCTCGATTCCCCTACTCTGGGCAAGAAACTCTGTGCATCTACCAGATCTATTCCTCTCATGATTTTATACACCTCTATAAGATCATCCCTCATCCTCCTGCGCTTCAGGGAATAGAGTCCTAACCTTCTCAACCGCACCTTATAGCTCAGACCCTCAAGTCCTGGCAACATTCTTGTAAAATGTCTCTGTACCCTTTCCTATAACATGGTGCCCAGAACTGAACACAATACTCTAAATATTTGGTCTTTGGTCATCTTCAATTCGAATCACTAAAATGGTAACTGGTACTTTTATTAAGTTTTATTTTCTCAGTGCTGTTAAGGCAAGCTTGTACTGATGATACTGCAAGATGGAATGAATAGCTCTGGCCTCAGCACAAGAGACCCGGGTTTGATCCTGACCTCAGATGCTATCTGTGTGCAGTTTGTACGTTCACCCTGTGGTTTTCCACTGGGTGTTCCGGTTTCCTCCCACTTAGAAACATAGAAACATAGAAAATAGGTGCAGGAGTAGGCCATTCGGCCCTTCGAGCCTGCACCGCCATTCAATATGATCATGGCTGATCAACCAACTCAGTATCCTGTACCCGCCTTCTCTCCATACCCCCTGATCCCTTCAGCCACAAGGGCCACTCCCTCTTACATATAGCCAATGAACTGGCCTCAACTACTTTCTGTGACAGAGAATTCCACATATTCATCACTCTTTGTGTGGAATTTTTTCTTCTCATCTCGGTCCGAAAAGACTTCCCCTTTATCCTTAAACTGTGACCCCTTGTTCTGGACTTCCCCAACATCAGGAACAATCTTCCTGCATCTAGCCTGCCCATCCCCTCAAGAATTTTGTAAGTTTCTTTCAGATCCCCCCCTCAATCTTCTAAATTCTAGCGAGTACAAGCCGGGTCTATCCAGTCTTTCTTCATATGAAAGTCCTGACATCCCAGGAATCAGTCTGGTGAACCTTCTCTGTACTCCCTCTATGGCAGGAATGTCTTTCCTTGGATTAGGAGACCAAAACTGTACGCAATACTCCAGGTGTGGCCTCACCAAGGCGCTGTACAACTGCAGTAGAACCTCCCTGCTCCTATACGCAAATCTTTTTGCTATGAATGCTAACATACCATTCGCTTTCTTCCCTGCCTGCTGCACCTGCATGCCTACTTCCAATGACTGGTGTACCATGACACCCTGGTCTCGTTGCATCTCTCCCTTTCCTAATCTGCCACCATTCAGGTAATAGTCTACTTTCCTGTTCTTCCCACCAAAGTGGAGAACCTCACATTTATCCACATTATTCTGCATCTGCCATGCATTTGCCCACTCATCCAACCTATCCAGGTCACCTAGCAGCCTCCTAGCATCCTCCTCACAGCTAACACTGGCCCCCAGCTTCGTGTCATCTGCTAACTTGGTGATGTTGCATTCAATTCCCTCGTCCAAATCATTAATACATTGAAAACATTCGGGTTTTCCCAAACCAGAAACCCTGGATGTCCAGCCAGGTCCGCACACTCCTCAGAACCCGCGATGATGTCTTCAGGTCAGGTGACAGAGCTCTGTACAGGGCTGCTCGAGCCGATCTGAAAAGGGGAATTAAAAAAGCCAAGGTGGACTATAAGAGGAGCATAGAGTCCCACCTGTCCAGCAATAACACACGGGAGGTATGGCGGGGCATACGAGACATCACAAACTACAGAGGCTCTGCCACAACGACAGAAGACCTGAGTGTGCCGCTGGCAGGGAAGCTAATTGCTTCTTTTCCCGCTTTGAAACATCACAACAGCAGCACTCATGTGCTACAGCCCTGCTCCCACCCTTACCTGGCTCCTGCACTACTCCACTCACTGTAAGGGAGCACGATGTCAGACGGGTGCTCCTGGCAGTGAACCCCAAGAAGGCTGCCGGCCAGATGGAGTACCTGGTAAGGTGCTCAAAGCGTGTGCCCACCAGCTCACTGTCATCTTCACCAGAATCTTCAATCTCTCCCTGGACCAGGCAGTTATCCCGTCCTGCCTAAAATCAGCCACAATCGTCCCAGTGCCGAAGAAGTCTCCCATCACCAGCCTAAACGATTACCGTCCCGTGGCCCTCACTCTGGTAATCATGAAGTGCTTCGAGAGATTGGTCCTCCAGCACATCAAGGACTATCTCCCTCCAGACTTCGACGCCCACCAGTTCGCCTATCGCCCAAACAGGTCCACAGAAGACGCCATCACCGTAGCTCTCCACTCTGTGCTGAGCCACCTGGAGCAGGGGCAGAGCTACGTTCGGATGCTCTTTGTGGATTACAGCTCAGCTTTCAATACTATCATTCCGGACATTCTCATCGACAAACTGGTCACTCTCGGCCTCCCCACTCTCACATGTGCCTGTATAAAGGACTTCCTCACCAACCGGCTCCAGACTGTGAGACTCGGCCCCCACCTCTCCGCCACTCGCATGTTGAGTACCGGCTCCCCACAGGGCTGTGTGCTAAGCCCCCTCCTATACTGTCTCTACACCCACGACTGTAGTCCGGCCCACAACAACAACCGAATCGTCAAGTTTGCTGACGACACTACAGTAGTTGGACTCATCTCAAGGGGAGATGAGGCAGCCTACAGAGAGGAAGTCCTGAAGTTGACAGCCTGGTGCTCAGAAAACAACCTGGCTCTGAACACCAAGAAAACCAAAGAGCTCATTGTCGACTTCAGGAAGCACAGCACCGACTTAGCCCCCTTATACATCAACGGCGAGTGTGTGGAGAGGGTCCACACCTTCCGGTTTCTCGGCGTCCTCATCTCCGCTGACATCTCCTGGACAGACAACATCACAGCGGTCATCAAGAAGGCTCAGCAACGGCTGCACTTCCTGAGGGTCCTCAGGAAGCACAACCTAGACTCCAACCTGCTGCTGACCTTCTACCGCTCGTCCATTGAGAGCCTGTTGACATACTGCATTACAGCATGGTACGGCAGCTGCACCATGGCAGACAGGGAGAGGCTTCAGAGGGTAGTTAGGGCAGCACAGAAGATCATTGGCTGCCCTCTCCCCTCTCTGATGGACACTTACACCTCCCGCTGCCTCAGCAGGGCGAAGAACATTATCAAGGACAGCTCCCATCCTGCATTTGGCCTGTTCAACCTGCTACCCTCAGGGAGGCGCTATAGGTGCATCAGCACAAGGACAAATAGACTCAAGAACAGTTTCTTCCCAAAATCCATCATCTCCCTGAACTCACACATGCATTGACTTCACCCCCGGACTTTCATCTATCCACCTACTGTAATTTGTACTGTAACTGTAACCCATACTGGATATAGGAATCCTATTATCCATTCTATTATCCATTGTCTTTTTATAGATATGTATATAGCGCTGCAGAAACTGTGCACCTTATCCCCCCCCCCCTTTTTGTCTTGTTTTTACACTGAGTAGGAGCAGTTTTTAATCTCACTGTACATGTATATAGTGACAATAATAGGCATTCTGATTCTGATTCTAATATATATTGCAAATAGCTGGGGTCCCAGCACTGAGTCTTGCGGTACCCCACTAGTCACTGCCTGCCATTCTGAAAATGACCCGTTTACTCCTACTCTTTGCTTCCTGTCTGCCAGCCAGTTCTCTATCCACATCAATACTGAACCCCCAGTACTGTATGCTTTAAGTTTGCATACCAATCTCTTACGTGGGACCTTGTCGAAAGCCTTCTGAAAGACCAGATATAACACATCCACTGGTTCTCCCTTATCCACTCTACTGGTTACATCCTCAAAAAATTCTATAAGGTTCGTCAGACATGACTTACCTTTCATAAATCCATGCTGACTTTGTCCATTGATTTCACCACTTTCCAAATGTGCTGCTATCCCATCTTTAATAACTGACTAGCATTTTCCCCACTACCGATGTTAGACTAACTGGTCTGTAATTCCCCGTTTTCTCTCTCCCTCCCTTTTTAAAAAGTGGGGTTACATTAGCTACCCTCCAATCCTCAGGAACTACTCCAGAATCTAAAGAGTTTTGAAAAGTTATCACTGATGCATCCACTATTTCTGGTGCTACTTCCTTGAGCACTCGGGGATGCAGACTATCTGGCCCTGGGGATTTATCGGCCTTTAATCCATTCAATTTACCTAACACCACTTCCCGACTAACCTGGATGTCACTCTGTTCCTCCATCTCATTTGAGCCCCAGTCCCCTGCAATTTCCGGCAGATTATTTATGTCTTCCTTTATGTCTTCCTTAAAGTAGTTATTCAATTGGGCTGCCATGTCCTTGTTCCCCATTCACTTGTTTCTGACTGCAAGGGACCTACATTTGTTTTAACTAATCTTTTTCTCTTCACATATCTATAAAAGCTTTTGCAGTCAGTTTTTATGTTCGCTGCCAGTTTTCTTTCATAATCTATTTTCCCTTTCCTAATTAAGCCCTTTGTCCTCCTCTGCTGGACTCTGAATTTCTCCCAGTCCTCTGGTCGGCTACTTTTTCCGGCTAATTTGTATGCTTCATCTTTGTTTTGATGCTATCCCTGATTTCCCTTGTTATCCACAGATGTACAACCTTCCCTGATTTATTATTTTGCCAAACTGGGATGAACAATTGTTGTAGTTCATCCATGCGGTCTTTAAATGCCTTCCATGCATATCCACCGTCAACCCTTTAAGAATTAATTGCCAGTCTATCTTGGCCAATTCATTTCTCATACCTTCAAAGTTACCTTTCTTTAAGTTCAGAACCCTTGTTTCTGAATTAACTATGTCACTCTCCATCCAAATGAAGAACTCAACCATATTATGGTCACTCTTGCCCAAGGGGCCACGCACAACAAGACTGCTATCTAACCCTTCCTCATTACTCAATACCCAGTCTAGAACAAAGATTATAGAGGAGCAAGATGCGCCACTCATTGGAAATCCAATGGACTGGTGTGTAGTACGTAACGGAACGTCACGGCCGCCATTTTGGTGGATTGCCTCCCCATGTGTAATCCGCTCCAAAGCTACAGAGCAGTTGCAAGCAAAGGTTATAGAGGAGCAAGATGCATTGGAAAGTTATTAGATTTATTTGTAATAGATCTTTACTTACCACTCGACCTCCCTCTCTCCCCTCTCTTCTCCTTATCTCTCTCGATCCCTCTCTCCCCTCTCGATCTCTCTCTCCCCTCTCAATCTCCCTCTTCTCTCGATCCATCTCTCTCCCCTCTTGATCTCTCTCTCCCATCTCGCTCTCTCTCTTCCCTCTTCTCTCGCTCTCTCCCCTCTTGATCTCTCTCTCCCCTCGATCTCCACCCCTCTCTCCCTCCCTCCTTCCCTCTCCCTCCCTCCTTGCCTCTCTCCCTCCCTTCCCTCTCCCTCCCTCCCTTCCCTCTCCCTCCCTCCCTTCCCTCTCCCTCCCTCCCTTCCCTCTCTCTCCCTCCCTTCCCTCTCTCTCCCTCCCTTCCCTCTCTCTCCCTCCCTTCCCTCTCTCTCCCTCCCTTCCCTCTCCCTCCCTCCCTTCCCTCTCCCTCCCTCCCTTCCCTCTCACTCCCTCCCTTCCCTCTCTCTCCCTCCCTTCCCTCTCCCTCCCTCCCTTCCCTCTCCCTCCCTCCCTTCCCTCTCCCTCCCTCCCTTCCCTCTCCCTCCCTCCCTTCCCTCTCTCTCCCTCCCTTCCCTCTCTCTCCCTCCCTTCCCTCTCTCTCCCTCCCTTCCCTCTCTCTCCCTCCCTTCCCTCTCTCTCCCTCCCTTCCCTCTCTCTCCCTCCCTTTCCCCCCCTGTTCCCCCATTTCCCTCGCATTTTTCTTCCCCAGCCCCCACTTTTTCATATTTTCCCTTGCATTGTGCAGCTTCCCTTGTATTGCTTAAACACACACTGCACAAAATTACAGGCACACACAAACACACATTCATATAAATATATGGTGGGACAGGCCCTTGAGAGATAAATCCATTACCTTCTCATGGATCAGAAGCAACTGATTTAAAGCATCACTATAACTCTGTCAGATAATGTACATAAACCATACATACATACATACATATGCATATACATACATACTCACATATACATACCTATATATACATGCATATATACACATACATATATACATGTGATCATTTTCCAATGTTCAATAGATTTAGGATCAGTTCTTATGGATTGGAGGATAGCTAATGTTATCCCACTTTTCAAGAAAGGAGCGAGCGGGAAAAACAGGGAATTACAGGCCAGTTAGCCTGGCTTCGGTGGTGGGAAAGATGCTGGAGTCAATTATTAAAGATGTAATAATGGGGCATTTGGATAGCAGTAAAAGGATTAGTCCAAGTCAGCATTTATGAAAGGAAAATCATGTTTGACTAATATATATGGTAAACAGTTGCGGCCCCAACACCGAGCCTTGTGGCAAAAACTTCCAGAAGATTAGTCAAACATGATTTTCCTTTCATAAATGCTGACTTGGACTAATCCTTTTACTGCTATCCAAATGCCCCATTATTGCATCTTTAATAATTATATATAATGATTTTGAAGAGGTAAATAGGACCAGACTGATTCATGGGATGGCAGGATTCCATATGAAGAAAGACTGGATAAACTTGGCTTGTACTCGCTGGAATTTAGCAGGTTGAGGGGGGATCTTATAGAGACATACAAAATTCTTAAGGGGTTGGACAGGCTAGATGCAGGAAGATTGTTCCCAATGTTGGGGAACTCCAGAACAGAAGGGAGGGAGAGAGAGAGGGAAGGGTGAAGGGAAGGAGAGGGAAGGGAGGGAGGGAGAGAGGGAAGGAGAGAGAGAGAGAGGGAAGGAGGGAGAGAGAGAGGGAAGGAGGGAGAGAGAGGGAAGGGAAAGAGAGAGGGAGAGAGCGATCGAGAGAAGGGGAGAGAGATTGAGAGATGGGAAAGAGAGAGATTGAGAGAAGGGGAGAGACAGAGATCGAGGGGGGTGGGAGATCGAGAAGGGAAAAGAGAGAGAGAAGGGGAAAGAGAGAGAAGGGGAGAGGGAGAGAAGGGGGAGAGGGAGAAGGGGGAGAGGGAGAAGGACAGGGAGAGTGGAACAAGGGCACGTTATAACGCGCACCCTTCCCATTCCGACCAAAGATATTATATAGAGCTCCTCTGGCATCTTTGATTCCGACCCCCACCCCACATTTGCACCCAAAGATTATAGAGCGGAGTTCTGTAATCTTTGATTGCACCCTTCTTCACGACGGGCTTGGGATCTTTGCTTGTGAAGTCTCGACAATTCGAGGGACATAACCGCTAACAGCCGTCGCGTTCCCGGACTCGAATCCGAGCTGGAAACATCTCGTAGTCACTGGGCCTTATTTTGGAGACCCCTGCCTTACAAGAACAAAACCCAAAACGTTCAGAAGTGTTAAAATTATTGACTTTATTACTTTGGTAAGTAATCTTTATTACTGTGGTAAGTAAAGATCTATTCAAAATAATTCTAATAACTTTCTAATGTACCGACCAAAGATTATAGAGGAGCCTAGATTTCCATGACCATTGATGTGAGAACAGAAAATAACATTTCAGTTCAGAATAATAACATTTTTGTCACCTTTCTTTTTTGGGGGGGAAGCTAAAGAAAGATTACCAGCCGTCGCTGCAGATTTAGATGTAGACGCCATAGTCGACGCCATCTCTGGTCCGCTAATATGGCGTCGACAATCACACGTGATACAACGCTTTTTTCGCTGAGTGGCGCATCTTGCTCCTCTAGAATCTTCGCCCACCAGCGTGACAGACGATCGGGCGGGGTGGGGAGACGGAGAGGGCGTCCTGTGTGATGGTCGCCACGGCCACTTTTCCATCACGCTCTCCCGTGACCGCGCTGCGATAGTGACCGCCACCGCCATGTTGTGGAACTTCAAGGAGCCCAGCGGAGCGCAGCACGACTTGAGCACGTGTTTAGCGGCATCAATCCAGAGCCCTGGGGGGGGGGGGGGCTGGGCCATGTAACTCGCAGCTTGTGGAAAAGAGTGGCCAGCAGCTGCGCGTTGAAACCTCTGCACAGCTGGCTGCGAGGAGCAGAGGCATTGTGAAGGCATCCGACTCGTATCAGCCCATTAGAAAGATCTCAGATTGGTAAACAATTTTAGTAAAAGACACGGTAAATAATGAATTAAATGTTCAGATGAGGCTGACTTTGGTTATCTGATATCTCTCCAATTTCTACAGATGCGCCGTAGAAAACATTTTATCGGGATGCATCACAGCAGAGTTTGGGAACAGCTCCATCCAAGACCACAAGAAACTGCAGAGAGTTGTGGACGTAGCCCAGACCATCACACAAACTAACCTCTCTTCCATTGACTCCATCTACACTTCAGGCTGCCTCGGCAAGGCCAGCAGCATCATCAAGGACCAGTCTCATCCCCGTTCACTTCCTCTTCACCCCTCTCCCATTAGACAAGCATGAAAACTCACACCTCCAGATTCAGGGACTGTTTTCTTCCCAGTTGTTATCAGACAACTGAACCATCCTATCACCAACTAGAGAGCGGTCATGAGCTCCCATCTACCTCATTGGAGACCTTAGAACTATTTATAATAAGACTTTATTTCACTTTATCTTGCACTAAACGTTATAACCTTTACGGTAGACAAAAGTGCGGGAGAAACTCAGCGGGTGCAGTAGCATCTATGGAGCGAAGGAAATAGGCAACGCTTTGTAACATAGAAACATAGAAATTAGGTGCACGAGTAGGCCATTCGGCCCTTCGAGCCTGCACCGCCATTCAATATGATCATGGCTGATCATCCAACTCAGTATCCCGTACCTGCCTTCTCTCCATACCCTCTGACCCCCTTGGCCACAAGGGCCACATCTAACTCCCTCTTAAATATAGCCAATGAACTGGCCTCAACTACCCACTGTGGCAGAGAGTTCCAGAGACTCACCACCCTCTGTGTGAAAAAAAGTCTTTCTCATCTCGGTCTTAAAGGATTTCCCCCTTATCCTTAAGCTGTGACCCCTTGTCCTGGACTTCCCCAACATCGGGAACAATCTTTATCCTTTGTCTGTGAGCAGCTTGATTGTTATCATAGAAACATAGAAAATAGGTGCGGGAGGAGACCTTCGACCCTTCACTGCCATTCGTTGTGATCATGGCTGATCGTCCCCAATCAATAACCCGTGCCTGCCTTCTCTCCATATCCCTCGATTCCACCAGCCCCAAGAGCTCTATCTAACTCTCTCTTAAATCCATCCAGTGTTTTGGCCTCCACTGCCCTCTGTGGCAGGGAATTCCACAACTTCACAACTCTCTGGGTGAAAATGTTTTTTCTCACCTCAGTCTTAAATGGCCTCCCCTTTATTCTAAGATGTATGTATTCTAAGATTCATGTATCGCCTTTCCACTGACTGGTTAGCCCACACCAAAAAACCTCTTCACTGTTAGTCCGGCAAAACAGATAAACCAGAAAGGCTCTGGAACCAAGGATGCTGGAAAATCACTAGTGGAGATAACAGATATTGAAGGTAAATATCCTGTATGCCTTCTTTACCACCTTAAATGTTGCCAATTTTAAGGATCCTCGTACTCCAAAGTCCGCATTCCTCAATACACGTTTGGAATCCACCATTCCCTACGAATGTCCCACTCTGAATAGCCCTCACCAAGTACTTCACCTCACACTGGTGAGGAATATATTCTATCTTCCATTGTGCTGCCTGCGGCATGTGTGTGCCTTTAAGGAATGTGTCCCGGGCCTCCTCCTTTGCCAGATTGAGGCTGTACAACACAGAGGAACAACTCACTGCCCAGTGATGTAAACATTGGATTCTCTGAGTGAATGTAACTTCTACATATGCTCCCCTTCCTCCTCTCCTCCCTCCCCACCCCCTTCTTGCACTAAATGTCAGTTAACCAGTTCCACAGTTCACAATATATTCCTCAGATTCACACCATCCCTAGCAGGTAATCTGCTTTTCAGTTAGATATAGCTCTCAGAGCTAACAGAATCAAGAGATATGGGGAGAAATCAGGAACGGGGTACTGATTCTGGATGATCAGCCATGATCATATTGAATGGTGATGCTGGCTCGAAGGGCCAAATGGCCTACTCCTGCACTTATTTTCTATCTTTCAGCATGAGGATCCTCCTTGTCTGAGGTAATCTGTTGCCGGTCCTGATTTGTCCTGGTTATTTCTTGCTTCCAATCCACCCCCTCCCACCCACAATCAGTCCGAAGGGTCCTGATCCGAAACGTCCGGTATCCATGTTCTCCAGAGATGCTGCCTGACCCGCTGAGTTACTCCAGCACTCTGTGAAACGTCCCTATCCATTTTCTCCAGAGATGCTGCCTGACCCGCTGAGTTACTCCAGCACTCTGTGAAAAGTCACCTATCCATGTTCTCCACAGATGCTGCCTGACCCGCTGAGTTACTCCAGCACTCTGTGAAACGTCACCTATCCATGTTCTCCACAGATGCTGCCTGACCTGCTGAGTTACTCCAGCACTCTGTGAAACGTCACCTATCCATGTTCTCCACAGATGCTGCCTGACCTGCTGAGTTACTCCAGCACTTTGTGTCTATCATTAAGAACCTTTGGTGCGACAGACCCTGGTTCGATCTTGACTAGGGGTGCTGTCTGTATGGAATTTGCATGTTTTCCCCATGACCACGTGGGTTTTCTCCGGGTGCACCTGTTTCCTTCCACATCCCAAAGACATGCAGGTTTCTAGGTTAATTGGCTTCTGTACATCGTCCCTAGTGTGTAGGATGATCATTGGCTGGCACGGACTCGGTGGGCCGAAGGGCCTGTTTCCACGCTGAACCACCCAACTAAACGAATTATTTGGCTTTGCAAAGCTTGAAGATGTAAGAGAAAATAAGGTGGAGTAATCTCCAAAGTCTAAAAGTTTGAATGTAGCTGAGAACCAAGTGAAAATAAGATGGGAACACAGGGAATGCTGATGTTGGAATCTTGAGCAAAACACAAAGTGCTGGAGTAACTCAGTAGGTCAGGCAGCATCTGTGGAAGGAATGGGCAGGCAAAGTCATTAGAATGGGCATCCAAAGATGTGCAGATTATTGGCTTCTGTAAATTGGCCCTAGTGTGTAGGATAGTACTAGTGTGATCGCTGGTCGGCGTGGACTCGGTGGGCCGAAGGTCCCGTTTCCACGCTGTATCTCTAGAAGCAAAACTAAAAGGTATGTAGCATGACTTTTGTGACGTTTTGCATCAGCATCTTTTGAACATTTCAGTGTTCATCGGGATTAAACACTGTTTGGCTAGCAGTTTAGAAGCATAATTAGATCACAATATAGGAAGAGTTTACAGACCATACATGAGAAGTTGCACATTCCACAACTAATCATGTTTAAAAGAACATATTAATCAAAACGCTAAACTGATTTCTGGAATTGTTGTGAATATCACTTCCCCAATTCATTTCGGTCATTAGACTATTTATGGGGAACATCTGTCTAACCAGAACCAGCAAGGAAAACAGCTGGATTCATAGCAATGGGCAGCCAGAAATCATTGCACTCTAATGCAAATCCTACTGAGAATCCTGTAACAAAGAACACCGCTCTGTGTAATTGGAAAGCACATTCAGGTACAACACCAAGGATTAAGAAGGGTTTCGGCCCGAAACGTTGCCTATCTCCTTCGCTCCTTAGATGCTGCTGCACCCGCTGAGTTTCTCCAGCCTTTTGTGTACCAAGGCTTTACAGTCGGATACATTCAGGGATGGCACAGCGGTTGAGTTGCTGCCTCACAGTGCCAGAGACCCAGGTTTGATTCTGACTACGGGTCCTGTTGGTACGGAGTTTGTACGTTCGGCCCGTGACCACGTGGGTTTTCTCTGGGGGCTCTGGTTTCCTCCCACTGTCCAAAGATGTACAAGTTTGTAGCTTAATTGGCTCCGTTAAAATGGTCAATTGTCCCTGGTGTGTGGGCTAGTATTAGTATTAGTGTGCGGGTGATCGCTAGTCGGCATGGACTCAGTGGGCTGAAGGGCCTGTTTCCGCACTGTACCTAGCTAAACTTTCTGGAATTGTGCCCAAATGTCCAATATATTTTGGAAGTCTACCTTTGAAACATGACAGATGTGTTACAGATGGCAACAGACTTGAGTCCGAAGAAGGGTCTGGACCCAAAATGTCACCTATTCTTTTTCTCCAGAGATGTTGTCTGACCCGCTGTTTTTTGTGTCTATCTTCGACGTAAACCAGCATCTGTAGTTCCTTCCTACATCTTTTAAATATTACTGTATCAAATGTCGGTACAAAATGGGGAAAGGAGGTAAAGGTGGGGGCGCAGATGCGACGGCTGGTAGGGTGGAAGGTGAGGACAAGGGGGATTCTGTCCTTGTTACGAGTAGGGGATGTGGAGTGAAAGCAGAGCTGCGGAATATAGAGGAGACCCTGGTGAGAGCCTCATCTATAATCAATGAGGGGAATCCCCGTTCCCTAAAGAATGAGGACATCTCCGATGCCCTGGGCTGGAACACCTCATCCTGGGTGCAGACGGAGGAATTGGGAATGGGGGAGGAATGGGTAGAAGGGAGAATGTGAAAACAAAGAACTGCAGATTCTGGACTAACTCAGATACTGCAGTAACTCAGCAGGTCAGACAGCATCTCTGGATAGAAGGAATGGGTGACGTTTTAGGTCAAGACCCTTCTTCAGACTGCTACACAAAATATCTGAGTGGGACAGTATCTCTCAAGAACATGGATAGGCAATGTTTCGGGTCGGAAATAATGTTAATTGTATCCCTTCGTTATCACCTCTTCCCCAGCCAACAATGGGCCATTGTGGGCTCCACCCTTCCTTGGTCATCTGTTGCCGGCCCAGATTTGTTCTATACTGATCTGTGTGTTCAAGAGAGTTAGATTTAGCTCTTAGGGCTAATGGAATCAAGGGATATGGGGCGAAAGCAGGAACAGGGTACTGATTCTGGATGATCAGCCATGATCATATTAAGTGGCGGTGCTGGCTGAAAGGGTCGAATAGCTTACTCCTGCACCTATTTTCTATGTTTCTGGTCTATTCTTACCTCCAGTTCCCTCCCCTCTATTTTCGGTCTGAAGGAGAGTCACGACCCAAAACGTCACCCGCGTTAGAACTGCTGCCTCACAGCGCCAGAGACCCAGGTTCGATCCACACTATGAGCGCTGTCTGTATTGGAGTTTTACGGGAAATCTCCCCGTAGCATATGTGAGATTTCTCCAGGTGCTCGGGATCCTAACCTATCGAGGATGGAAGACCTCGCACATAACCAAACAGAATGGCCAAAGCTTGCTGCCCAATGCACTCCACAGTGTGGGAAGACTAAGTCTAAGTAAGTAAGTGTGTGTAGGATAGCGTTAGTGCACGTTAGGGGATTACTGACCGGCATGGGCTCAATGGGTTGAAGGGGCTGGTTTCCGTGCTGGATCTCTATAAACAAAAGACAAATCACCCATTGATTTTCTCCAGATGTGCTGCCTGCCCACTGAATTACTCCAGCACTTTGTGTCTATCTCCATAATGTTATTGAAGGGAGTTACCATAAATAGTGTGTGAACAGCTTATTTGGAAATCAGGCTTGTGCTTGGATCTGTGATGTGTAAGAGATGGCAGTACTCCCAATACCTAATCCATACCATGGAACCAAACTCAGAACAACAAATAAACAACAGGCAGAGAGCAGCGGTTAAGGTCACAGCAGAACAATAACAGTCGCCAAAGCCTAGTGCCTTAAATTTCTCAACATTTTATTTTTAAAAACAAATTGATGCATTGAAATTCATTTATAATAGCTATTTTCTTAAAAACAAATTAAAAACAAGGAATATTGAAAACTATTTACAAATGTAATACATACAGAAAGTTTCACTGATACCACAGGCAATTTGTGTTTAACATCTGTGTTCAATACCGTAGATACATTTTCTTTTTACACTAGTGCGCTTAATGCTGGGAGAAAGGGCTGAGATGTTGAACCTTTCATGTAGGTGGTGGTTTGGGGCAGTCCGTGTCTGATGAACGTTAGTTACCGGTGTTTCAGCTCAGATGCACCGGATGAAGGAAGAGAAGAAGCAAAGAGTAGAACTCCAGATCTTTGTTTGTGAGCTCCTTCCAATACTTTCTCACTGGAGATCACAGGCACATAGTTACTGAGAGCGAGAGTGTGTGAGGGTGTGACAGTGGGTGAGTGACAGTGAGTGAGTGGGAAAGAGAGAGGGAGTGCGAGTGAAGAAATAGTGAAGAGTGAGTGTGTGAAGAGTGAGTGAGAGAGTGAGCGCGGGAGTGAGTGAGAGTTAGTGTGAGAGTGAGTGAGATTGGGTGTGGGTGAATGAGAGTGAGTGAGAGAGTGAGTGAGAGATGTAATGTAAATAAAGTTGAAGCGGGAGATGTAATGTAAATCCCACGCCTCGTGAGGCCAGGAGCCCTGTAGCCCAGGATAGAGACCTGTAGCCCAGGATAGAGACCCGTAGCCCAGGATAGAGACCTGTAGCCCAGGGTAGAGACCCGTAGCCCAGGATGTAGACCCGTAGCCCAGGATAGAGACCCGTAGCCCAGGATAGAGACCTGTAAACATAGAAACATAGAAATTAGGTGCAGGAATAGGCCATTCGGCCCTTCGAGCCTGCACCGCCATTCAATATGATCATGGCTGATCATCCAACTCAGTATCCCGTACCTGCCTTCTCTCCATACCCTCTGATCCCCTTAGCCACAAGGGCCACATCTAACTCCCTCTTAAATATATCCAATGAACTGGCCTCAACTACCCTCTGTGGCAGAGAATTCCAGAGACCCACCACTCTCTGTGTGAAAAAATTCCTTCTCATCTCGGTCCTAAAGGATTTCCCCCTTATCCTTAAGCTGTGACCCCTTGTCCTGGACGTCCCCAACATCGGGAACAATCTTCCTGCATCTAGCCTGTCCAACCCCTTAAGAATCTTGTAAGTTTCTATAAGATCCCCTCTCAATCTCCTAAATTCTAGAGAGTATTAACCGAGTCTATGCAGTCTTTGTTCATAAGACAGTCCTGACATCCCAGGAATCAGTCTGGTGAACCTTCGCTGCACTCCCTCTATGGCAATAATGTCCTTCCTCAGATTTGGAGACCAGAACTGCACGCAATACTCCAGGTGTGGCCTCACCAAGACCCTATACAACTGAAGCAGAACCTCCCTGCTCCTATACTCAAATCCTTTTGCTATGAAAGCTAACATACCATTGGCTTTCTTCACTGCCTGTTGTACCTGCATGCCTACTTTCAATGACTGGTGTACCATGACACCCAGGTCGCGCTGCATCTCCCCTTTTCCTAATCGGCCACCATTTAGATAGTAGTCGGTTTTCCTATTTTTGTCACCAAAGTGGATAACCTCACATTTATCCACATTATACTGCATCTGCCAAACATTTGCCCACTCACCCAGCCTATCCAAGTCACCTTGCATTCTCCTAGCATCCTCCTCACAGCCAACACTGCCCCCCAGCTTAGTGTCATCCGCAAACTTGGAGATATTGCCTTCAATTCCCTCATCCAGATCATTTATGTATATTGTAAATAGCTGGGGTCCCAGCACTGAGCCTTGCGGTACCCCACTAGTCACTGCCTGCCATTGTGAAAACGACCCGTTAACTCCTACTCTTTGCTTCCTGTTTGCCAGCCAGTTCTCTATCCACATCAATACTGAACCCCCAATGCCATATGCTTTAAGTTTATATACTAATCGCTTATGTGGGACCTTGTCGAAAGCCTTCTGGAAGTCCAGATACACCACATCCACTGGTTCTCCCCCATCCACGCTACTAGTTACATCCTCGAAAAATTCCACAAGATTCGTCAGACATGATTTACCTTTCGTAAATCCATGCTGGCTTTGTCCAATGATTTCACCACTTTCCAAATGTGCTGCTATCCCATCTTTAATAACTGACTCTAGCAGTTTCCCCACTACCGATGTTAGACTAACTGGTCTGTAATTCCCCGTTTTCTCTCTCCCCCCCTTCTTAAAAAGAGGGGTTACGTTTGCTACCCGCCAATCCTCAGGAACTACTCCAGAATCTAAAGAGTTTTGAAAGATTATCACTAATGCATCCACTATTTCCGGAGCTACTTCCTTAAGTACTCTGGGATGCAGCCTATCTGGCCCTGGGGATTTATCGGCCTTTAATCCATTCAATTTACCCAACACCACTTCCCGACTAACCTGGATTTCACTCAAGTACTCCTTTGACCTGCGGTCCCCTGCTATTTCCGGCAGATTATTTATGTCTTCCTTAGTGAAGACGGAACCAAAGTAGTTATTCAATTGGTCCGCCATATCCTTGTTCCCCATGATCAACTCACCTGTTTCTGACTGCAAGGGACCTACATTTGTTTTAACTAATCTCTTTCTCTTCACATATCTATAAAAACTTTTGCAGTCAGTTTTTATGTTCCCTCCCAGTTTTCTTTCATAATCTATTTTTCCTTTCCTAATCAAGCCCTTTGTCCTTCTCTGCTGGTCTCTGAATTTTTCCCAGTCCTCTGGTATGCTGCTTTTTCTGGCTACTTTGTACGCATCATCCTTTGCTTTGATACTATCCCTGATTTCCCTTGTTATCCACGGATTCACTACCTTCCCTGATCTATTCTTTTGCCAAATTGGGATGAACAATTTTTGTCTTTAAATGTCTTCCATTGCGTATCCACCGTCAACCCTTTTAGAATTGATTGCCAGTCAATCTTGGCCAATTCACGTCTCATACCCTCAAAGTTACCTTTCCTTAAGTTCAGAACCATTGTTTCTGAATTAACAATGTCACTCTCCATCCTAATGAAGAACTCGACCATATTATGGTCACTCTTGCCCAAGGGGGCACGCACAATAAGACTGCTAACTAACCCTTCCTCATTACTCAATACCCAGTCTAAAATAGCCTGCTCTCTCGTTGGTTCCTCTACATGTTGATTTAGATAACTATCCCTCATACTTTCCAAAAAATCCTCTTCCTCAGCGCCCCTGCCAATTTGATTCACCCAATCTATATGTAGATTGAAGTCACCCATTATAACTGTTTTGCCTTTGTCGCACGCATTTCTAATTTCCTGTTTTATACCATCCCCAACTTCACTACTACTGTTAGGTGGCCTGTACACAACTCCCACTAGCGTTTTCTGCCCCTTAGTGTTTCGCAGCTCTACCCATACTGATTCCACATGCTCCAAGCTAATGTCCTTCCTTTCCATTGCGTTAATCTCCTCTCTAACCAGCAACGCTACCCCACCTCCTTTTCCTTTCTCTCTATCCCTCCTGAATATTGAATACCCCTGGATGTTCAGCTCCCAGCCTTGGTCACCCTGGAGCCATGTCTCCGTGATCCCAACTATATCATACTCATTAATAGCTATTGAATAGCTATTGTAGCCCAGGATAGAGACCTGTAGCCCAGGATAGAGACCCGTAGTCCAGGATAGAGACCCGTAGCCCAGGATAGAGACCCGTAGCCCAGGATAGAGACCCGTAGCCCAGGATAGAAACATAGAAAATAGGTGCAGGAGTAGGCCATTCGGCCCTTCGAGCCTGCACCGCCATTCAATGTGATCATGGCTGATCATCCAACTCAGTATCCCGTACCTGCCTTCCCTCCATACCCCCTGATCCCTTTAGCCACAAGTGCCACCTCTTAAATATAGGCAATGAACTGGCCTCAACTACCTTCTGTGGCAGAGAATTCCAGAGACTCACGACTCTCTGTGTAAAGAATGTTTTCCTCATTTCGGTCCTAAAGGAATTCCCCCTTATCCTTAGACTGTGACCCCTTGTTCTGGACT
This sequence comes from Raja brachyura, assembly GCA_963514005.1. The sequence goes on from OY740784.1 coordinate 17,764, forward strand.
CCCCCAACATCGGGAACAATCGTCCAGCATCTAGCTTGTCCAACCCCTTAAGAATTTTGTAAGTTTCTATAAGATCCCCCCTCAATCTTCTAAATTCCAGCGAGTACAAGCCGAGTCTATCCAATCTTTCCTCATATGAAAGTCCTGACATCCCAGGAATCAGTCTGGTGATTTTATATATAAAATATGTGAATCTTCTCTGTACCCCCTCTATGGCAAGGATGTCTTTCCTCAGATTTGGAGACCAAAACTGTACGCAATACTCCAGGTGTGGCCTCACCAAAACCCTGTACAACTGCAGTAGAACCTCCCTGCTCCTATACTCAAATCCTTTCGCTATGAATGCTAACATACCATTTGCTTTCTTCACTGCCTGCTGCACCTGCATGCCTACTTTCAATGACTGGTGTACCATGACACCCAGGTCTCGTTGCATCTCCCCCTTTCCTAATCTGCCACCATTCAGATAATAGTCTACCCTCATGTTTTTGCCACCAAAGTGGATAACCTCACATTTATCCACATTATACTGCATCTGCCATGCATCTGCCCATTCACTCAGCCTATCCAAATCACCCTGCAGCCTCCAAGCATCCTCCTCACACCTAACTATACCCCCCAGCTTGGTATCATCTGCAAATTTGGAGATGTTGCATTGAATTCCCTCGTCCAAATCATTAATATATATTGTAAATAGCTGGGGTCCCAGCACTGAGCCTTGCGGCACCCCACTAGTCACTGCCTGCCATTCTGAAAAGGACCCGTTTACTCCTACCCTTTGCCTCCTGTCTGCTAGCCAGTTCTCTATCCACATCAATACTGAACCCCCAATACCGTGTGCTTTAAGTTTGTATGCTAATCTCTTATGCGGGACCTTGTCGAAAGCCTTCTGAAAGTCTAGATATAACACATCCACTGGTTCTCCCTTATCCACTCTACTAGTTACATCCTCGAAAAATTCTATCAGATTTGTCAGACATGATTTACTTTTCGTAAATCCATGCTGACTTTGTCCAATGATTTCACCACTTTCCAAATGCGCTGCTATCCCATCTTTAATAACTGACTCCAGCAGTTTCCCCACTACCGATGTTAGACTAACTGGTCTGTAATTCCCCGCTTTCTCTCTCCCTCCTTTTTTAAAAAGTGGGGTTACATTAGCTACCCTCCAATCCTCAGGAACTACTCCAGAATCTAAGGAATTTTGAAAAATTATCACTAATGCATCCACTATTTCTGTGGCTACCTCCTTGAGTACTCTGGGATGCAGACTATCTGGCCCTGGGGATTTATCGGCCTTCAATCCGTTCAATTTACCCAACACCACCTCCCGGCTAACCTGGATTTCACTCAGTTCCTCCATCTTATTTGACCCCCGTTCCACTGCTATTTCCGGCAGATTATTTATGTCTTCCTTAGTGAAGACAGAACCAAAGTAGTTATTCAATTGGTCTGCCATGTCCTTGTTCCCCATGATCAATTCACCTGTTTCTGACTGCAAGGGACCAACATTTGTTTTAACTAGTCTCTTTCTCTTCACATATCTATAAACACTTTTGCAGTCAGTTTTTATGTTCCCTGCCAGTTTCCTTTCATAATCTATTTTCCCTTTCCTAATTAAGCCCTTTGTCCTCCTCTGCTGCATTCTGAATTTCTCCCAGTCCTCCGGTAGGCTGCTTTTTCTGGCAAATTTGTATGCCTCATCTTTTGTTTTTATACTATCCCTGATAGAGACCTGCAAACCAGGATAGAGACCTGTAGCCCAGGATAGAGACCTGTAGCCTAGGATAGAGACCCGTAGCCCAGGGTGTAGACCTGTAGCCCAGGGTAGAGACCTGTGGTCCAGGGTAGAGACCTGTAGCCCGGGATATAGACCTGTAGCCCGGGATATAGACCTGTAGCCCGGGATATAGACCTGTAGCCCGGGATATAGATCTGTAGCCCGGGATAGAGACCCGTAGTGCAGGATAGAAACCAGTAGCCCAGGATAGAGACCTGTAGCCCAGGATAGAGTGTGAATGAGCTGATGAGGGCGAGTGAGTAAGACTAAGTGGGTGAAGAGTGGGTGAGGGTGAGTGAGTCTATGGGTGAGTGAAGAACGAGAGCGAGGGAGAGTGAGAGTGAGTGAGAGTGTGTGAGTGAGAGTGAGTCATTGTGGGTCAGTGAGAGCGAGTGAGTGGGTGAGAGAGCTTGAGTAAGTGAATAGTGGTTGAGTGGGAGAGTGAATGTGGGTGAGAGTGAGTAGGTGAATGAGAGTGGGTGAGTGAATGTGAGTGTGTGGGTTAGTGTGACTGTTAGTGAGAGAAGATTGATTGTGAGTGATTGAGTGAAGCATGAGTGGGTGAGAGTGAGTAAGTGCGTGAGTGACTGAAACTGAGTGAGAGGGTGAGTGAATAGTGTGAGTGGGTGAGAGCGTGCGTGGGAGAATGAAGAGTGAGAGAGTGAGAGATTGTGAGTATGTGAAGTGAGTGTTGGTGAGTAAGAGTGGGAGTATGAGTGCGACAGTGAGTGAAGAGTGGTTGCGAGTGGGTGAGTGAAGAGTGAATGGGTGAGAGTGAGAGTGTGAATGAGAGAGTGAGTGAGTGTGACAGTGAGTGTGTGGGTGAGAGTGAGTGAGTGAATGAGATTGAGAGTGAGTGGGTGAGTGTGAGTGGGTGAGTGAGTGTGAGTGAAGAGTGAGTGTGAGGGGTGATTGACAGCAAGTGTGTGAGTGGGTGAGAGTGAGAGAGAGTGAGAGACAGTGTGGGAGAGTGAGTGGGTGAGTGTGAGTGGGTGAGTGAGTGTAAGTGAAGAGTGAGTGTGAGGGGTGATTGACAGTGTCAGTGTGAGTGGGTGAGAGTGAGTGGGTGAGTGAGTGTGAGTGAAGAGTGAGTGTGAGGGGTGATTGACAGCAAGTGTGTGAGTGGGTGAGAGAGAGAGTGAGAGACTGTGGGAGAGTGAGTGGGTGAGTGAGTGAGAGTGAGTGTGTGTTAAGAGTGAGCATGTGAGTGAGAGGGAGAGAGTGTGTGAGTGAGTCAGTGAAGAATGCGTGAGAGAGTGAGTGGGTGAGTGTGAGTGAGTGAAGAGTGAGAGACAGTGTGGGAGAGTGAGTGGGTGAGTGAGTGAGAGTGAGTGGGTGGGTTAAGAGTGAGCATGTGAGTGAGAGGGAGAGTGTGTGAGTGTCAGTGAAGAATGAGTGTGAGAGTGAGTGGGTGAGAGTGAGTGCGTGTTAAGAGTGAGCATGTGAGTGAGAGGAAGAGAGTGTGTGAGTCAGTGAAGAATGAGTGAGTGGGTGAGTGTGTGAGTGAGTGAAGAGTGAGAGAGAGTGGGTGAGAGTGGTTGGGTGAGAGTGAGTGAGAATGGGTGAGTGTGAGAATGCATGTGTGTGAGTGAGTGGGACTAAGTGAGCGTGCGTGAGTGAGTGAGTGTGAGTGAGTGTGGTTGAATGTATGTGACAGAGTGAGTGAAGAGTGTGTGAGAGTGAATGGGTGAGTGAGAGTGAGTAGGAGAATGAGAGTGGGTGTGAGACTGAGTGACTGTATGTGGGTGAGTGAGAGTTAGTGGGTGAGTAAGAGTGAGAGGGTGAGTGAATGTGATTGTGAGTGGGTGAGTGTGACTCTTAGTGAGAGAAGATTGTGTGATTGAGTGAAGCGTGAGTGTGTGAGAGTAAGTGTGTGCGTGACTGAAACTGAGTGAGAGGGTGAGTGAAGAGCGTGAGTGAGTGAGTGAGTGGGTGAGTGCATGCGTGGGAGAATGAAGAATGAGTGACAGCGAGTGGGTGAGAGATTGTGAGTAAGTGAAGTGAGTGTCGGTGAGTAAGAGTGGGAGTATGAGTGTGACGATGAGTGAAGAGTGGTTGTGAGAGGGTAAGTGAAGAGTGAATGGGTGAGAGTGAGTGAGTGAAAGTGTGAGTGAGAGAGTGAGTTAGTGGGTGAGTGTGAGTGAGTGTGAGTGGGTGAGTGAGAGAGTGAGTGAGGGGTGATTGACAGCAAGTGAGAGTGTGGGTGAGTGCGTGAGTGGGTGAGTGAGTGAGAGTGAGTTGGGGAGTTAAGAGTGAGCATGTGAGTGGGAGGGAGTGAGAGAGTGTGTGAGTGATTGAGTCAGTGAAGAATGAGTGAGAGAGTGAGTGGGTGAGTGTGAGTGAATGAAGTGAGAGAGAGTGGGTGAGAGTGGTTGGGTGAGAGTGAGTGAGTAAAGAGTGACTTAATGAATGAGAGTGAGTGATTGTGACTGGGTGAGTGACTGAGAGTGAGTGAGTGTGAGTGGGTGAGTGAAGAGTGAGTGGGTGAGTAAGACAGTGAGTGTGTGTGAGAGTGAGTGGGTGTGTTAGTGTGTCGGTGAGTGAAGAGTGAGTGAGAATGAGTGGGTGAGAGTGAGTGAGAGTGTGGCTGAGTGAGTGCGTATGAGTGAGTGATAGTGGGCGAGTGAGAGAGTGCGTCAGTGAATCGATGAGATTGAGCGAGAATGAATGAGATAGTGAGTGAGTGAGTGTGAGTGAGAATGAGTGAGTGAATGGTAATGAGAGAGTGAGTGAAGAGTGTCAGCGTGAGAGAGTGGATGAATGAGAGTGTAAGAGTGAGGCAATGAGCGAGTGAGTGTGTGGGTGAGTAAAGAGTGAGAGAGAGGGTGAGAGTGAGTAAGAGTGAATGAGATAGTAAGTGAATAAGAGTAAGTGATTGGGAGTGAGTGTGAGTGGGTGTGAATGGGTGCTAGTGAGTAAAGAGCCAGTGAATGAATGAGCGTAAGTGGGTGAGTGAGACAGTGAGTGAAGAGTGAGTCAGTGGTAGTGAGAGAGCGTGAGTGAGTGAAGAATGTGAGAGAGTGAGAGAATGAGAGTGTGAGAGTGAGTGTGCATGAGAGTGAGACAATGAGTGAGTGGGAGTAACTGAGTGTGTGTGGGTGTGAGTGAGTGAGTGACAGTGTGGGTGAGTGTGAGTGAGAGGGTGCGTGAAGAGTGAACATGTGAGTGAGAGTGTGAGTGAGTCAGTGACGAATGAGTGAGAGAGTGAGTGGGTGAGTGTGGGCGAGTGAAGAGTGAGAGAGAATGGGTGAGTGAGAGAGTGGGTGATTGTGTGCGTGTGCATGTGCGTGTGTGTGTGTGTGTGTGAGTGAGTTAGGGTGAGTGCGTGAGTTAGGGTGAGTGCGTGAGTTAGGGTGAGTGCGTGAGTTAGGGTGAGTGCGTGAGTTAGGGTGAGTGCATGAGTTAGGGTGAGTGCATGAGAGTGAGTGACTGTGGTTGAATGTGTGAGAGTGAGTGAAGAGTGAGTGTGTGCGTTAGTGCGAATGAGTGAATGGGTGAGTGGGAGAGTGAGTGACTGTAAGTGGGTGAGTGAGAGTGAGATGGTGAGTGTGAATGAGATGGTGAGTGAGTGTTAGTCTGAGTGGGTGAGTGTGACGGTGAGCAAGTTAAGAGTGAGCGTGTGTGAGTGAAGAGCGAGTGAGTGGTAGTGAGAGTGTGAGTGAATGAAGAGTGTGAGTTGGAGTGAGTGGGAGTGGGTGAGTGAGTGTGCGAGTGAGTGAGTGTGCATGACAGTGAGACAGTGAGTGAGTGGAGTAAAGAGTGAGTGAGTGTGACTGGGTGAGTGACTGCGTGAGTGAGTGCGAGTGGGTGAGTGAAGAGATAGTGGGTGAGTAAGACTGTGAGTGCGAGTGAGTGGGTGTGTGGGTGAGTGAAGAGTGAGTCGGTGAGAATGAGTGGGTGAGAGTGAGAGCGTGGCTGAGTGAGTGCGTATGAGTGAGTGATAGTGGGTGTGAGAGTGGGAGTCAGTGAATCGATGAGATTGAGTGAGTGTGAGTGAGTGAGAGTGTGAGAGTGAGTGTGAGTGAGTGAGGGAGAGAGTGTGTGAGTGTGAGTAACAGTGAGAGTGAGCTAGTGTGCGGGTGAGTGAAGTGTGAGTGGATGAGTGAGAGAGAGTGAGTGGGAGTGAGTGAGAGTGAGAGTGTGAGTGGGTGAGTGAAAATGAGTGAGTGAAGAGTGAGTGAATGGTAGTGAGAGTGTGAGTGAGTGAAGAGTGTGAGTGAGAGAGTAGGTGAATGAGAGATTAAGAGTGTGCATGAGTGAGACAATGAGTGAGTGTGAGTGAGTTAGTGAGCAAAGAGTGTGAATTAATGTGAGTGTGAGTGGGTGAGTGACAGGGTGAGTGGGTGAGTGAAGGGTGAGTGAGTGCGAGAGTGAGTGTGAGTGAGTGGGTTAGTGTGTGGGTGACTGAGTGAGAGTGGGTGAGTGAGAATAAGTGAGTGAAGAGTGGGTGAGTTGTGAGTGTGTGAGTGAGAGTGAGTGAGGGTGGGTGAATTAGAGTGTGAGAGTGTGCATGAGAGTGAGACAATGAGTGAGTGAGTGTGTGAGTGAGTGTGAGTGTTTGTGAGCAAAGAGTGAATTAATGAGAGTGAGTGAGTGAGTAAGTGAGTCGGTTAGTGTGTGGGTGAGTGAAGAGTGAGAGTGGGTGAGTGAGAGTGAGTGAGAGTGAGACAGTGAGTAAGAGTGGGTGAGTGAGAGAATGAGTGAGTGGTTTAGAGTGAGAGTGTGGGTGAATGAGTGAGAGTGAGTGAGTGAGTGAGTGGGTGAGTGAGTGAGAGTAAATGAATGGGTGAGATTGAGTGAGAGTCAATGAGATAGTGAGTGCGTGAATAAGAGTGAGTGGATGAGTGAGTGTGGGTGAGTGTGAGTGGGTGAATGAGAGTGAGTGAAGAGTGTGAGTGAGAGAGTGAGTGAAGAGTGTGAGAGAGTGGGTGAGTGACAATGTGAGAGTGGGTGTGCATGAGAGAGAAAATTAGTGAGTGAGTGAGAGTGAGTGGGTTTGTGAGTGAGTGAAGAGTGAGTGGATGATAGTGCAACAGAGAGTAAGAGTGGGTGAGTGAGAGTGAGTGAGTGGGTGAGAGAGCATGAGAGTCAGTGAATGAGTAATATTGAGTGATAGTGAATGATAGTAAGTGGATAAGCATGAGTGGGTGAGCTAGTGAGTGTGAGTGGGTGAGAGAGTGCGTGAGAGTGGGGGTGAGTGAGAGTGAATGAGTAAGGTGAGTGAGTGAGTGAAGAGCAAGTGAGTGGGTGAGAGAGTGGGTAAGAGTAGGTACGAGTTAGTGAGAGTGAGAGCGAGTGGGTGTGTGTGAGACTGAATGAGTGCAAGTGGGTTAGAGAGTGTGAGTAGGTGAGTGAGCAAAAAGTGACTTGGAATGAGTGAGTGAAGAGAGAGAGTGTGGGCTACGTGAAGTGAGCGAGAGTGAGTTTGTGAGAATGAGTGGGTGAGTAATATAATGAGTGGAGAGTGTGAGTGAGTGGGTGAGAGTGCAAGTGTGAGTGGGTGAGTGACAGAGTGAGTGAAGAGTGTGAGTGAGAGAGTGAGTGAGGGTGAGTGTGAGAGAGTGAGTAAGTGTGAGAGAGTGAGTGAAGAGTGAATGAGTGAGTGAATTAGAGCGAGCGAGTGAGAGTGAGTGGGTGAGCGAGAGTGCAAGTGAAAATGAGTGAGCGTGCCTGCGAGTGAGAGTGCCAGTGATTGGGTGAGTGTATGTGAGAGAGTGGGAGTGAGTGACAGTGAGTGAGTGTGTGAGTGAGAGAGTGTGAAGAGTGTGAGTGAGTGAGTGAATTAGAGCGAGCGAGTGAGAGTGAGTGGGTGAGCGAGAGTGTAAGTGAAAATGGGTGAGTTTGCGTGCGAGTGAGAGAGACAGTGATTGGGTGAGAGAGAGTGAGTGAGAGAGTGAGTGAGAGTGTGAGCGTGTGGGTGAGTGTGTGGGTGAGTGAAGAGTGAGATAGTGAAAGAGTGTGAGTGAGTGAGAAGTGGGTGAGTGAGGGGTACCCGGACGTGGTGTCGAAGGACAAGATGCTGAAGCAAAGAAGTGGAAGCCAAATAACTGAACGGAAACAATGCTGAAATGCCAAATAACTGAAAGGGCGAGACGCCGAAAAGCCAAATAACCAAAAGGGCGAGACGCCGAAAAGCCAACTCACCGAACGGAAACGACGGCGAAAAGCCAAATAATGGACATGATTTCACCGGGGGCTGGGACTTATCAGCGATTGGTCCAGAACCCCGCGTCCATCACATCACTGGCCGGGGGAGAAGGAAGAGTGGGGATCATTTTTAATTTTCCTTCGCTGCCTTTGGTCTTTCCTAAATATAAAATAAAACCCCGTGTGATTGGAACTTTCAGTTTCTTTAACAAAATAATAATCCAAATGGGTTCCATTAATATTTACACCAACTGTAACAATGATATTTTGACTACCACAATACATTTACGTACACTACCGTGCATCTTGAAGGCCACTGGTCCTTTTGGGTGCGAATCGAAAAACCAGACAAAAATTATGACAGATTTTTAAAGAATATCTTAGCTCGCCGAGTCAGCTCACTGATATGAGTAAGTGTGAATCAGGGTGAGTTAGTGTCAGCGTGCCCGAGAGATGGGAAATGTCCACGCTGCGCTGCCTCGTGTCTTTATTCCCAGTGAGCAGAATTCTTCAAACCTCTGTTGACCCCCAGCTGAGGTGGTGGGCGGCCGTGGCCGGACAGCACTGAACCAGAGAAGAGAGAGCGGGCTGTCCCAAAGGTTGAGCTCCTTTGGCCGCTTACACAACGGGACAGGCAGTATCTCTGGAAAAAGGAAATGGGTGACGTTTCGGTTCAAGACCCATCAGTCAACTGAAGTCTCGTCGGTGAGAGTACTTGTGATTGTCTGAAGAAGGGTCTCTACCCGAAAAGTCATCCATTCCTTCTATCCACAGATGAGGTCTGTCCCGCTGAGCTACTCCAGCATTTTGTGTCTAATTGTCAGTGTGTACCAGCACCAGCAGTATCTTCCCACACAAGAATACCCGAGGCTGGAGGGTGACACTGGGCACTCTGTACCCGAGCACCAAGGTGTAAGCTGCCAAAGGAGCGCATCCTTTGTGACAGCCCGCACCCTCTTCCCGGAGTCAGCACTGTCTGGCAACGGCCGAGCTCCACCTCAGCTGGAGGTCCATGCAAGTTCCAACAATTCTTTTTTTTTTAATAATTTTTTTATTAGAAGTAAATACGTAATAAAAAGGAAGTTCGAATAATTCTGCTTACTGGGAATAAAGGCCCAAGGCAGCGTAGTGTGGACACTTCCCATCTCTTGGACGTGCACACTGACACTAACTCACGCCGATTCACACTTACTCATATCACTGAACCACCTCAGCAAGCTAAGGGAATCTTGAACAAAAAGTATTTTTATTCGTCTGGTTTCTCGATTCACACGCAAAAGACCAGTGGCTTTCAAGATGCACGGTAGTGTATGTAAATGTATTGTGATAGTCAAAATAGGACTGTTACAGTTGGTGTAAATATCTATGGAACCAAATTAGATTATTATTTTGTATAATCAACCGAAAGTTCCAATCACACAAGGTTTTATTTTATATTTAGGAAAGTCCAAAAGCGGTGAAGGAAAATTAAAAAATGATCCCCACCCTCCCATCTCCCCCGGCCAGTAATGTGATGGACTCGAGAGTCTGGACCAATCGCTGACAAGTTCCACCCGCCCGCTGACGTCATGTTTGTTATTTGTTTTTTTGGTGATGCGTCCGTTCGGTGAGTTGGATTTTAGATGTCCCGCCCTTTTGGTCATTTGGCTTTTCGGCGATCCGCCCTTTCAGTGAGTTGGCTTTTCATCGTCGTTTATGTTCCGTTAGTCAGCTCTTAGGTGTCTCACCCTTTTGGTTATTTGGCTTTTCGGCCTCGCGTCCGTTCAGTTTTTTGGCTTTTTGGCCTTGCGCTCTTTTGGTTATTTGGCTTTATGGCATTGTTTCCGTTCATTTATTTAGCTTCTTCTGGGTGAGTGAGAGTGAGTGAGTGAGAGTGCGGCTCTTTCTATGTGCCTTTCTTGGTGACCATGTCGTCGGCTTCGTTGGTGGCCATGTCATCGGCCACGTTGGCGAGCGTGTCGTCGGCTTCGTTGGTGGCCGTGTTGGCGAGCGTGTCGTCGGCTTCGTTGGTGGCCGTGTTGGCGAGCGTGTCGTCGGCTTCGTTGTTGGCCGTGTCATCGGACGTGTCGGCGGACGTGTCAGCGGCTTCGTTGGTGGACGTGTCGTCAGCCATGTTGGTGGACGTGTCGTCGGCTTCGTTGGTGGTCGTGTCATCGGTCGCGTTGGTGGCCGTGTTCGCGAGCGTGACGTTGGCCGTGTCAGCGGACGTGTCATCGGACGCGTCGGCGGACATGCCGTCGGCTGCGTTGGTGGCCGTGTCGGCGGGCATGTTATCAGCCGTGTCGTTGGTCGCGTTGGTGGATGTGTCGTCAGTCATGTTGGTGGCCGTGTTGGCGAGCGTGACGTTGGCCGTGTCAGCGAGCGTGTCATCAGCCTTGTCTTCGGCCGTGTTGGTGGCCGTGACGACGGAAATGTCATCGGTCGTGTCATCGGCCATGTTGGTGGTCGTATCGTCGGCCATGTTGGTGGCTGTGTCATCGGCCATGTTGGTGGTCGTATCGTCGGCCATGTTGGTGGCCGTGTCGGCGGCCGCGTTGGTGGCTGTGTCGGCAGAAGTCTCATCGGCCGTGTCGGCGCGTGTCGGTGCCCGTGTCGGCGGGTATGTCAGCAGGCGTGTTGGTGGCCCTGTCAGCAGGCGTGTTGGTGGCCCGGTCAGCAGGCGTGTTGGTGGCCATGTCGTCGGCCGTGTCATCGGCCGCGTTGGCGAGCGTGTCGTTGGGCGTGTCGGCGGACGTGTCATCGGACTTGTCAGCGGACGTGTCGTCGGCTTCGTTGGTGGCCGTGTTGACAAGCGTGTCATCGGCCTTGTCGTCGGCCGCGTTGGTAGCCGTGTCGGCGCGTGTGTCGGCCGATGTGTCATCAGCCGTGTCGGCGGCCATGTTGGTGGCCGCGTCGGCGGCCATGTTGGTGGCCGCGTCATCGGCCATGTTGGTGGCCGCGTCATCGGCCATGTTGGTGGCCGCGTCATCGGCCATGTTGGTGGCCGCGTCATCGGCCATGTTGGTGGCCGCGTCATCGGCCATGTTGGTGGCCGCGTCATCGGCCATGTTGGTGGCCGCGTCATCGGCCATGTTGGTGGCCGTGTCGGCAGAAGTCTCATCGGCCGTGTCAGCGCGTGTGTCGGTGCCCGTGTCGGCAGGCATGTCGGAAGGCATGTTGGTGGCCCTGTCGGCAGGCGTGTCGGTGGCCGTGTCAGCAGGCATGTCGGCGGGCGTGTCGGAAGGCATGTTGGTGGCCGTGTCAGCAGGCGTGTCGGAGCCCGTGTCGGCGGGTGTGTCGAAAGGCATGTTGGTGGCCGTGTTGGTAGGCGTGTCGGTGCCCGTGTCGGCGCGCGTGTCGGTGCCCATGTCAGTGGGCATGTCAGCGGCCATGTTGGTGGCCGTGTCGGCAGGCGTGTCGGTGGCCGTGTCGGTGCCCGTGTCGGCAGGCGTGTCGGTGGCCATGTTGGCAGGCGTGTCGGTGCCCGTGTCGGTGGGCATGTCGGCGGCCATGTTGGTGGCCTGTCAGCGGCCATGTTGGTGGCCCTGTCAGCGGCCATGTTGGTGGCCCTGTCAGCGGCCATGTTGGTGGCCCTGTCAGCGGCCATGTTGGTGGCCCTGTCAGCGGCCATGTTGGTGGCCCTGTCGGCAGGCGTGTCGGTGGGCGTTGTGCAGGTGTCTTTGATTTTGCGGTCGGATGAACAAAAGTTGACGGAGTCTATGCTCTCCCCAGAGCTGCTGCTGGGCTGGGACTTGGACTGCTCGCTGTTCTTGGGAGTGCTGTTCCTGATGACCTCCGACCCTTGAAAGAGCCTGCAAGTAGGGAGCACAATCATCAGCACACACATCTGGAGAAGCCATGTGGTCACAGAGAGAACCACATGCCACACACACACACAGACACACACACACACACACAGACACACACACAGACACAGACAGACACACACACGCAGACAGACACACACACGCAGACAGACACACACACACACACACACACACACACACACACACACACAGACACACACAGCCGGAGAAGGCACATGGTCACAGGGAGAACATGCGAACTCCACACACACACATGCAGCACTCAAGGTCAGCATCAAACACATTCCTCGACTCGGCAAGGACAGCAGCATAATCAAGGATGAGTCAAATCCTGGCCACATCAGGCAAAAGGTATAGAAGTGTGAAAATGCACAGATTCAGGGACAGTTTCTTCCCAGCTGTTATCAGGCAACTGAACAATCCTACCCCAACCAGAGAGCAGTGCTGAACTACTATCTACCTTATTGATGACCCTTGGTCTATACTTGATCGGACTTTACTGGGTTTATCTTGCACTAAACATTATTCCCTTATCATGCATCTGGACACTGTAAATGGCTCGATTGTAATCATATATTGTCTTTCGGCTGACTGGATAAGCATGCAACAAAAAGCTTTTCACTGTATCGAGGTACACGTGACAATAAACTAAACTGACCCGGGCCTCTGGCGCTGTGAGGCAGCAGTCTAATGTTAATTGGCTTCTTTGAATTGTCCCTAAGCACATGGAATAACATAGAACTAGCGTGAGGGTGATCGTTGGTCAGCGTGGACTCGGTGGGCCGAAGGGCTTGTTTCCACGCTATATCTCTAAAACTAAACTAAGGAGGTTTCAGCATATGTGGGATAGACAAAAGTGCTGGAGAAACTCAGCGGGATGCAGCAGCATCTATGGAGCAGAGGAAACAGGCAACGTTTTGGGCCGAAACTCTTCTTCAGACTGAAGAAGAAAGAAAAGGAGGAGCCAGAGGGTTGAGGGAGAGCTGAGAGGAGGAGACAGCAAGGGCTACCGGAAATTGGAGAAGTCAATGTTTATGCCACTAGGGTACAAACTGTCCAAGCGGAATATGAGGTGCTGCTCCTCCAATTACCGGTGGTGCTCACTCTGGCCATGGAGGAGGCCTAGGACAGAAAGGTCGTATTCAGAATGGGAGGGGGAGTTGAAGTGCTGAGCCACAGGGAGATCAGGTTGGTTAATGCAGACCGAGCAGAGGTGTTCGGCGAAACGATCGCCAAGCCTAAGCTTGGTCTCACCGATATAGATCAGCTGATCTAGAGCAGTAGATGCAATAGATGAGGTTGGAGGAGATGCAGGTGAACCTCTGTCGCACCTGGAACGACTGCTTGGGTCGTTGAATGGAGTCGAGGGGGAGGTAGAGTGACAAGTGTAGCATCTTTTGCGGTTGCAAGGGAAAGTGCCGAGGGAGGGAAGGGAAGGGAAGAATTGGCCAGAGAGTTACGGAGGGAGCGGTCTTTGCAGAAAGCAGACAGTCCACTATAAACCCACTGACTCCCATGGCTATCTAGACTACATTTCTTCCCACCCTTTTCCTGTATGGACTCCATCCCCTACTCCCAATTCCTCCGTCTACGCCGCATCTGCTCCCAGGATGAGGTGTTCCACACCAGGGCATCGGAAAAGTCTTCATTCTTCAGGGAATGAGGGTTTCCCTCCCCTACTATAGATGAGGCTCTCACCAGGGTCTCTTCAATAACCCGTAACACTGCTCTCTCTCCTCATCCCTCCACTCGCAACAAGGGCAGAGTCCTTGCCTAGTCCTCACCTTTCACCCCACCAGCCGTCATATACAACAAATAGTCCTTCATCATTTTCGCCAGCTCTAAACGTGACCCCACGACTCACCACATCTTCCCATCTCCACCCTTATGCTTTCCGCAAAGACCGCTCCCTCCGTAACTCCCTAGTCAATTCTTCCCTTCCCTCCCGCACCACCCCGTCCCCGGGCACTTTCCCTTGCAACCGCAAGAGATGCTACACTTGTCACTTTACCTCCCCCCTTGACTCCATTCAAGGACCCAAGCAGTCGGTCCAGGTGCGACAGAGGTTCACCTGCACCTCCTCCAACCTCATCTATTGCATCCGCTGCTCTAGATGTCAGCTGATCTACATCGGTGAGACCAAGCGTAGGTTTGGCGATATTTTCGCCGAACACCTCCGCTCGGTCTGCATTAACCAACCTGATCTCCCCGTGGCTCAGCACTTCAACTCCCCCTCCCATTCCGAATCCGACCTTTCTGTCCTGGGCCTCCTCCATGGCCAGAGTGAGCACCACTGGAAATTGGAGGAGCAGCATCTCATATTCCGCTTGGGAAGTTTGTACTCTAGCGGCATAAACATTGACTTCTCCAATTTCCGGTAGCTCTTGCTGTCTCCTCCTCCCCTTCTGAGCTCTCCCTCAGCCCTCTGGCTCCTCCTCTTCCTTCTCCCCATCCCCCCCCCCACCCCCCCTCAGTTATCAGTCTGAAGAAGGGTTTCGGCCCGAAACGTGGCCTATTTCTTCTGCTCCATAGATGCTGCGGCACCCGCTGAGTTTCTCCAGCACTTTTGTCTACCTTCGATTTTCCAGCATCTGCAGTTCCTTCTTAAACAGCATATGTGGGGGATGGGAGCTAATTGAGATGGATAAGGATGCCAGCAACAAATTATGGCAGAGTGAATAATAAACAGATGTTTAAAATCTGGAGTTCAAAGGATGGTGCAAGTTTGAGAGAAAGATGAATGCGGAAAAAAGGCACAGACTAATTTGTAAATTGTGTGAGAATCCAGAAATCAAAGGGAGTTGGGAGTTCTGGTGCAGGATTCCCTCAAAGGGAATCTGCAAGACAAATCGGTGATAAAGAAGGCAAAAGCAATGCTGGCATTTATTTCAAGTGGGCTAGAATACAAAAACAGGGATGTAATGCTGAGGCTCTATCAGGCGCTGGTCAGGCCACATTTGGAGTATTGTGTGCAATTTTGGGCATAATATATGATGAAGGATGTGCTGGCTACGGAGAGGGTCCAGAGGAGGTTTACAAGAATGATCCCAGGAATGAGTGGGTTAACCTATGATGAGCGTTTATGACGGCAGTGGGCCTGTACTCGCTGGAGTTCATTGAAATGCACCGAAAGGTTTGGACAGTGTGGATGTGGATAGGATGTTTCCACTCATGGGAGAGTGTCGGACAAGGGTTCCCAGCCTGGGGTCAATTTACCCCAGAGGGTACATTTCACCTTCCCAGCCTGGGGCACACTTATTGATTCTGGATTTGTACATACTTTTTAACTTTAACTGACTGTTTGGTTCTGGTATACTGTTCACCATTAGTTGTCCATAAATAGGTGAAATAATATTGTGATGTGTTATTAAAGTTGCCAGGGGTAAATGGGATGAAAAAGGTTGGCAACCCCTGATCTAGGACCAGAGCCTCAGAATTAAAGGACATTCCTTTAAGGAGATGAGGAGGAATGTCTTTAGCCAGAGGGTGGTGAATCTGTGGAATTCATTACCACAGGCAGCTGTGGAGGCCAAGTCATTGAATATTTTGAAGGTGGAAATAGATAGATTCTTGATTAGAATGAGTGCCAGGGGTTATGGGAAGAAGGCAGGAGAATGGGGTTGAGGGGGAAAGATAGATCCGCCATTACTGAATGGTGGAATAGACTTGATTGGCCGAATGGCCTAATTCTGCTCCTGTAACTTATGAGCGAGGGGTCAATGTTACCTGAGGTGTTAACATATGATGGACAAGTAAATGGGATTGTGGTGATGTCCAGGATACAGAGAGTATTGCTCAACATGATGAAATGATGCACTGTCATTCCTTTTAAGCTTACTTTAGAGATACAGCATGGAAACAGGCCGTTCGGCCCACCAAGTACGTGCTGACCAGTGATCACCCGTACACTAGGTCTACCCTACTCACTGGGGGCAATTTTCAGAATTAATCTACACACCTGCACGTCTTTGGAATGAGGGAGGAAATCGGAGCACCCGGAGAAAACCCACAGACACAGAGAGAACGTACAAACTCTAGTCCCACCTGCCTGCATTTGGCCCATATCCCTCTCAACCTTTCTTATTTCCGGACCTGTCAAAATGTTTTTTAAATCGAAGATAAGACACAAAATGCTGGAGTAACTCAGCGGGATGAGCAGCATCTCTGCAGAGAAGGAATGGGTGACATTTCATGTCGAGACCCTTCTTCAGAGTGATGACATGGGAGTGGGCAGCACAGAGATAAAATGTAGTCGGAGACAGTGAGACTAATGAGGAAACTGGGAAGGGGGAGGAATGGAGAGAGAGGGAAATCAAGGGCTACCTGAAGTTGGAGAAGTCAATGTTCATACCACTTGAGTGTAAGCTGCCCAAGCAAAATTTGAGGAGCTGTTCACAAGTTCATAAGTGATAGGAGCAGAATTAGGCCATTCGGCCCATCAAATCTACTCCGCCATACCACCATGGCTGATCTATATTTCCCTCCTAACCCTGTTGTCCTGCCTTGTCATAATAACCCGACACCCATACTAATCAAAAATCTATTTATCTCTGTCAGTCTGAAGAAGGGTTTCGATCCAAAATGTGGCCTATTCCTTCTCTCCATTGATGCTGCTTCACCTCCTGAGATCCTCCAGCATTTTTGTCTACCTTTGATTTTTTTCCAGCATCTGCAGTTCTTTCTCAAACAAAAATCTATCTATCTCTGCTTTTGAAATATCCATTGACTTGGCCTCAACAGCCTTCTGTGGCAAAGAATTCCACACAATCACCACCCTCTGACTAGCAGCAATTGTGAAACCACATATGCAGACGTGGCACCTACTCGAAAGGCGGCGTCGCCTACAAGCCAATGGACCGAATGCTGCTCGACAGAAAAGTCAAATAATAGACATGATGTTGCCAGGGGGCGGGACTTGTCCATGATTGGTCCAGACCCCTACGTCCATCACATCACTGTGAAGGGATGAACATTGTCCCGCGCCTGCGCTCCACCCGTCCCACAGCCCGCGGAGGGCTCTCTCTCCGCTCCACACGTCCCACAGCCCGCGGAGGGCTCTCTCTCCGCTCCACACGTCCCACAGCCCGCGGAGGGCTCTCCCTCCTCTCCACCCGTCCCACGGAGGGCTCTCTCCCCTCTCCACCCGTCCCACAGCCCGCGGAGGGCTCTCCCTCCTCTCCACCCGTCCCACAGCCCGCTCTCTCCTCTCTCTCCCTTCTCTATTTCTCTCCCATTTTCTTCTCCCCCTCCCCCCCTCCTCCTCTATCTCACCCTCCTCTCTCCCTTCTCGCTCCCCTCTTCTCTCTTTCTCTCCCCTCTTCTCTCTCTCCGCCTCTTTCTCGCCACTCTCTTTCCCCCTTCTCTCTCCCCTCATCTATCTCTCCCACTCTCTCCCTTCTCTCTCTCCTCTCTTTATCTACCCTTTTCTCTCTCTCCCCCTCCCCTCCTTCTCGCTCTCCCCCACTTATGCAAAGCAGCTATGGAAGTTGAGAAAACTGGCACTGACAGCAAAGATAGACACAACATGCTGGAGTGATTCAGTGGGACAGGCAGCATCTCTGGAGAGAAGGAATGGGTGACGTTTCGGGTCGAGACTCTTCAGATCTGAAGAATTGTCTCGACATGAAACGTCACCCATTCCTTCTCTCCAGAGATGCTGCCTGTTCTGCTGAGTTACTCCAGTTTTTTGTGTCCATCTTTGGTTTAAACAGTTTACAGATTCTGGTGTTTTGTGCGTGGGAGCTTGTGTGCGTTCCCCAAGCAACCAGATGGTAATAAATAAAACGTGCTTCTTGTTGTCGTGGGAGAGTGGGGCTGTCCCGAGCGATGCACACTTTCGGCCGCTTACAACTTGGTGCTTGGGTTCAGATTGCCCTTTCACCTATGACTTGTGTGGGTCAATGACCCCATCCCCCCCGCCGGTTACCATCTGGTTGCTTGCCGAACACATACAGGCTCCCACGCACAAAACAACTGAAGCTGTAAACCGAAGATGGACACAAAAAGCTGGAGTAACTCAGTGGAACAGGCAGCATCTCTGGAGAGAAGGAATGGGTGACGTTTCACGTCGAGACCCTTCTTCTGACCTGAAGACTGAATCTGAAGAGTCTCGACTAGAAACGCCACCCATTCCTTCTCTCCAGAGATGCTGCCTGTCCCACTGAATCACTCCAGCATGTTGTGTCTATCTTCGCTGTCAGTGCCAGTTTTCTCAAATTCCATAGCCGCTCTGAATAAGTGGGGTGGAGAGAGAATGGGTGGGGGGGGAACAGAGAGCGAGAAAGAGAGGGGGGAGAAAGAGAAAGAGGGAGAGAGAGAGGGGGGAGAGAGGGAAAAAGGGGAGAGAAAGAGAGAGGGAGATAGAGGAGGGGAGAGAGAAGGGAGAGAGAGAGAAGGGCGGGAGTGAGAGGGAGAGAGGTGAGGGGGAGAAAGAAAAGGAGGAGAGAGGGAGAGAAGGGAGAGAGGGAGGGGGGAGAGAGACAAGAGGGGAAAGAGAAGGGGGAGATGGGAGCGTGGGGGTCATTTGCCCACACAAGCCATAGACAACTGTGCAATCTGAACCCAAGCACCAAGTTGTAAGTGGCCGAATGTGCGCATCACTCGGGACAGCCCCCGCTCTCCCACGGCCACCCTCTGCGGATGGGTGGAGCGGAGGCATGGGACAATGTTCATCCCCCACAGTGATATGATGGACACGGGGGTCTGGACCAATTACTGACAAGTCCCGCCCCCCCCTCCCCGGCAACGTCATGTCCGTTATTTGACTTTACTGTTGAGCGGCACTCGGTTTGTGGGCTTGTCGCCTACGCCGCCTTTTGGGTAGGTGGCGTTTCGGCAGAGCGCTCATTCGGTGAGTTTGCTTTTAGGCGACGTAGTCTTTTGTTTCGTTAGCTTTTAGGAGTCCCACCCTTTCGGTTATTTGGCGTTTTGGCTTTGTTCCCATTGGGTTATTTGGCGTTTCGGCTTTGTTCCCATTGGGTTATTTGGCGTTTCGGCTTTGTTCCCATTGGGTTATTTGGCGTTTTGGCTTTGTTCCCATTGGGTTATTTAGCGTTTCGGCTTTGTTCCCATTGGGTTATTTGGCGTTTCGGCTTTGTTCCCATTGGGTTATTTGGCGTTTCGGCTTTGTTCCCATTGGGTTATTTGGCGTTTCGGCTTTGTTCCCATTGGGTTATTTGGCGTTTCGGCTTTGTTCCCATTGGGTTATTTGGCGTTTCGGCTTTGTTCCCATTCGGTTAGTTGGCGTTTCGGCTTCGTTCCCATTCGTTTATTTAGCTTCCACTTCTTTGCTTCGGCTTCTCATCCGTCGGAGCCACGTCCGGGTACCGTGAAACCTGTCTGACAACTGGATACCTCCTACCACTCTAATGTCAGGCCTCTGGAACCATACATGTTTACATGTATCAAATATTGCTCATTATGACCAATGCAGTGAGCTGCAGCCAATGCTCACACAAAACCCACTAAATGATTTAATCTTCTTTAAACACATCTCCTGGCAACAACTTCAAGGAAGCAAAATTTCAATTTGATCGCCCAAACCCTTCCTCCAATTTGTGCCGGGCCTCACTTTGACAATGGAGGAGGCCCAGGACAGAAAGGTCAGCGTGGGAATGGGAGGGAAATTAAGTGTTGAGCAACCGGGAGATCAGGTAGGTTCTCCAGTAAAGTCTCGGAGGCTGGGCCCTCTATTGGTCTGGCAAAACGGATAATCCAGAAAGCCTCTGGAACCAAGGGTGCTGTCAAATCGGTGGTGGACCTGTACATGGCAGCATCTTTGACTGGTTGCATCACGGCCAGGTTCAGCAACTCGAAAGCCCAGGAAAGAAGGAGATTATAAAAGGCGGTGGACACTGCCCGGTCCATCACAGGTACTGATCTCCCCACTATCAAATGGCTCTGAGAAAACAAGGCCTGTACACCAAAAGGCTCTACTCACCATGAAGGAAATGTCAAAGATCAATGACAAACCGAAGATCGACACAAAAGGCTGGAGGAGCTCAGCGGGACTGACAGCATCTCTGGAGAAAACAGGCAGGTGACATTTTGGGTCTGATTAATTTTACTGGATGTATGCCTTGTCATCTTTTCCCCTGCCAACAATGAAACATTCTAGTCTGCAGAAGGGTCTCGACCCGAAATGTCACCCAATTCCTTCTCTCCAGAGATGCTGCCTGACCCTCTGAGTTACTCCAGGTTTTTATGTCTATCTTCGATTCAAACCAGCGTCTGCAGCTCTGCTCCTTCCTACACATCAATAAGGAACCGTGCTCTCTGGGTTAACAGATACAGTGTTATTTTATTCTACTCACAGACTGAGTCGCTTCACCAGGCTCTTCCTCGGCTTTGTAGATGTGGACCCAGAGCAATCTGCAGTCGGTACAGGTCGGAGACAGGTGGGAGTACTGGGAAGAGAGGGAAAATAAGGTTTACTTGAAGTTAGAGAAGTCAATGTTCACACCACTGAGGTGTAAGCTACCCAAGTGAAATACAAGGTGCTGCTCCTCCAATTTGCGCTGGGCCTCACTCTGTCAATGTTGGAGGCCCAGGACAGAAAGGTCCGTGTGGGATTGGGAGGGGAATTAAGTGTTGAGCAACTGGGAGTTCAGGTAGGTTTACACAGACTGAGCTGATGTCTTTTAAATATTGTTATAATACCTGCCTCAACTACCTCCTCTGGAAGCTCGTTCCTTGTATCCACCACTTTCTGTGGGTGAAAAAGATGCACCTCAGCTTCCTAGTAAATCTTTCCCATCTCACCTATGTGCTCTGGTTCTTGATTCCATCGTTAAAATGCGTAACAGACTGCATTCACTTTATCTATTCCCCTCATGGTCTTGTTTGCCTCTCTAAGGTCACCCCTCACCCTCCTGCACTCCAAGCCTGCTCAACCTCTCCCTATGGCTCAGTCCCTCAAGTCCTGGCAACATCCATCATAAATAGCCACAAAAAGCTGGAGTGACTCAGCGGGACAGGCAGCATCTCTGGAGAGAAGGAATGGGTGACGTTTTGGGTCGAAACCCTTCTTCAGAAATTCAAAGTAAATCTCGATACAAAGCAAAAGCGCATAAATCGACAAGGCCGTAAAGTTTATTTGGTCATATGGAAGGTGAAGTGGCAGGATATAATTAATGCTGCTGCACAAAACCCTTTGTCGAGAATGTGGCGCACTCATTACCTATGATAGATTGCAGCCAAAAATGCCTTGCACATTCTAAATGGCCGCATAATGAAACAGATCACCTATTAATCAATGATTACATGCTGCAGAGTAGGAATAATTGATTACTTGATCGGTTGCCTGAGCTCTGCATTATTTCCCCGCTGAGTGATGTACGGATATAGCTCAAAATAGTAAGCCAATGGTTTCACATGGATAGTTCGATAGTAGCGGTGAATTTATAACTCAAAGGACCTGCTCAATGAGAGATACAGTGTGGAAATAGGCCCCTCAACTCAACTTGCCCACACCGACCTACATGCCTCTGCTACACTAGTCCCACCTGCCTGTATTTGGTACATATCCCTCTAAACCATCCAAATGTGTTTTACATATTGTTTAAGTCCCTGCCTCAACTACATCCTCTGGCAGCTCGCTCCACACACCTTCTATCCTAGGTGTAGAAAAATGGCCCCTCGGGTTCCTATTAAATCTTTCCCCCCACACCTTAAGCCTATGTCTCTTGGTTCTCGATTTCCTCAACTCTGGGTAAAAGACTCTGTGCATTTACCCAATCTATTCCTCTCATGATCTTATACACTTCTAGAAGATCAGCCTCCTGCACTCCATGGAATAAAGTCCTAGCCTGCCCAACCTCTCCCTATAGCTCAGGCCCTCGAGTCCTGGCAACATGTCGTAAATCTTCTCTGCACCCTCTCCTCCAGATTGACAACATCTTTCCTCTAACAGGGTTCATATGTGAAGCATAACGGATGGGTACATGGATAGGAATGGTTTAGGAAGGTTATGGGCCAACCAAAGGCAGGTGGGACTAGTGTAGATGGGACATGTTGGTCGGTTTGAGTAAGTTGGGCCGAATGACCTGCTTGCATGTTGTGTGACTCTAGGCACGAGAGATAGTTATCCAATGTCGACTGAATCCATGAGTGGCTATTCATCCCAACACCAGGAAAAATACCTCAAACACTAACATCAAGCAGTGCGCATACGCAAACAAACACAATGTACAGGTCCACTACCGATTCTGCGGCAACTGGTGGTCCGGACAAAATTACGAGAGTGCTCTTGAAATGTCCCCAGAACTCCCCCGAAAATGTGGTACCCAGGCCGGATGAGGCGGCTGATCTTAACCTCATTGGGACCCGTGCCGATCGGCGGGATGAATTTGCCCCCTGCGGCCAGAGCCGGCAGATCCGTTCCATTTGCCCACTTCCACGGCCAACTTTGCGGGCCGATATATCAGCCCACCGGCAGCCTAGGTGGACCGTTCCAGTACCATTGAACTCCCCTCCAGACCATGACCTCTTTTTATCCGGCAAAAAGGATAATCCAGAAAGGGTCTGGATCCAAGGGAGCCGGGAAATCGGTGGTGGACCTGTACATTTGGCTGGTTGCATCATGGCCAGGTTCGGCAACTCGAAAGCCCAGGTAAGAAGGAGATTATAAAAGGTGGTGGACACTGCCCGGTCCATCACGGGTACTGACCTCCCCACCATCATACGGTCCTGAGAAAACAAGGTCTGTGTACCAAAAGTCTCTATTCAACAAAAGGGGAATGTCAAAGATCAACAAAAAAACAAAGATAGACACAAAAGGCTGGAGAAACTCAGTGGGACGGACAGCATCTCTGGAGAAAAGGGGCAGGTGACATTTCGGGTTTGATAACACTGTCCTGATTAATTTTACTGATTGTATACCTTGTTGTCATCTTCTCCCCTGCCAATAATGAACCATTCTAGTCTGCAGAAGGGGCTCGACCCGAATGTCACCCAATTCCTTCTCTCCAGAGATGCTGTCTGTTCCTGGTGGCAGGGTGTTGACGTGGATAGAAAATTGGTTGGCAGACAGGAAGCAAAGAGCAGGAGTGAACGGGTCCTTTTCGGAATGGCAGACAGTGGTGAGTGGAGTGCCGCAAGGCTCGGTGTTGGGGCCGCAACTGTTTACTATATATATTAATGATTTGGAAGAGGGAATTAAGAGCAACACTAGCACGTTTGCGGATGACATAAAGCTGGGTGGCAGTGTGAACTGTGAAGAGGATGTTAGGAGATTGCAGGGTGACCTGGAAAGGTTGAATGTGTGGGCAGATGCGTGGCAGATGCAGTATAATATAGATAAATGTGAGGTTATCCACTTTGGTGGCAAAAACAAGGGAGCAGATTATTATCTCAATGGGGTTAGGTGAAGTAAGGGGGAGATACAGCGAGATCTGGGTGTCCTTGTACACCGGTCACTGAAAGTTGGTGTGTAGGTACAGCAGGCAGTGAAGAAAGCTAATGGAATGTTGGCCTTCATAACAAGAGGATTTCAGTATAGGAGTAGAGAGGTTCTTCTGCAGTTGTATAGGGCCCTGGTAAGACCACATCTAGAGTATTGTGTACTGTTTTGGTCTCCTAATTTGAGGAAGGACATCCTTGTGATTGAGGCAGTGCAGCGTAGGTTCACGAGATTGATCCCTGGGATGGCGGGAATGTCATATGAAGAAAGATTGAAAAGACTCGGCTTGCATTCACTGGAGTTTAGAAGGATGAGGGGGAAATCTTATAGAAACATATAAAATTATAAAATGACTGGACAAGCTAGATGCAGGAAAAATGTTGGGCGAGTCCAGAACCAGGGGCCACTGTCTTAGAATAAAGGGGGCGAATGTTTAAGACTGAGGTGAGAAAAAAACTTTTTCACCCAGAGAGTTGTGAATTTTGTGGAATTCCCTGCCAGAGGGCAGTGGAGGCCAAATCACTGGGTGGATTTCAGAGAGAGTTACATAGGGCTCTGGGGGCTGGTGGAATCAAGTGAAATGGGGAGAAGGCAGGCACGGGTTATTGATTGGGGACGATCAGCCATGATCACAATAAATGGTGGCGCTGGCTCGAACGGCCAAATGCCTCCTCCTGCACCTATTTTCTTTGTCTATGTCTATGTCCCGTTGAGTTATTCCAGCATTTTGTGTTTACCTTTGAACGAACCAATCCACATTTTGTTGATCATCATCTGCTTTCAAATGTCTGGAAAAGGGTCTTGAACCAAAACGCTATCCATTCCTTTTCTCCAGAGATTCTGCCAGACCCACTGAGTTACTCCAGCTTTGTGTGTCTACCTTCTGTTCAAACCAGCATCTGCAGTTCTGCTCCTTCCTACACATCAATGAAAAACCGTGCTCTCTGGGTTAACCAGATGCAGTGTTATTTTATTCTACTCACAGACGGAGATGCTTCACAGTGCTCTTCCTGGGCTTTGCAGATATGAGACTTTTATCCATGCGTGGTTCAATTTCCAGCGATATCTTGTAGCTACAGAATGGCAAACAAACACGTTGGACAAATTAATGCAGTTATTCTGCCAAATTCAATGCTTGCACCAAAGATCATTTGGCCGGGAGGTATTTATTTCTCTGGCAAGAGAACATGGCTCATTACAGGGTGGCTCGGTGGTGCAGCGATAGAGTTGCTGCCTCACAGCACCAGGGACCCAGATTCGATCCTGACTACGGGAGCTGTCTGTACAGAATCTGTGCGTTGTCCCTGTGACCTGCGTGAATTTTCTTTGACATCTTTGGTTCCCACTCACACTCCAAAGACGTACAGGTTTGTAGATTAATTGGCTTGGTATGAATGTAAAAATGGTCCCACGTTTATGCTGCGTAATGTTAATGTGCGGGGATTGCTGGTCGGCGTGGACGCAGTGGGCCAAAGTGCCCGTTTCCATGCTGTATCTCTAAACTAAACATATTTCATTTATTATGCAATCTATGGTACAGCGTTTATGACCCATTGTGCTGCTGCTAGAAATAATGTCATTGTTCCATTTTAGGTACATACGGTCACTCTCGACTCGTGCACATTTACAATGCCAGTTTAGAGATACAGCGCGGAAACAGGCCCTTTGGCCTAAGTTCCAAAGATTACATCTAAGATTACCTCCACGTTTAGACAAGAACTAAAAATGTTCTTCCAAAGCTTCTTACCTTTCCTCATCCGTGAAATACTGTTCGTTGCGGAACCACTGGAGAAAACTTTGGACGGGGCTGATGTAGTATACGTTACAGGAAGACTGCAACTGCTTAATTTGGGATAAAACCTCAAACTCCTGCCAATGGACAACAAAGATTAAATCTTCCTCTCTTCCACAAAAAAATATCATTGCCTCCTGTGACATGTACGGAACTTTCAATAGGAGCCAAAAACTATAAACACTATAATTTGCTGTCAACTCACTGCATTTGGTTCGGCAAATATTGTAAAGGTGGACTGATGTACTGATGGTCACATTTCGAGCACAGTGTGTAGGAAGTCAGAAGAAAGGTCTTGACCTGAAAGGTCACCCATTCCATCTACCCAGAGATGCTGCCTGTCCCGATGAGTTTCTCCAGCATTTTGTGTCTATTTTCAAAAAACTGCAGATGCCCGTTTACGCTGAAGAGACACAAAATGCTGGAGTAACTCAGCGAGACAGGCAGCATCTCTGGAGAGAAGGAAAAGGTGACATTTCGGATCGAGACACTTCTTCAGACTCCAGATCTCCCGTCAGAGAGGAGAAGAACGTTCTCAAGGTCGGGGTACCTTGAGGAGATTTCGCAATGGAGCAGACCAAATATGTTGGGAGCAACTGCGGATGCTGGAGAATAAGACACAAAATGGTGGAGTAACTCAGTGGGACAGGCAGCACCACTGGAGAGAAGGAATGGGTGAAGGTTCAGGTCGAATCCCTTCTTCAGACTCAGTGTTTTACAGCACCCCGTACAGTTTTAGTCAATCTGCTACAGCAAGGATGTTGCATTGAAAATAGGTGCAGGAGGAGGCCATTCGGCCCTTCGAGCCAGCACCGCCATTCATTGTGATCATGGCTGATCGTCCCATATTAATAACCCGTGCCTGCCTTCTCCCCATATCCCTTGACTCCACTAGCCTCTAGAGCTCCATCTAACTCGCTTTTAAATCCATCCAGTGATTTGACCTCCACTGCCCTCTCTGGCAGGGAATTCTATACATTCACAACTTTCTGGGAGATAAGTTTTTTCTCACCTCAGTCTTAAATGACCTCCCCTTTATTCTAAGATTGTGTCCCCTGGTTCTGGACTCGCCCAACATTGGGAACATTTTTCCTGCATCATGCTTGTCCAGTCCTTTTATAATTTTATATGTTTCTATAAGATCTCCCCTCATCCTTCTAAACTCCAGTGAATACAAGCCTAGTCTTTTCAATCCTTTCTCATATGGCAGTCCTGCCATCCCAGGGATCAATCTCGTCAACCTACGCTGCACTGCCTCAATCACAAGGATGTCCTTCCTCAAATTAGGAGACCAAAACTGTACACAATACTCCAGATGTGGTCTCACCAGAGCCCTATACAACTGCAGAAGAACCACTCTACTCCTATACTGAAATCCTCTTGTTATGAATTGTTTGGGATAGACAGAGTTAATGTGGACAAGCTTTTCCCTTTGAGAATAGGGAAGATTCAAACACGAGGACATGACTTTAGAATTAAGGGACAGAGGTTTAGGGGTAACATGAGGGGGAACTTCTTTACTCAGAGAGTGGTAGCGGTGTGGAATGAGCTTCCAGTGGAAGTGGTGGCGGCAGGTTCGTTGGTATCATTTAAAAATAAATTGGATAGGCATATGGATGAGAAGGGTATGGAGGGTTATGGTATGAGTGCAGGCAGGTGGGACTAAGAGAAAAAAGTTGTTCGGCACGGACTTGAAGGGCCGAGATGGCCTGTTTCCGTGCTGTAATTGTTATATGGTTATATGGTTATGAAGGCCGACATTCCATTAGCTTTCTTCACTGCCTGCTGTACCTGCACGCCAACTTTCAGTGACCGGTGTACAAGGACACCCAGGTCTTGCTGTACCTACCCCTTACCTAACCTAACCCCATTGAGATAATAACCTGCCCCATGTTTTAGCCACCAAAGTGGATAACTTCACTTTATCTATATTATACTGCATCTGCCACTCATCTGCCCACTCACTCAATTTGTCCATGTCACCCTGCAACCTCCTAACATCCTCTTTACAGTTCACACTGCCACCCAGCTTTGTGTCATCTGCAAACTTGCTAGTGTTGCTCTTAATTCCCTCTTCCCAATCATTAATATATATGGTAAACAGTTGCGGCCCCAACACCGAGCCTCCACTCTCCACTGCCTGCCATTCTGGAAAGGACCCGTTCACTCCTCTGCTTCTTTGCTTCCGGTCTGCCAACCAATTTTCTATCCATGTCAACACCCTACCCCCAATACCATGTTCCCTAATTTTAGTCACCAGTCTCCCGTGCGTTCCTTATCAAAAGCTTTCTGAAAGTCTAGATACACTACATCCACTGGCACCCCTTCATTCATTTTACTTGTCACATCCTCACAAAATTCCAGAAAATTAGTCAAGCATGATTTCCTTTTCATAAATCCATGTTGACGTGGACTAATCCTTTTACTCCTATCCAAATGCCCCATTATTACCTCTTTAATAATTGACTCCAGCATCTTTCCCACCACCGAAGTTAGGCTAACTGGTCTGTAAATCCTCATTTTCTCTCTCGCTCCTTTTTTGAAAAGTGGGATAACATTAGCTATCCTCCAATCCACAGGGACTGATCCTCAATCTATTGAACATTGGAAAATGATCACCAATGCATCCACTATTTCTAGAGCAACCTCCCTGAGGACCCTGGGGTGCAGACCATCAGGCCCAGGGGATTTATCATCCTTCAGTCCCATTAGCCTACCCAATATTATTTCTCGCCTAATGAAAATTTCTTGCAGTTCCTCTACCCCCTCAGATCCTCTGTCCTCCAGTACATCTGGGAGATTGTTTGTGTCTTCATTAGTGAAGACAGATCCGAAGTACCTATTCAACTCTTCTGCCATTTCCTTGTTGTCCATAATAATTTCACCCGTGTCTCCCTTCAAGGGACAGACTTTTGACTTTGCTACTCTTTTTCCCGTAACATATTCAAAATAACTTTTACTGTCCTTCCTTATATTCCTGGCCAGCTTCCCTTCATACTTCATCTTTTCAGCCCGTATTACCCGTTTTGTTTCATTCTGTCGTCCTATGAAAGTTTCCCAATCCTCTGGCTTCCGGCTACTCTTTGCAGTGTTAAACGTCTTTTCTTTTAGTTTTATTCTCTCCCGAACTTCTCTTGTCAGCCACGGTTGCCTCCTACTCCCCTTAGAATCTTTCTTCCTTTTTGGAATGAAATGATCCTGCATCTTCCGGATTATGCCCAGAAATTCCTGCCATTGCTGTTCCACCATCATTCTTGCTAAGATCCCGTTCCAGTCTACCTTGGCCAGGTCCCCTCTCATACCTTCATAGTTCCCTTTGTTCAACTGCATCACTGCCACTTCTGATTTAACGTTCTCCGTCTCAAATTGCAGATTAAAACTAATCATATTATGATCACTACCTCCAAGCGGTTACTTTACCTCGAGTTCTCTTATCATATCTGGTTCATTGGACAACACTAAATCCAGAATTGTCTTTTCTCTGGTCGGCTCCATTACAAGCTGCTCTAAGAAACCATCTCAGAGGCATTCTACAAACTCTCTTTCTTGAGGTCCTGAACCAACCTGATTTTCCCAGTCTACCTGCATATTGAAATCCCCCATCACCACAGTGGCATTACCTTTGTTATATGCCAGTTTTAACTCCTGCTGCAACTTACACCCTACGTCCCGGCTACTATTTGGGGGTCTGTAAATAACACCAATTAGTGTCTTCTTGCCTTTACAATTCCTCAACTCAATCCACAGTGACTCTACCTCGCCAGTCCCTCTGTCTTACCTCGCAAGGGACTGAATTCCATGCCTCACCAGCAGAGCTACCCCCCGCTCCTCTGCCCACCTGCCTGTCCTTTCTATAGGATGTATAACCCTGAATATTAAGTTCCCAGGCCCGATCCTCCTGCAGCCACGTCTCAGTAATCCCCACAATGTCATATCTACAAACTGAGCCTCAAGCTCATCTACTTTACTTCTTATACTTCGCGCATTCATATACAACACTTTTAATTCCTTGTGCATCTCACCTTTCACATTGATTCCTATTACACATGACCATACCCTCCTATCCCCTTGTGATCTTCCTTTCCCGTTATTTCTGGGGTCATTAACCATCCCTTTACTCTTTCCCTTTAACTCCATCCTCGACTATCCCATTTGACACCCCACCCCCCTTATTCAGTATAAAACCACCCGTGTAGCAGTGGCAAACCTGCCTGCCAGAATGCTGGTTTCCCCACCTGTTAAGATGCAATCCGTCCCTTTTGTACAGTTCCTCCTTACTCAAAAACAGATCTCAGTGATCTAAGAATCCAAATCCTTGCCCCTGCACCAGTTCCCCAGCCACAAGTTCAGGTCCCGTATCTCCCTGTTCCTCCTCTCGCCAGCACGAGGAACTGGAAGCAAACCGAAGATAACAACCCTGGAGGCCCTGATTTTCAGCATTTTTCCGAGCTCTCTAAAGTCACACTGCAGAATATTCATCCCGCTCTTTCCGACATCATTTGTGCCGACAAATAGACAATGCTGATGTGCTGATGTTAATAGACAATAGGTGCAGGAGTAGGCCTTTGGGCCCTTCAAGCGAGCATCGCCATGCACTGTGTTCATGGATGATTATCCCCAATCCGTACGCCATTCCTGCCTTCTCCCCATATCCCTTGACTGCACTATCTTTAAGAGTTCTATCTAACTCTCCCTTGAAAGCATCCAGAGAATTGGCCTTCACTGCCTTCTGAGGCAGAGAATTTCAGATTCACAACATTCTGGGTGAAGACGTTTTTCTTTGTCTCCCTTCTAAATGGTCATCCCCTTATTCTTAATCTGTGGCCCCTGGTTCAGGACTCTCACAACATTGGGAACATGTCGTTATGCTGGAAAGGGTACAGAGAAGATTTACGGGGATGTTGCCGGGACTTGAGGCGCTGAGCTATAGAGCGACTCACTTTATTCCTTGGAGTGCAGGAGGATGAGAGGCGATCTTATCGAGGTAAATAAAATTGAGAGGGAATAGAAAGGGTGAATGCACACAGTCCTTTAACCATGATAGGGGAAATCAACTACTAGTGTCAATGTGAGAGGGATAATATTGAAGACGAACCCGAGGGGTAACCTTTTCCTCTCAGATGGATACAATGAATGAGCTGCCAGAGGAGGTCGTTAAGGCAGTTAGCTTGGACATGGATAGGGTAGATTACCAAATCTGGGCCAAATCTGGGCAGGTGAGACTAGTATAGATGGGACACCTTGGTCAGCATGGGTGAGTTGGGCCAAAGGGCCAGGTTAAAGCCATAAGATAAGCTGGGGTATAAAGAAATAAAGGGCATCGGTTTAAGGTGAGAATTAAAAGATTTAGCAGGAACCGGAGGGGTATCAGAGGGTGGTGGGTATATGGAAGAGCTGTCTGGGGAAATAGCTGAGGCTGTTACAACAACACTTGGACAGTACTTGAATAGGAAATGTTGAGAGGAATATAGGCCAAATGGGATTAGTGTAGATGGGGCATCCTGGTCGGCATGGATGAGTTGGGCAGAAGGGCCTGTTACAATGCTGAACTCAATGAAGCCTATACTCAGGAATCCATTCAAGAACACTTTGTACAGCATCCTCTCACAAGCTTAGTCATGTACCATAGAATGACCCCAACATTTACTCCTCTATGACATATAATAATAATAATAATCTTTATTGCGATTGTACAAGACAACGACATTTTGTTGGAGCAGTCCTCCAGCTGCACAGGAATATGAGTATAAAAATACGTTAAAAAGACTACAAACATATAGGCGTTCCCATTTGAAGGGCAAGGCTCACAGTGCAGAAAGTAAACATTAAAAAAACACGGAAAACACTAAAAACCTGCAACTAGAGGAAGAGCTGCAAGCCGCTGCGACTGTGTGCGCCGCCATATATTCCACCTCCACTGGTAAAACAGACGGTGAAACCAGATAGGGTTAAATGGGTTAAAATTACATCCTCGGCAAAACTTCTCAACATTTGTAAGCTAACGACATTTCCACACGAGTTATTTTTCAGGAATCTTCACAGTCATAAAGAACATTTTTCCAGGCATATTTTAGAAAATTGTGCAATATATAATTTATACTAACCCGTCGTTTTTTCTCCATGTTGGTCAAGCCCTAAAAAATGCAAGAAAATAACCCATTAACCTGTTGAAAGATTCGGTTTGGTTTATTGTCACCGAGGTACAGTGAAAAGCCTTAGTTACGTGCTATCCAGTCAATGGAAAGACTATACATGATTAGAATTGAGCCATTCACTGTGTACAGATACATGATAAGGGAAAGCCAAGGTAAGGTAAGGTAAAGCCAGCAAAGATCTATCAAGAATAGTCTGAGGGTACACAAAGAGGTAGATAGTAGTTCAGGACTGCTCTCTGGCTGTGGTAGGGGGATTCAGTTGGAAACAGCTGATAACAGCTGGAAATAAACTGTCCCTGAATCTGGAGGTGTGCATTTTCACACTTCTATCACTTCTATACCTTTTGCCTGATGGGAGAGGGGAGAAGAGGGAATGGCCAGGGTACGACTCGTCCTTGATTACGCTGCTTGCCTTGCTGAGGCAACGTGAGGTATAAATGGAGTCAATGGAAGGAAGGTTGGTTTGTGTGATAGTGAGATTGGACAATATTCTAGGATTACAGTCCTAGAAGAGCTGAAGTGGATTACAATTAAATTCACCTTGCTTCCAAACTAGGAGATGAAAATGGAATAGCAGCAGGATTTTATACAAACAGTAGCCGCTATTTTTTATATGATGCGTCGAAGGTTACAGGGAAAAGGCAGGAGAATGGGGTTGAGGGGAAAAAATAGATCAGCCATGATTGAATGGGGGAGCAGACTCGATGGGCCAAATGGCCTAATTCTGATTCTATGTCTCATAATCTAATGTGCAGTCTTTGTGCAATCTCGATTATACCACGTAAGCAAATGGGCCAATTAACAAAATTGTCTAAACTCTGCAATGGGCGGCATCATGGCGCAGCGGTAGAGTTGCTGCCTCACAGCGCCAGAGGCCCGGGTTCGATTCCGACTGCGGGTGCTGTCCGTACGGAGTTTGTTCGTTCTCCCTGTGACGGCGTGGGTTTTCTCCGGGTACTCTGGTTTCCTCCCAGACTCCAAAGATGTGCAGGTTTGTAGGCTCGTTGGTTTTGGTAAAGATTGTACATGGTCCCTCGTGTGTAAGATAGTTCTAGTGGATCACTGATCGGCATGGTCTAGATGGGCTGAAGGGCCTGTTTCCGCTTTGTATCTCTAAACTAAACCACATTCAGAATGCAATTTAAAAAGCGATAGGCTCGCAAGAGAGTCTGTTTAGTAATTTTCAGGCAACCTGGTTTCATTAAATTACTGAAGCAAAGCTGTGCTCTCTTTGTGCAGGAGGGTTCTGCAGATGCTAGTTTAAACCAGTCACAGTCTAAGGATAAGGGGGAATTCCTTTAGGACCGAAATGAGGAAAACATTCTTTACACAGAGAGTGGTGAGTCTCTGGAATTCTCTGCCACAGAAGGTAGTTGAGGCCAGTTCATTGGCTATATTTAAGAGGGCGTTAGATGTGGCACTTGTGGCTAAAGGGATCAGGGGGTATGGAGAGAAGGCAGGTACGGGATACTGAGTTGGATGATCAGCCATGATCACATTGAATGGCGGTGCAGGCTCGAAGGGCCGAATGGCCTACTCCTGCACCTATTTTCTATGTTTCTATGTTTCTAAACCGAAGATAGGCACAAAGTACTGGAGCAACTCAGTGGGGCAGGCAGCATCTCTGGAGAAAAGGAATGGGTGACGTTTCGGGTCGAGATTCTCCTTCAGACTCAGACTTCTTCAGAAGAAGGATTTCGACCCGAAACGTCACCCATTCCATCTCTCCAGAAATGCTGCGTCCCGCTGAGTTACCCTAGCATTTTGTGTCTGTCTTCGATATAATCTTTGATCTGCCTTGGTTGAACAACCTTCACTGATGCCATAACTGTAGCAAGGAACAGCACGAGAAAACCGCAGCAAGGAATCCCGACCCGTAGCCCTACTTACATCGATATAGTCAGGGAATGCGGTGTCCAGCATCATCAAGTCGGTCAAGAATATTCCCAGAAATGGCACGGTGCCTTGCATCACTCCCTGGGGAATTCAGGCAAAATTCGTCAGTGAACATGCTGAACAGTGCTTTTCTTAAACATTCCGACTGCTCGCTGCCTCATCATTTGTATTAAACTAAATTGGTTTGGAATTTATCATTAAAACAATATCATATCCTTAGATAATCTCCTTAGATATCTGGTAGAGTTGCTGCCTTGCAGCGTCAGAGACCCGGTTCAATCCTGACTATGGGTGCAGTCAGTATGGAGTTTGTACGTTCTCCCCGTGACAGCGTGGGTTGTCTCCGGGTGCTCCGGTTTCCTCCCACACTCCAAAGACGTGCATGATTATAGGTTCATTTGCTTTGGTTAAATTGGCCTGAGTGTTAGCGCCGGATAGTTAAGGATGTGGGAGGAGCACGGGGAACCCAGTCAGTCACAGGGGGAATGTGCAAACTGAACATCGTTAGCGGCCGAGGTCAGTGCGGAAACAGGCTCTTCAGCCCAACTTGCCCACACCGGCCAACATTGTGCCAACTGCCCGTGTTTGATCCGTAATCCTCCAAACCTGTCCTGTCCATGTACCTGTCCAACTCTCTTAAACGTTGGGATAGTCCCAGCCTCAACTACCTCCTCTGGCAGCTTGTTCCATACACCCACCAGTGTAGGTGTTGTACTGTGATTTCAGTAAAGCAGTGAGTGGAGATGGGGGGGGGGGGGGGGACGGGACTGGGAAAGTTGATGGGGGCAGGACAAAGCCTGGACAAGCCATCAGTGGAGACTAGTGAGGGAGGGGGTCTTTGTCAGATGGGTGGAGTTTCAGTAAAGCTTTTTTCTTCTGTGTCTCCAATTCTACATTTATTCCTCCACAAACGCACACGCACATACACATACACACCAAAATTCCAGCTCCCTTTGACATAGAAGAGGAATTAAATGTGGAGGCCGGCACAGTGGTGCAGCGGGTAGAGCTGCTGTCTCATGGCGCCTGAGATCCTGACCTTGGCCGCAGTCTATGCGGAGTTTGCACGTACTCCCTGTGATGGCGTGAGTTTCCTCCGGGTGCTCCGGTTTCAATCCCACATCCCAAAGACATGCAGGTTCCTAGGTGGTAAAATTGTGTGTAGGGGTGGATGAGAAAGTGTGAGACCATAGAATGGGTGATCGATGGTTGGCGTGTACTCGGTGGCTCAAGGGCCTGTTTCCATGCTCTATCTTTAGTTTAGTTCAGAGATACAGCATGGAGCGAGGCCCTTCGGCCCACCGAGTCCACACCAACCAGCGATCCTGCACACTAACACTATACTACACACTAGGAAGAATTTACAATTTTACCGAAACCAATTAACTACAAACTTTGAAGTGTGGGAGGAAACTGGAGCACCCGGATAAAACCCACACGGTCACAGGGAGAATGTACAAACTCCGTACAGGCAGCACCCGTAGTCGGGATCTATCCTGGGCCCATGCAAGGCAGCAACTCTACCGCTGTACCACCCAAGGTTACTCAAGCATTTTGTGTCTATCCACGATTAAACGGTGACATTTCATACCGATCCTGAATGAACACTAAAAACAAGGGCTACAGGCTTGTTGAAGATTCACAGCTTGTTGAAGATTAGACAGATAAGTGCTGGTGACAAAACGCCCCCTCAGGGTGGGTGTCGAGCAGTCACGGAAACAGCTCGGGAGATTTCAGGAGAACTCACAGGATGGGATGAGGGTTGGGGAAAGACATGGGAAAGGATTGAGTTATAATTCCCAGCTCAGTGTGAATCACGTTACTTTTTGTTCAAAGTAAACAAGTATAGTTCAGCTTAACTGAATTAATGTGACACTGCCTGTTGCAACAAGAAATAAGTTATTCTTTCACAGAAAAAGATATGACAATCAAATATTCACACACACACGCACACGTACACACAGACCTCAAATTGCTCAACTAAATGTGATTTGCTTAGTTTTCCCCCTTTCAATGCATTGACGCACCAAGCCCAACTTGGCTAAATGTCTATTCCATTTTTTTTGTGCTGGAAGGAACTGTAGATGCTGGTTTAAACCGAAGATAGACATAAAATGCTGGAGTCACTCAGCGGAACAGGCAGCATCTCTGGAGAGAAGGAATAGGTGACGTTTCGGGTTGAGACCCTTCTTCAGACTCATTCAGACTTCTCTCCAGAGATGCTGCCTGTCCCACTGAGTTACTCCAGCATTTTGTGTCTATCATGCTATTTTTTCCCTGACCAAACTTTTCAGCTCTGGAAAACTTCAACAATATTTAATTGCCTGAAAGTGTTATTCACCTGTAACAAGATTGGTAATTTACCTTCTTAAGAGCTCAGGCTGCTTAATGACTGATACAACCCATTCAACTAAATGGCAGATGAGTTAAAGCATGATTTAATGTTTAGTTCATTTATGAGTTTAGACGGATGAGAGAGTGGGGGGGGGGGGGGGGGGGGGGGGAAACTAATTGAAACTTACCAAATAGTGAAAGGCCGGATTGAGCGGACGTGGAGAGTATGCTGGAAGGAACGGCAGATGCTGGTTTAAACTGAAGATAGACAACAATACTGGAGTCACTAAGTGGGACATCTCTGGAGAGAAGGAATAGGAATAGGAAAGAAGAAGGGTCTCAACCCAAAATGTCGCCTATTCCTTTTCTCCACAGGTGCTGTCTGACCCACTGAGTTACTCCAACATTTTGTGGATGTGGAGATGATGTTTCCACTAGTGGGAGAGTCCAGGACCAAAGGATATAGCTTCAAATAAAACGATGTACCTTTAGAAAGGAGATGGCGAGGAATTTCTTTAGTCAGAGCGTGGTGAAACTGTGGAATTCATTTCCACTGACGGCTGTGGATATATTTCAGGAGCAGATAGACAGATTCATGATTAGTACGGGTGTCAGGGGTTATGGGGAGAAGGCAGGAGAATGGGGTTGAGAGGGATAGATGGGACATGATTGAATGGCTGAGTTAACATGATCGGTCAAATGGCCTAATTCTGCACCTATGACTTATGAACCTATAACATATGATTTATGACATTAAGTAGCTGCCGTCCAAAAGATAGTGCAAACAAAGCAGGTGCAGGTGGATTATAATTGCAGCCTGAATCCCACACAGCTGATAAACGTTATCATTCAGAATAAAAAAGCATAGCAACAGGTGGCAGCTGTGTGAATATTTACACAGAGGTACTGTCATAGAGTCATAGAGTGATATAATGTGTTAAAGAAGGAACTGCAGATGCTGGAGAATCGAGGGTTACACAAAAAGCTGGAGAAACTCAGCGGGTGCAGCAGCATCTAAGGAGCGAAGGAGGTAGGCGATGTTTCCGGTCGAGACCCTTCTTCAGCCAGTCTTAGATGCTGCTGCACCCGCTGAGTTTCTCCAGCTTTTTGTGTAACCCTCATAGAGTGATATAATGTGGAAACTGGCAATTCGGCCCAACTTGCAAACACCGGCCAACATGTCCCAGCTACACTAGTCCCACCTGCCTGCATTTGGTCCATATCCCTCCAAACCTGTCCTATCCATGTACTTATCTAAAGGTTCCCATTTGAGGTCCCACCATGCTGGGCGTGACGTACCTTCATTAGCAACTCCCGACTCCTCTCTTGGTTGTTCTCATAGGAGAAGATGCTTGAAAGCTCTTCAAACATCAACATGCTGTCCCTAATAAAAAGAATGATACAGGGAGGTTATACCAGGCAGATTAATCACAGAGATTGCGGTCTTTATACAACCTGAATGTTACTCCACAGTGGGTTTGCAGTGCTAGAGTTTTTGCCTCACAACACCAGGGTCCTGGGTTCAATCCAGGCTACGATGCTGTCTGTGTGGTGTTTGTACATTCTCCCCGTGACCGTGTGGGTTTTCTCCAGGTGCTAAGGTTTCCTCCCACACTCTGAAGACGTACAGGTTTGGAGGTTAATTGGCTTCTGTAAATGGTCCCCAATGTGTAGGATAGAACTAGTGTACGGGTGATTATTGGTTGGTGCGGAGTTGGTGGGCGAATGGGCCCCCGTGGAGCTACACACTCGAAGACCATGGGCCTACCCAGTAGGCCCAACTCGCCTGCTGGAGACCAGGGACTCGCCCGTGACAGATGGCTCGGATTGCCCACCCAGAGTGGAGGGAGTGGGTCGTAGGGCCGGTGAACAGACCAGCTGCGAGAGGGAGTGCGCAGTCTGGACAGGGGTGTGGCCACTGGAGGCCCTGCAACAGCCTGGACCAGGCGCCGTTTCAAGAGGCCGAGTACGTGGACCGCTCGCGGCCTACAGTGGTGGAGCAGCGGCGGAGGACACCGCAGCTATGCTTGGCCAGGCCTCGACTGTGAACGAAGAAATGGTGTCAAACATGGCACCACCAGCATTATGTGCAAAATCGATTCCACTATGTAGTGGTTATTTGCATATGGGACAATTAAAAAAAAAATACATTTAACTATTTCCATGCTGTATCTCTAAAGTAAAACTAATGATGGCAGCTAGCCAAATGTCATTGGTGCCCGAACATCAGGGGTGGATCAAGGTGGCTGTGGCTTGGAGTTCCAATTCCAGGCACATGCTTTAGAAATATTTAAACATACCATTAGCTGGCAGAGGTTTGGAAATTCTCTGCATTGTTGGCAACCATGCTTATATAATGAAGCCAACATAATCAAAGATTTCCCGACCCCAGTCAATCCTCTTTCTCCCTGCTCCCGTCAGGCAGAAGGTACAGAGGCTTGAAAGAGCGCACCACCAGACTCAGGAACAGCTTCTTCCCCTCTGTTATCAGGTTTCTGAATGGTCCTTCCATAAGTTAGGGGACTGTCCGATTCACCTCTACCCCATTGGCAACATTGGACTCTGTCTCTGGAGCTGGTGCGCTACAATGCGGAGAACTATATTCTGCACTCTGTATCTATGAATTGATTTGATGGCTACTGCTAAATATTTGAGATCTGTCCATGTCCACAGGTGGCACGGTGGTGCAGCGGTAGAGTTGCTGCCTCACAGTGCCAGAGACCAGGGTTCGATCCTGACTACGGGTGATGTCTGTATGGAGTTTGTGCATTCTCCACGTGACCTGCGTGGGATTTCTCCAAGATCATCAGTTTCCCCCCACACTCCAAAGAAGTGCAGGTTTGTAGGGTAATTGGCTTGGTATCAATGTAAAATTGTCCCTAGTGGATGTAGGATAATGTTAATGTGCAGGGATCGCTGGTCGGTGTGGACTCAGTGGGCCGATGGGCCTGTTTCCGCGCTATATCTCTAAAATAAACTGGTCCAAAGGGAGCTGGAAGGAATTTGCAATCCATCCACCACATAACTTATGCTCTTTAAAAAAAAAAAAGGCCAAAGAGAAATGAACTTACTTTGACACAGTGTCCCAGGTCTTCTTCAGCCTGCAGATGGAGATTGACTGCATAGCTGACACAATAGCCTGGAGCGAGGAGAAATTCCTCATCATCCTGCATTCCTGATGGAAAACAAGACACTTCTCCATCAGTGGTTGCTGGCTTCCTGATGGCTCAGGGTTTATGAACTTGGCTCCGAGGAGGAGAGTCAGCTGTGAAAATACTACAGCGGTACGATTATGTGGGAAACATTTAGACTGGGTAACCCGAGGCTTGTTATTCACCTCAGCTCTACACTTCAATGCCGACCATCTTCCGACAGCAGTGGTCAGCGGTGGCTGGGGTCAAGGACATTGAAAGAGACTTCAGAACTGTTAGAAAACATAACGTCTGGAGTGTTTTCAGTTGTGGGTGGGTGGGGAGGGGGGCAGAAAAGGAAGCCTTTCTTTCTACCCATTGTTGTATTAAAGGAAGTAGCAACGGCGGCATTAAAGGGCCTGTCCCACTTGCGTGTCCTTGGCACGCAAATTACGCGACCCCATGGTCGCGTTGAGCTGCGATAGTTCCGCGAAGGTCGCGCGCGACTTCATTCGACCGCACAGCCGTCTGGAGCACGTGACGTCATTTGAAGATGAACACAAAATGCAGGAGTATCTCAGCGGGACCGGCCACATCTCTGGAGAGAAGGAATGGTTGATGTTTCGTGTCGAGACTGTTCTTCAGTCTGAAAGAAAGGTCTTGACTCAAAACGTCACCCATTGCTTCTCTCCAGAGATGCTGCCAGTCCCGCTGAGTTACTCCTGCATTTTGTGTCTATCTTCAATTTTCTTGGTCCCGCTCTGGGAGTAGAAGTGTGTGCGGATCCGGACCGCAACGGCCGTGAGTCCCAGGCCAAGTCAGCGATCGTTTGCCTGCTTCTGCTGCTGTTGGAGGTGAGATGTTGCGTCGCACCAGGGTCTTGGGCCTGTCCCACTTTGGCCGTCAGTTCCGCGACAGGCCGTTGATGCGCGAAGATTTCATTAGCTACAAAAATTTAGGAGCCCCGGACGATGTCGCGCACAACTCCATACCCCTCCGCGCTTCTCAGTGGGACTGGCCCCGCGCGGCCATACAATGCCCGTGCACCTCAACGCGGCCACGAGGTTGCGTCATTTGGGTGCCAAGGACATGTAAGTGGGACAGGCCCTTAAGACCTCATGTCCGTGACCCACTGCATATGATAATGATTGAAGAAGGGTCAAAACAAAGGAGGGTCCAGAGAAAATAAAAACAAAATGTTTATACGATTTACTGGGAGGGAGGGAACCTGTTTTGCATCTAATAGCCAATGTAATTTTACATGGGGAGCGGTGGAGTTGCTGCCTCACAGCGCTTACAGCACCAGAGACCCAGGTTCAATCCCGACTCCGGGTGCTGTTTGTACGGAGTTTGTACGTTCTCCCTGTGACCTGCGTGGATTTTCTCTGAGATCTACGGTTTCCTCCCACACTCCAAAGACGTGCAGGTTTGTAGGTTTGGGTAAAATTGCAAATTGTCCCTAGTGTATGTAGAACAGTATTAGTGCAGCGCAGACTCATGGGTTAAAGAGCCTGTCTATACACTTTAAACATGTCATTTAAAAATGTGAAGATGGACTCAAAGTGCTGGAGTAAAGGAATAGGTGACGTTTTGGGTCGAGACCCTACTTCGGACTTGTATCAGACTTGACAATCTGAAGATAGATTGCTTTTATGCATTGTAAAAATGGCAATATTGTTTTTGCTTTGTTAATATTCACATACAAACACATACTGAAGCATGGATTGTGAAGTATGTAACCGCAGTCTATTTCCCTTCAGAAGTCTTGCTACTTTACTTCAGGGAAAGGAATGACGAAAGCTTGGCTTGGTTACATGAGGCAAAGGTTAAGATCTAGCTTATAGCCAGAGGCGGTCAGGGGTGGAACAGTGGTAGAGCTTACAGTGCTTACGGCATCAGAGACCCCGGTTCGATCCTGACTATGGGTGCTTGTCCGTGTGGAGATTGTATGTTCTCCCCGTGACCTGCGTGAGGTTTTCTACGAGAGCTTCTGTTTCCTCCCACACTCCCAGGACATTCAGGTTTGTAGCTTATTGGCTTGGTATAAATGTAAACATTGTCACTGATGTAGGATAGTGTTAATGTGCGGGGATCGCTGGTCGGAACGGATTTGGTGGGCCGAAGGGCCTGTATCTCTGAAGTAAACTAAACTAGTTTGTAGGTTCTGTATATTGGCCTCTGTATATTGTCCCGTGTGTAGAGAATGGATGAGAAAGCGGGATAACGTAGAACTATTGTGAACGAGACGATCGGCATGGACAAGGTGGGCCGATGGACCATTTTAAAAACCGCTCGATAATCGTGGAAGCAGGTTCATGTAATCCAGATATGTGGATGCCAGATAGCTTGTACAATTAAGTGAAGCAAGGGAACAAAGCAAAGTGGGTCTGAAGAGAGTTTCTCAACCAGAAAAGTCACCCATTCCTTTTCTCCAGAGATGCTGC
Organism: Raja brachyura; assembly: GCA_963514005.1. The sequence goes on from OY740784.1 coordinate 58,647, forward strand.
CTGTCCCGCAGAGTTACGCCAGCTTTTTGTGCCTATCTTTGGTTTAAACCATCATCTGCAGGTCCTTCCTAATCAAAGCAACCACAGCATCTTTAACAGAACACAGCAATGTTCAAAAAGCACCCGGAGTGAAGCAGTGTTGTTTACTTGCGTCTAATGGAAACGATTTGTAGCATATGTCAAGCTTACAAGCCAGGATGCAGAGGTTTCATTCAGAGATCCAGCATGGGAACAGGCCCTTCGGCCCACTGGGTCCATGATGACCATCGATTACCCCGCACACTAACACTATCCAACACATTAGGAACAATTTGCAATTTTACCGAAGCCAATTCGCCTACAAACCTGCACGTCTTTGGAGTGTGGGAGGAAACCGGAGCACCGAGAGAAAACCTACGCAGGTCACGGGGAGAATATACAAACAGACAGCACCTGTGGTCAGGATGGAACCCGGGTCTCTGGCGCTGTGAGGCAGCGACTCTACCGCTGACAGAGGCAGAACGGAGAAGCCATGTGGTTACCTGGGCAACGTCGATCCACTTCTCCATGATTTTGCCTCGTTGCTGGGGCTTCAGCTGCAGGTCCCTCAGTGTGGTGCTGACGACACACCTGGTGACGGTGTTGAACTGAGTGATGGTGGCCCGGACGGTGGGTGCGAGGTGCTCATTCCCTTTCTTATCCCGTTTTGACCAGACGCCGCCCAGGCAGTGATCTGGGACAACCTTCTTGAACAGCTCCTGGAATTCAACACAACGAAGTAAGTAAGTAAGGGGCGGTACAATGGTAGAAATGCTGCCTCACAGCGCCAGAGACCCAGGTTCCATCCTAACATAGAAACATAGAAAATAGGTGCAGGAGGAGGCCATTCGGCCCCTCGAGCCAGCACCGCCATTCATTGCGATCATGGCTGATCGTCCCCTACCAATAACCTGTGCCTGCCTTCTCCCCATATCCCTTGATTCCACTAACCCCTAGAGCTCTATCTCACTCTCTCTTAAATCCATCCAGTGATTTGGCCTCCACTGCCCTCTCTAGCAGGGAATTCTATACATTCACAACTTTCTGGGAGATAAGTTTTTCCTCACCTCAGTCTTAAATGACCTCCCCTTTATTCTAAGACTGTGTCCCCTGGTTCTGGACTCGCCCAACATTGGGAACATTTTTCCTGCATCATGCTTGTGCAGTGCTTTTATAAGTTTATATGTTTCTATAAGATTCCCCCTCAACCTTCTAAACTCCAGTGAATACAAGCCTAGTCTTTTCAATCTGTCTTCATATGACAGTCTCGCCATCCCAGGGATGAATCTCGTGAACCTACGCTGCACTGCCTCAATCACAAGGGTGTCCTTCCTCAAATTAGGAGACCAAAACTGTACACAATACTCCAGATGTGGTCTCACGAGAGCCCTACACAACTGCAGAAGAACCTCTTTACTCCTGTGCTGAAATTCTCTTGTTATGAAGATCAACATTCCATTAGCTTTCTTCACTGCCTGCTATACCGGCACGCCAACTTTCAGTGACCAGTGTACAAGGACACCCAGGTCTCCTAATTCCCTCTTACCAACACGTGGCATTTGGAGTAATCAGGCACTTCTTCCAAGATGGCGTCCAACTCAGGCGACTATTTGCGTGCTAGCCGCAGAAGCAGATCTACAAACTCATCTTACAATCGCTCCACACTCTTAAATCTCCACTCCTACAGCAACATTTCTTACTTTAACTATGATCTTCTTAAACTACTGAAAATGGTTTGGTTGTAATGGTATGTGGTCTTTCCGCTGACTGGATAGCATGCACAAAAGCTTTTCACTGCATCTGACAATAAACAATAAACACGTGCGTGACAATAAACTAAACTGAACTAATGGTCCCAAATTCATCTCACGGATCCAAACAAAATGGTCATCAGAGACACACACCACCCTGGCCACGCTCCCATTTCAATCCTACCGTGGGGAAGAAGGTACAGGAGCCTGAAAACCCTGACCTCCAGCTTCAGGAACAGCTCCTTCACTATAACCATCCGGCTTCTGAGCACAACTCACAGCAAACCTCAAACAGTTGGTGCACTGGGACTCAAGGCTTTTGTTTTGTACTGGAGTCATTCAGCACGGAAACAGACCCTTTGGCCCAACTTGCCCATGCTGACCAAGATGCCCCATCTATGTGAGCCTCTTCTGCCCAAATTTGGCCCATATTCCATTAAACCTTTCCTATCCATGTACTTGTTCAAATGTTGTTTTAAATGTTATTGTACCTACCTCAACTACCTCCTCTGGTAGTTTATTCCATTGACCCACCACCCTCTGTGTAAAAAATAAATTGCCCTCAGATTCCTATTAAAACTTTCCCTTCTGACCTGAAATCTGAGTCCTCTGGTTCTTGATTCCAAATATAATTTTCTTTTATTTAGAGTCATACAGCATGGAAACAGGCCCTTCGGCCCAACTGAACCACACCACCCATCTACGTTAGTCCCACCTGCCTGCATTTAGCCCATATCCCTCTTAATCTGTCCTATCTATGTACCTGTCTAATGGGATGGGCGATTGCAACCTTCACGTGGTCCACCCTGTTTCAACTAATGCAAACAACCCGACGTGCACAAACAAATAGATGTAGTGTTTTTTCATACCACTTGATCTACAACTTTAGGCTGTGCACACCATCGCAAGACCTGTCTATTGTTTCTTAAATGTTCCAATAGTACCAGACTCAACTACGTCCTCTAGCAGCTCGTTCCATGTACGCACCTTTGTATGAAAAAGTTACCCCCCAGATTCCTCTTTATCCCTTCACTTTAAACCTATGTCCGCTGGTTCCACATTCCCATGTTCTGGGCAAGAGGATTTGTGTGTCTACCTGATCTATATCTCATGTGATTTTGTACACTTTATCAAACTTCTTTTTGTTTGTTTGCTTCTGCGATCTGTTGAGTATTGTGTTTACAGAGCTGTTGTTCTGCTGCAAGAAGGAATATCATTGTTCCGTTTCAGCACACTTGACAATTAGAACAGTCTTGACTCTTGAAATCCTTGTTTACTTACAGCATCCATGCACGTCAGCTGTTGTGCCACAATAGCTGACGGGAAAGAGAGGAAATCTCTCTGCATATCCCCTTCCTCTCCCAGGCTGAAAATGATGTTTGCATTGTCTGAAGAAGAGTCTCGACTTGAAACGTCACCTTTTCCACCTACCTACGGGTTATTAAAAACAGACACAGATGAGCAGGTCTGCACAATACAGGAGCAGACACAAATGGGACAACTCACATAGGTGTGGAGACACTGGCAACTTGGGGCAGCACAGTGGCGCAGCCGCTAAAGCCGCTGCCTTACAGGGCCAGAGACCCCGGGTTCGATTCTGACCTCAGCTGCTCTCTGCGTGGAGTTTGCATGTTCTCCCTGTGCCCAAGTGCTCCACCCACATCACGGAGACGTGCGGGTTTGTAGGTTAATTGGCCCCAGTGTGTCGGGAGTGGATGAGAAAGTGGGATAACATAGAACTAGTGAGAATAGGTGATCGATGGTCAACATGGACTCTTTAAGCTGCAGGGCCTGTCTCCATGCTGCATCGCCAAATGAAACATGATTCAAACATCATCCTTTCAGTCTCCTTGCTAATTCAGGCTTGTTTTATTTGCCCAACAATTAATTGGGCGATAAGCCTGGCTGGGTTTTAGTCCAGGTGCTGTGGGAATGGGATAGATGACGGTGACCCACCAACCATGTACCTGTAATATTTCACCCATGCCTCGTACCCACCACATTTTCCCCTCTAGTTCTCCCAGCATCAGCAAACCAGAGCAGGAACATAAACGTGAGATTTATTTCACAAGGCCCTCATGCTTTAGCTATTTCTCACCATAAGCAAATGGGTCACAGTCTTACAGCATTGCCCACGCCGATCAACGACAGATATCACTGGTGGACAAAACGTGGACGGACCTCCGTTTAGTTTAGTTTAGGGATACATTGTGGTACAGGCCCTTCAGCCCACCGAGCCCGCACCAGCGCGTACATCCCCCCCCCCCGTACACTAGCACCATCCTACATACTAGGACTATGTCCCAGTACAGAGGGTACTGGCGCAGTGGTAGAGTTGCTGCCTGGCAGCGCCAGAGACTCGGGTTTGATCTTGACCACGGGTGCTGTCTGTATGGAATTTGTACGTTCTCCCGATGACCCACGTGGGTTTTCTCCGGGTGTTCCAGTTTCCTCCCACACTCCAAAGATGTGCAGGTTTGTTGGTTAGTTGGCTTGGTGTAAAGTGGCAAAAAACTGTCCCTAGTGTGTGTGGGGTGGTGCTTAGGATTGCCAACTGTCCCGTATTTACCAGGATATCCTGTAGGTTGGGCTAAATTGGTTTGTCCTATACGGTCCGCCCTTGTCCTGTATTTGACAGCTACTACTCTGTAATCACCAGAGGGCATGCTAAGTGCACAAGAAGGCCACACCAGCACATTGTTTTCATTTAATAAAAGCTTCCTGATATTAATCCTGGTCACCTCCAGTTGTATATTCCAACAACAAAGATGAATTTCTTCCCAATCAAGTTTGCCGCAATAAAGGATGTTAATCAGAAAACGATTGAGGTGTCAAAATTCCCCAAAAAAGGATTAAAGGAAACAATTGGATCAATTAGTGAGTAGCCTGAAGTCTGGACTTCACCAGTACACATTTTAGTCGGGTCAAGCATCAACGATAGAAAGAGCTGAACAAAATACTGGAGGTTATAAGGAATGGTAGATACTGGTTTAAAGAACAAGACATAGAGTACTGGAGTAATTTAGGGGGTCAGGCAGCATCTCCGGAGAACATGGATAGGCGACCTCTCATATGTTATAGGATCAGAATTTGGCCATCGGCCCATCAGGTCTACTCCACCATTCAATCATGGCTGATCTATCTTTCCTTCTCAACCCCATTCTCTTACCTTCTTCCCATAACACCTAACAGCCGTATCAAACAAGAACCTATCAATCACCACCTTAAAAATATCCAAATATCAATTAATTCCCCAGATTCGCCACAAACTAAAGGACTCTCTCTAACTTCTACGGGAGCACAGTAGAGAGCATGCTGACCAGCTGCACTTTGTGGCTTGGTTCGGCAACTTGAGTGCCCAGGAACGGAAAAGACTACAAAAGTAGTAAACACTGCCCAGTCCATCATCGGCTCTGACCTCCCTACCATCGAGGGGATCTATCGCAGTCGCTGCCTCAAAAAGGCTGGCAGCATCATCAAGGAATCACATCATCCTGGCCACACACTCATCTCCCCGCTACCTTCAGGTACAAGATACAAGAGCCTGAAGACTGCAATGTCCAGGTTCAGGAATAGCTACTTCCCCACGGCCATCGGGCTATTAAACTCAGCTCATACACAACTCTGAACATTCATAGCTCATTATCTGTTTATTTGCACTTTATCTGTTTACTTATTCATGTGTGTATATATTTATATAATGGTATATGGACACACTGATCTGTTCTGTATTATTCATGCCTACTATATTTTGTTGTGCTAAAGCAATGCAAGAATTTCATCGTTCTATCTGGGACACATGACAATAAACTCTCTTGAATCTTGAAATTCCTCTTCATGTTTCTAACGGTACGTCTTTTTATTGTGAGGCTATTGCTTCTGATCCTAGACTTTCCCACTGGTGGAAACATCCTCTCCACATGCACTCTATCCAGGCCTTTCACTATTCGGTGAGTTTCAATGAGCTGCCCCCTCATCCTTCTAAACTCCAGCGAGTGACGTTGGGTCAGGACTCTTTTGAGTCCTATTAATCCAATTTACCCCACTGTTATACAGTGGCCAAGTGACCGTAATTTCACTTAACTAACAAGATGCAACTCAGTTAACTTGTACTAACTGGACAATTAGCGTGCACACTTCCGCACATCCTAACTAAACATTGCCAACAATTCATATATGTCATGTCGGTAGTGTTAATAATTTAAATCTGACCAAGTCAATATTGATCCTTGGAGAATTAGTCAAATCCTACACTAGTTTATAATGAATAACTTGAAATCAACAGCTGAAGAGTCAGCATTCTGACACGGATGTGTTAAGACTTGACATGAGACACATTTGATTCCAAAATTCATCATGTTCTTCCAGTGTTCATTCAAGGATGTCTATTTTGAACAATCAACATAAGTCTTCCAGAGGAAGCTGCAGAAGACGATGCTAAGATGCAATGATGACTTTTATAAGACAGTTTGACGAATGTACAGATAAGGAAGGGTTTAGAGGGCCAAGGTCATATGCAGGCAAAGCACCAAGACAAGGGTCATTGGGCTGAAAGGTTTGTTTCCGTGCTGTACAACTTTAGTTTAGTTTTAGTTTTGGGATACAGCACGGAAACAGGCTCTTCTGCCCACCGAGTCCGTGTCGACCAGTGATCCCCGCGCACAAGCGCGTTCCAACACACAAGGAACTATTTACATTTTTTACTCAAGTCAATTGTCCTCCAATCCTGTACGTCTTTGGAGAGTGGGAGGAATTTAAAATTTAAATTTTAAATTAAATGCAGATTTAAAAGTTCCTGGCCTTCCAGTTATGAATCATCTGATTATCATAATAACTCACAACTAACTTGTGCAACAATCCCACCCTAAATTTCAAGGCTATGGAAAGAAGATGGCATTTGCTAGGTCAGATGCCATTGGTATGACTTACATTGTCAGTAAAATGTGAGAGAGGAAGAAGAGAAACAAGACATGGAATATCTTAGTCCTACTGGCTGACTGCAGTGAAGGAACACCACTATCAGCCATTTTCCCTCTCCCCTAAATACTACCAACAAAAGCAAAAGGATCAAAAGTCCACAGAAAGTTGAGAGGAAGCATACTGCATAGGAAGGAAATGCAGGTCAAGCAGCACCTCTGCAGAAAAGGTATAGGTGAGGTGTCAGGTCGAGACCCTTCTTCAGATTGTTGCATCACAGCTTGGTTTGGAAACAGCTCTGCCCAAAACAGCGAGAAATTGCAGAGAAATGTAGATGTAGCCCAGTCTGTCACAGAGACAGCTCATTCACCATTGACTACATCTACATTTCTCATTGCCTCCGAAAAATAGCCAACATAATCAAAGAGGTCCTACATCAGTCATTCCTCCTTCTACCTGCTCACATTTGGCAGAAGATACAGAAGCTTGAAAGCGCTCACTGCCAGACTCAGGAACAGCTTCTTCCCCTCTGTTATCAGGCTTCGGAACAGTCCTTCCATAAGCAAGGTTACTGTCCGATTCACCTCTACCCCATTGCGGAAATTGGACTTGTTCTATGGAACTTTCATTGACTGATGAACAAGGACCCTCTGATCCTGTTGTACTTCCCCTTTTCCCAACTTGACACCATTTAGATAATAATCTGCCTTCCTGTTTTTGCTGCCAGTGAATAACCTCACTTTTTTCCACATTAATCAGTATCTGTCATGCATCTGCCCACTCACCCAACGTGTCCAAGTCACCCTGCATTTTTATAGCAACCTCCTCACAGTTCACATTGCCGCCCAGCTTTGTGTCATCTGCAAATTTGCTAATGTTACTTTGAATCCCTTCATCTGAATCATTGAAATATATTGTAAATAGCTGCGGGTCCCAGCACCGAGCCTTGCGGTACCCCACTAGTCACTGCCTGCCATTCTGCAAGGAACCCCTTAATCCCGACTCTTTGCTTCTTGTCTGCCAACCAATTTTCTATCCATGTCAGCACTCTACCCCCAATACCATGTGCCCTAATTTTGTCCACTAATCTCCTATGTGGGACCTTAGCAAATCAACTTTCTGAAAGTCCAGGTACACTACATCCATTGGCTCTCCCTTGTTCATTTTCCTCATGTATCCTCAGAAAATTCCATAAGATTAGTCAAGCATTATTTCCTCTTCAAAAATCCATGCTGACTCGGACCGATCCTGTTACTGCTATCCAAATGCCGCTATTACATCTTTTATAATTGACTCCAGTACCTTCCCCACCACCAAGGACAGGCTAACTGGTCTATAATTTCCCTGTTTTCTCTTTCCCGCCTTTCTTAAAAAGTGGGATAACATTAGCTACACTCCAATCCACAGGAACTGATCCTGAATCTACAGAACATTGGAAAATGATCACCAATGCGTCCATGATTTCTACAGCCACTTCCTTCAGTATCCAGGGATGCAGATCTGTTATCAGGCTTCTGAACAGTCCTTCCATAAGCAAGGTTACTGTCCGTTTCACCTCTACCCCACTGCGAACATTGGACTTTGTCTATGGAACTGGTGCGCTACAATGCTGAGAACAAAGCTGCCACGGCCAGACATAAAGCAGCATTTTTCCACGAGCAGTAGCTCTACTCAACAGCCAAAAGTCTGAAGCCTCCTCTGGTATTTTATTTCATTCTTCACGTTTCAATTATAATGTTTTATTTTTAATTGTCTATTGTATATTGTGTTGTTACTAGCGAACAAAGTACCAATGCAAATTCCTTGTATGTATACATACTTGCCGAATGAAATGGATTCAATATATTCTGCACTCTGTATCTTCCCCTTTGCTCTACCTATTTTACTTCAGTTTGACTTGATTGTATTTATGTATCGGATTATCTGATCTGTTTGTATAGCATGCAAAATTCAACCACTGGGTGGCGCCAGCAATGGCTGCCTCGCCAACAGTCTGTCTGTCTCTTCCTTTGTTTTTTTTGGTATGTGTTAAATGTATGTTTTTAATGTTGATTGTTATACCATTGTTAACCATTGTTATATGGTTATTAGTTTGTTTTATGGGGGTTGGGGATGTTTTCCCTAATCTCTTACCTCGACGGAGATGTGGCATTTTTCTGCATCATGTTGCTGTCCACACTGCGGCCCAACTGTTGGCTGCCTCTTGACGCAGACCGATTTTGAGTTCTCCACCACCGCAGCCTACGGGGCTCAGCATCGCGGAGCCCGCGGTCTCTGGTCACAGACAGACATCCACAACTACAAGCCGCAGGGCCTTCGATCGGCCCGACACGGGAGCTTCCATCGCACCGACGCGGGAGACTTGATTGCCCCGACACGGGCGCTTCGACCGCCAGCTGCGGGAGCTCCGATTGGCCCGACACATCGTTCAACTGCTCCGACTGTAGGAGAGAAATGAGGGAAGAAGGTTAAACTTTATTGCCTTCCATCACAGAGAGGAATGTGGGGAATCCGCTGTGGTGGATGTTTATGTTTACTTGTATGTAGTTGTGTATCATGTTGCTTTTTTAGTACGGCTGATTAGTAATTCGCATATCACCGTACCTTAATTGGTACAGGTGACAATGAGGCTTTTGAAACTTTTGAAAACAATGTTTTCACTCTATCTCAGTACACGTGGCAATAATAAATCTAAACATAAAGTTCTTCAATACAGACTGTGCACAAGCTAAACATCACCATAATGAGAAGAACATAGAAACATAGAAAATAGGTGCAGGAGTAGGCCATTCGGCCCTTCGAGCCTGCACCGCCATTCAATGTGATCATGGCTGATCATCCAACTCAGTATCCCGTACCTGCCTTCTCTCCATACCCCTTGATCCCTTTAGCCACAAGTGCCACATCTCACGCCCTCTTAAATATAGCCAATGAACTGGCCTCAACTACCTTCTGTGGCAGAGAACTGATCGACTGTAGATGGGAATTTGACATTGCATCATATTCTGGTCTCTCTTCCAGCCATTTGTCCCCATCTTGCTCTACATTTAAGATAGTCACAAAATGCTGGAGTAGTGACGTTACGGGTCAAGGCCATTCTTCAGACTGAAAGTCAGGGGTGAGGCAAACGAGAGATAGAGAGGGTGATATAAGAACTGCAGATGCTGGTTTACACTGAAGATAGGCCCGAAAAGTCACCCATTCCTTCTAATCAGAGATGCCGCCAGTCCCGCAAAGTTACTCCAGCATTTTGTGTCTTTGGTGTAAATCAGCATCTGCAGTTCCTTTCTATATATTTTGCCTGCTCTACATTATCCTCCCCACTGCACGGCCCGTCCATCCAATAGAGCATTTGGGAGTCCAGCGGATGGATTTGGCAGTTGCTATGGGACTGGATGCATCTTCTACCAAGTGGGAAATTGGTCCTTAATTGAATTTCCCATTTGCAAACCGTTCGGGTTACAAAGAGCTCCCAGGAAGAGAACCCATTCGCAATCTGGGGATGAGCCAATAGACAAAAGACAATAGGTGCAGGAGAAGGCCAGCACCACCATTCAATGTGACCGTGGCTGATCATCTCCAATCAGAACCCCATTCCTGCCTTCTCCCCATATCCCCTGGCTCTGCTATCTTTAAGAGCCCTACCTAGCTCTCTCTTGAAAGTAGCCAGAGAACCGGCCTCCATCGTGCTCTGAGACAGAGAATTTGAAAGAATTCATCTCGCTGTGTGAAGAAGTGTTTGCTCATCTCTGTTCTAAATGGCTTACCCCTTATTCTTAAACAAGGTCCCTGGTTCTGGGCTCCCCCAACACGGGAACAAGTTTCCTGCCTCCAGCGTGTCCAAACCCTTAATAGTCCTTTATGTTTCGATAAGATACCCTCTCATCCTTCTAAAATACAGAGTATAGAAGGCAAGCCACTCCATTCTCTCAGCATATGACAGTCCCGCCATCCTGGGAATTAACCGTGTTAACCTACGCTGCACTCCCCGAATAGCAAAAATTTCCTTCCTCAAATTAGGGGACCAAAACTTGTTGTCCAGGAAGAGGATAAACAAAATTCCTGATGTACGTGGCCAGAGGATCTGGGGTGACGGAAGGAAATCCACATTAGGCAGGAAATGATATTGGGTAGACTGATGGGACTGAAGGCTGATAAATCCCCAGGGCCTGATGGTCTGCATCCCTGGGTACTGAAGGAAGTGGCTCTAGAAATCATGGACGCATTGGTGATCATTTCCCAATGTTCTACAGATTCAGGATCAGTTCCTGTGGATTGGAGGGTTGCTAAGGTTATCCAACTTTTTAAGAGAGGCGGGAAAGAGAAAACAGGGAATTATAGACCAGTTAGCCTGACCTTGGTAGTGGGGAAGACGCTGGAATCAATTATAAAAGATGTAATAGCGGCATTTGGATAGTAGTAACAGGATCGGTCCGAGTCCTCATGGATTTTTGAAGAGGAAATCATGCTTGAGTAATCTTATGGAATTTTCTGAGGGTATACTAGGAAAATGACCTAATGTGCAGGAACAGCAGATGGTGGTTTACACTGAAGATAGACACAAAATGCTGGAGAAACTCAGCGGGACATGCAGATTACAACTCGGCCATATGAATATTGATTTCTCCAACTTCAAATAAACCCTTCCCTTCCCTCTCTCTCCATCCCTCCCCCACCCTAGTTCTCCAACTAGCTTCACTGTCCTGTGAAATGTCACCTATCCATGTTCTCCAGAGATGCTGCCTGACCCGCTGAGTGAGTCCAGCACTCTGTGAAACGTCACCTATCCATGTTCTCCAGTGATGCTCCCTGACATTCGTCGTTTCACATTGGGACCCTTCTGGTTTGAGTGGGCCAGTGGAGTAGAGAAGCCAAGACAGTTGTTGCACCACCAGTGGATATGAAAAGGTCCAGAGAGGATAGAAAGCTGGGCAGGGGGGCAGGCGGGGGGAGAGAGAAGAGGTGGGGGGGGGGGGGGAGGAGAGAAGAGGTGGGGGGGAATCTTTGCGACTAGAGACAGGATTGTCATTGGATGAATAGGATTCTCTCCCATAAAGAAAAGCTCAGAGGTGGCAGAAGAACCCTAGGTCCCTATGTTCCTGATGTCGGGGAATCCAGAACCAGGGGTCACAGTTTAAGAATAAGACCCGCTGAGTCACTCAACCTTTTATCTTGGTCTATTGGTCTAACTAAGGTAGATTCAGATCTACCTTTGACCTGCTCTTGAAAGTCTTCTTGACGCTCTCTTTTTTCATCGGCATTCTCAGAATTCCTTGCTTGGGTTTTAGAAACATAGAAACATAGAAATTAGGTGCAGGAGTAGGCCATTCGGCCCTTCGAGCCTGCACCGCCATTCAATATGATCATGGCTGATCATCCAACTCAGTATCCCGTACCTGCCTTCTCTCCATACCCTCTGATCCCCTTAGCCACAAGGGCCACATCTAACTCCCTCTTAAATATAGCCAATGAACTGGCCTCAACTACCCTCTGTGGCAGAGAGTTCCAGAGACACACCACTCTCTGTGTGAAAAAATTCCTTCTCATCTCGGTCCTAAAGGATTTCCCCCTTATCCTTAAGCTGTGACCCCTTGTCCTGGACCTCCCCAACATCGGGAACAATCTTCCTGCATCTAGCCTGTCCAACCCCTTAAGAATCTTGTAAGTTTCTATAAGATCCCCTCTCAATCTCCTAAATTCTAGAGAGTATAAACCGAGTCTATGCAGTCTTTGTTCATAAGACAGTCCTGACATCCCAGGAATCAGTCTGGTGAACCTTCGCTGCACTCCCTCTATGGCAATAATGTCCTTCCTCAGATTTGGAGACCAGAACTGTACGCAATACTCCAGGTGTGGCCTCACCAAGACCCTATACAACTGAAGTAGAACCTCCCTGCTCCTATACTCAAATCCTTTTGCTATGAAAGCTAACATACCATTGGCTTTCTTCACTGCCTGCTGTACCTGCATGCCTACTTTCAATGACTGGTGTACCATGACACCCAGGTCGCGCTGCATCTCCCCTTTTCCTAATCGGCCACCATTTAGATAGTAGTCGGTTTTCCTATTTTTGCCACCAAAGTGGATAACCTCACATTTATCCACATTATACTGCATCTGCCAAACATTTGCCCACTCACCCAGCCTATCCAAGTCACATTGCATTCTCCTAGCATCCTCCTCACAGCTAACACTGCCCCCCAGCTTAGTGTCATCCGCAAACTTGGAGATATTGCCTTCAATTCCCTCATCCAGATCATTTATGTATATTGTAAATAGCTGGGGTCCCAGCACTGAGCCTTGCGGTACCCCACTAGTCACTACCTGCCATTGTGAAAACGACCCGTTAACTCCTACTCTTTGCTTCCTGTTTGCCAGCCAGTTCTCTATCCACATCAATACTGAACCCCCAATGCCATATGCTTTAAGTTTATATACTAATCGCTTATGTGGGACCTTGTCGAAAGCCTTCTGGAAGTCCAGATACAGCACATCCACTGGTTCTCCCCCATCCACGCTACTAGTTACATCCTCGAAAAATTCCACAAGATTCGTCAGACATGATTTACCTTTCGTAAATCCATGCTGACTTTGTCCAATGATTTCACCACTTTCCAAATGTGCTGCTATCCCATCTTTAATAACTGACTCTAGCAGTTTCCCCACTACCGATGTTAGACTAACTGGTCTGTAATTCCCCGTTTTCTCTCTCCCCCCCTTCTTAAAAAGAGGGGTTACGTTTGCTACCCGCCAATCCTCAGGAACTACTCCAGAATCTAAAGAGTTTTGAAAGATTATCACTAATATGGATCTACACCGTGAAGGTAGAGTTTCAACCACGAGTAGCTACCAGTATGGTGCACCCACTTCAAGCTGACAGATGGAATGGAGCCAGTTTGCCAAGTTGACAGATGAAATGGAGCCCGTCAACATGGTTACGGATACAGTTCACTGTGAGGTCGCCGGCCAGGCACATTATGAGGTTACCTCTGATTATGATGGTTTACAAACTTGTGATCTTACGACTGGAAGGCAGAGCCCAGAAGGGAATAAACCACTTCACCATATGAGCACAGGTCACAGTGGTTATAACCAACTGAACTCAAATGTTAGATACAAGGAACTCAGTTCAGTTGAGTTTATTGTCACGTGCACAGAGAAAAGCTTTTTGTCACGTGTTAAAAAGTCAGCAGAAAGACAAGACATGATTACAATCAAACCATTTACAGTGTATAGATACTTGGTAAGGGAATAACGTTTAGTGCAAGATAAAGCCAGCAAAGTCCGATCAAGGATAGTCCGAGGATCACCAATGAGGTAGATAGTAGTTCAGCACTGCTATCTAGTTGTGGTAGGATGATTCAGTTGCCTGATAACAGATGGAAAGAAACTGTCCCTGAATCTGGAGGTGTGCGTATTCACACTTCTGTGCCTTTACTAATTTGAGGAAGGACATTCTTACTATTGAGGTAGTGCAGCGTAAGTTAACCAGGGTAATTCCCGGAATAGTGGGACTGACATATGATGAAAGAATGGGTCGACTGGACTTGTATTTGCTGGAATTGAGAAGGATAAGAGGGGATCTTATAGAAACAAATAAAATTCTTAAAGGTGTGAAGGCTAGATGCAGGAACAATGTTCCCCCATGTTGGGAGAGTCCAGAACCAGGGGTCACAGTTTAGGAATAACGGGTTAGGCCATTTAGGACTCAGAAGAGGGAAATCTTTTTCACGCAGAAAATCTGTGGAATTCTCTGCCACAGAAGGCAGTGGAGGCCAATTCACTGGATGTTTTCAAGAGAGAGTTGGATGTGGCTCTTAGGGCTAACAGAATCAAGGGATATAGGGAGATAGCAGGAATGGGGTATTGATTTTGGATGATCAGCCAAGATCATATTGGAAGGCGGTGCTGGCTCGAAGGGCTGAATGGCCTACTCCTGCACCTATTTTCTATGTTTCTACATCATGGTGAGTCCAGCACTCGTTGATGTCTGGTCTTGAAGAAGGGTCCCGCTGAGTTACTCCAGCACTCTGTTCCTTCATGGTCAGGCTGGTGTCTTGCTTATATGAAAGAGCTACATTGCCAATGCACACAAGCTCCAGCTTTGCTGTCAACATTAAACTGTTGACAGTTCAAGAAATGAAATATGTTGATGAAACCCGTGTGATGGACAGGAGAAAGTTAAATCTGCATTGAATTACACCCCACTTGTAGAAACTACACTAAAGGAAGATGTTTCCAAAAGTTATGAGCTTGATTCTATTACTCCAGAAGTGAAGGGCAGGTGGGGGAAAGTCTAAGGCAATTACACCCCTTCATTTGATCAACACAGGGGACAAGGGGTTGGCTTAATCTAATTAGATCTGTCAAGAAATAAAAGGCAAACAATATTAAATCTCAAGTGTTTTCATTTCAAGATACAGTGTGGCAACGGGCCCTTTGGCCCACCGAATCCACGCCGGCCAGCATTCACTTCTACACCTGCACCATCCTACACACTGGGCACTTTTTACCAAAGCCAATTAACCTACAAACTTGCACGACTTGAGTGTGGGAGGAAACCGGAGCACCCGTAGAAAACCCACGTGGGTCACGGGGAGAACGTACAAACTCTGATCAGACAGCACCTGGGTCTCAGGCGCTGTGAGGCAGCAACTCTACCGCTGCACCACCCTACCTTGTTGGGGAAAAATACTTAAAAAGCAGCAGAATATTTTGGACATTTACCAAATGAGAATTGTCCATAGTCAAAGCGTGTGTAGTTTGTTCCTGGCACAAAAACACTTCTGCTTTATCAGTTTCACACTTAACTCTATAAACCTAAAGACTCCACTGTTGGAATGCAATTCAATATTTGACAAATCTGAACACCTAAACAGACAGATATAAAGCACACAGAGGGATGACTGGAATGCATTTTCCCTTTGTGGTCCCTGAGAAATCAGTGGCAGTGGCAGAGGGTTGTTCTGATGTTCTAAGCCATACCAATCCAGATATGATTGAATGACGGAGAGGACATGATGTGCCAAATGGCGAAGGAACATCTCGTTGGTTTTTAAAGTTTGCAGAGGGCTAACATACAACTTCCTTAGTATCAAGTGAATTGATGGGCGTGGTAGAGCAGCGATAGACAAAGAGTTGCTGCCTTACAGTGCCAGAGACCCGGGTTTGATCCTGACTACCCGTGCTTGTAGTGTGCACGTTCTCCCTGTGACCCGCGTGCTTTTCCTTCGGGTGCTCTGGTTTCCTCCCACATTCTAGAGATGTGCTGGTTTGTAGGTTAATTGACGTCTGTAAATTGCCCCTCGTGTGAAGGATATAGGACTAGTGTACGGGTGATCGTTTGTTGGTGTGGACTCGGTGGGGGAAAAGGCCTGTTTTCACGCCATCTCTCTAAAACAAACTATTTGGTCTCAGTTTAACATTGCTTGTGAAAGTCAGCAAAGTGCAAGATTCTTTCTATAGCCCTCAGACCAGTGAGCCCATGTGCTCATATCTTAACCAGACAGTCAGAACCTTTTTCATTTTAGTTTAGAGAATCAGGCCCTTCAGCCCACCAAGTCCACGTCAACCAGCGATACCCGCGCATTAAACTACCCCGCAAACACTAGGGACAATTTACATTTATACCAAATTAACCTACAAACCTCCATGTCTTTGGATTGTGGGAGGAAACTGAAGATCTCGGGGAAAAAAAGCTACCTTCCAGGGGAAAACGTACAAATCTGTACTGACAGCACCTGTAGTCAGGATGGGACCCGGGTCTCTGGCACTGCAAGCAGTGTAAGCCGGGAACTCTACTGCTGTGCCACCGTGCCAGCACCTTTTACCCAGGACTGAGCTAGAATACTAGAGGGCATAGCTTTAACAAGAGTGGGGCAAAGTTTAAAGATGTGTGGAGCAAGTTATAAGAGGCTAGAGTGCACCTTGAGTGTGTTGCAGGGGGTGGTGGAGGCAGATACAACAGTAGCATTTAACAGGTTTTTGGATAACCATATAACAATTACAGAACGGAAACAGGACATCACGGCCCTTCTAGTCCGTGTCGAACACTTATTCTCCCCTAGTCCCATCTACCTGCACTCAGACCATAACCTTCCTTTCGTTTCCTGTCCATATACCTATCCAATATATTTTTAAATGATAAAATTGAACCTGCCTCCACCAACTCCACTGGAAGCTCATTCCGCACAGCTACCACTCTCTGAGTAAAGAAGTTCCTCCTCATGTTACCCCTAAACCTCTGTCCCTTAATTCTCAAACCATGTCCTCTTGTTTGAATCTTCCCAACTCTCAATGGAAAAAGCTTATCCATGTCAATTCTGTCCCACCCTCTCATCATTTTAATGACCTCTATCAAGTCCCGCCTTAACCTTCTGCGCTCCAAAGAATAAAGACCTAACCTTCGCAGTAACTTAGGTGCTGAAACCCAGGCCACATTCTCGTAAATCGCCTCTGTACTCTCTCTATTTTGTTGACATCTTTCCTATAATTTGGCGACTAAAATACTCCAGAATTGTACACCATACTCCAGAATTGGCCTCACCAATGCCTCGTACAATTTTTACATTACATTCTATACTCAATGCTCTGATTTATAAAAGCCAGCACACCAAAAGCTTTCTTCACCACCTACATGAGATTCCACCTTCAGGAAACTATGCAGTTATTCCTAGATCCCTCAGTTCAACTGCATTCCTCAATTCGCTACCATTTACCATGTACGTCCTATTTTGATTTGTCCTTCCAAAATGTAGCACCTCACATTGATCAGCATTAAACTCCATCTGCCATCTTTCAGCACACTCTTCCAAATGGATTAAATATCTCTGTAGACTTTGAAAATCTACTTCAAAGAATTCAAGAAGATTAGTCAAACATGACCTTCCAGGCACAAATCCATGTTGACTGTTCCCAGTCAGACTCTGTTTATCCAGATGCTTATATATATTATCTCCAAGTATCCTTTCCATTAATTTGCCCACCACTGATGTCAAACTAACAGGTCTATAATTGCTAGGTTTACTCTTAGACCCCTTTTTAAAGAATGGAACAACATGCGCAGTATGCCAATCCTACAGCACCATTCCTGTTTCTAATGGATAAACAGGGAATGGAGGGATAATGATAATTTTTAGATTAGATTCGATTCAATTTTATTGTCGTTGCACATTTACAGTACAACAAAATGGTTTAACATTGCAGTCATAACACAGAATAAAATAACAAAACACACACTCAACCCAGTTCAACATCCACCACAGTGGGTCCACCAGGCACCTCCTCACTGTGATGGAAGGCAAGACGGACTGCAGGCGAGCCGCAGCTGCAAGGCTGGTAAGAGTTGGCAGTGGTGTTACGTTTAGCACAGGCATTGTGGGCCGAAGGGCCTGTTGCTGTGTTGTACTGTTCTATGTTCTATACCTCAGGTTATCAATCTTTAACTTTAACAAAGGGTTCGGTGGGGAAGGGAATGAGATGAGTTCAGACAAGCTGATTTCAACTTTAGGGATATAATGCGGAAACCGGCCCTTAGGCCCACCGAGACCACACAGACCAGCGATCACCCCGTAGGTTAGCATTACCCTACACATGAATTCAACTTAATTGACATGATGGTAGTCAGAAGGTCATTATCTCATCTCAATTATTTACTGTAATGTACAGGAGTCACTCATTTTGAGTTTCACTTTTACAAACATAATTACCTGTTGCTCGTTTGATTCTTTTAACCAACACTGGTTACTTCATTTCCTCAGTGGCTCCTCCCAAATCTTTTATGACCTGTAATGAGACAATTTGGTGCAAACTGCAAATCATAAGGACACAAATAAATTGTTTTCACTTCTTGATTATTTCCACCAGGGGCGCCGTACGATAGTAGCCTCACCAACAGTCTGTCTGTCTTTTCATCTTTTTTCGTTATTTTTAGTGAGTTTTAAAAGTATGTATTAATGTTCCCTGTTTGTTTTAGGTGGAGGTGGGGGGGAAACATTTTTTCAATCTCCTATCTTGCCGGAGATGCAATTGTTTTCCGGATCCAGTCGCTCTGCGGCCTAACACCACGGGGCGAAGCACTTGCATCGGAGCCGATCCCTTGCCTGGGATCGACGCTCCAAATGCAGCCTGCAGATTTCACCATCGAGGAGCTCACAGTCTCGGGTAGAGATCAATGTCGGGAAGGTCCAGTCGCAGAAGGTTTCGACCAGCCCCGACCCGGGGTCAGATCACCCGGCGCGGGGGAGCTGAGATTCCCCCCCAATGCAGGAGCTTGATCGCCCCGATGCGGAGGGCCCAACCACTGGCTACGGGAGCCAAGATCGCCCCATCAACGGAAGGCTCGTGGCCCCCGAAGGCGGGAGAACAAAGAAGGGAAGAGATTGAACATTTTTTCGCCTACTATCAGAGTGACGAATGTGGAGGAGTCACTGTGATGGATGTTTATGTTAAAATGTATTCTCTGTGTTCTGTTGCTTTTTATTGCTATGACTTCATGGCAAATGAAATTCCTCGTATGTTGCAAAACATACTTGGGTAATAAAGTATGATTATGATCATTTCTTCCATCGTATTATTAACTGGGATACTCAACTATATTACTAATAAAAGCAGTCACTGCCTAGTGTGCAATATTTCAGTGATCTCTCACCTTTCATACTACTCCAAAAGGAAGTTTGATATTGTCAGCAAATGTAGGAAAATATGGGAACAATTGACCCTCGCTCAACAATATAAATATATATGTGAATTTTAGTGTAGGATCTACTGAATCCCAGGACAGAAAGCAAAGAACAACCAATACGTAGCTGAGCCAGACACCGTGTGTCACGTTTATTCCAGAAGCCCCTTTTACATACATTCTCAACAATCATAACCAGTGTGTAGATAAGGCCAATTACTGCCTCTGACCTTATAGACGTTACTGCGCTCTTGTGGCTGGACCTTTTTGTGAGGCGGCTGGCGAGTCGCCAGCGGTGATAGGCTGCATGCAGAACCAACGTGAGCGTGAAGGTGCCACATTGGCTCCTGACTCCAACAGCAGTGATGAAGATTTTTCTAAAAAGCAGTCATTTCGATCTGGTAGAAAATTAAATGCTAATGTAGAGCCACTCTGTTAATTCATAAAAGCGTATTCTCATGTCCTTTATCCTGGGAATCATTTCTGTTCTTACCTTTGCGACAGGCTTTCTTTCGGTATTCTTGCCATTTTCATTCTTAAAAGGAGGCCTAAAGATTCTGACTCCTTAGGGGAAAAAGTGCCACATCAGTGCTGCTTTGGAAAAATACAGACTGTATCTCAATAGTTTGGCAATTCTGGATATATCTAATGTATTTGAGAAAAATGGAAGCAGCATATCACAAAAGTAAAAATTAGGAAAAGTAAATTTGCACTTCATAAATAACACATTGGGAAAAATGTATTAAATTTAACAAGTAACCCACCACTCCAAAGATAAGTATAAAATCCCACTTACAACAGATTCCATAGGCTAACGGCCAAATTGATTCGAATCAACTATATTTGAAAAACTGTATTTAATATTTCAAACAAATTTAAATTACATTTTGGATTTTTTGTCAGATGTTTAGGTGTCCAATCCTCATCTGAATCGCTAGATTCACATACTTGGGTTTGATGCCTTCGGCTCCAATTTGTCTTGAATACTGGCTTTGGTACATTCAATCCTGTGAAAAATAAAACATGCTCATCTTCTGTTATGGCCAACTTTATTAAACTTACCCGTGCAAAATATCTGTGGATGAATCACGTTGCAATGTTTTCATTATAACTATTTCCTTCAGAGTATTCATTCAATTGATCATGTCTACTTGACGATGACAGCAAACATCCTTAAAATTATTTTTCAGATTTAAAGAAAAATCGACCAGCATGAAGAATATAATGGATGAGTATGTCTATATTTCCAGGTCAGAAATTGCAATGGCCAATCTTTCAGTTTCACTCATCTGTGGTAAGTGAGATAGATCAGAATCCTTCTTTCCATTCCTCCTTTTTTTTAATGTAATAGACAATAGAAAATAGACAATAGATGCAGGAGTAGGCCATACGGCCCTTCAAGCCTGCACCGCCATTCAATATGATCATGGCTGATCATTTACATCCACAATCAGTACCCCGTTCCTGCCTTCTCCACATATCTCCTGATTCCGCTATCTTCAAGAGCCCTATCTAGCTCTTTCCTGAACGTTTCCAGACAAGCGGCTTCCACCGCCCTCGGAGGCAGAGAATTCCAGACTCACAATTCTCTGTGTGAAAAAGTGTTCATCTCTGGCTTACCCCTTATTCTTAAACTGTGGCCCCTTGTTCTGGACTCCCCCAAACTCGGGAACATGTTTCCTACCTCTAGCGTGCCCAAACCCTTAATAATCTTATGTTTCAATAAGATCCCCTTTCATCCTTCTAAATTCCAGTGTATACAAGCCCAGACACTCCATTCTCTCAGCATATGCCAGTCCCACCATCCCGGGAATTAACATTGTGAACCTAGGCTGTCTCAATAGCAGAAGGATGAGGGAGATGGTCTGAATGGCCTCAGTCCCAGATCAATATTAATGTCAGTGATCCACTCCAGAGCCCAGGGAACGCATCCACTCGTCACTGACACAAATCTCTGGGGCTATGATGGTCTGAGATTAAAGGGGCAGCAGCACCTTCCCCGTTCCCAGGCCCCGGAGGCAGAGGACATTTATTTATGTATTTATGCGGCATCTTCTGCCAGCCCGCTCTCCATGTCAAAGCTCCCTGGAGTCTCTCTCACTCTGAGCCCTGCCCGTGTCCCACACATGGTCTCCACTGACTGTCTCCTTCAGCAGCTCCTCCTGAGCTCACACACCCACTTCTCCTCACCTCACCTACACACCGACTAAACCCCTCGATCACTGAAGCGTTGCCTTGACGACACCTCACGACCAAACTGCTCCTCACACCCAGACATCGACTCGCCTCGACTAAATCCCACGACTCTCCTCAACCAACCAAAGCTGACAACGAACCGTCGCCTCGACTAAAGTCCACGTCACTGAAACCAACCCTCGCGCCCGCCTCCAACCAACCGCCGCCTCGGTTCAGAAGCGTTAAAATTATTGACTTTATTGTTGTGGTAAGTAAAGATCCATTACAAATAATTCGAATAACTTTCTAATGAAATCTAGTTTCCCAATGACCGTTGATGGGAGAACAGAAAATATAATTTCCAGTTCAGAATAATAACGACAGAAAATAATAATATTTTCTCACCTTTCTTTTTTATTGGGGAACCTAAAGAAAGACAGGACATAGAAACATAGAAACATAGAAAATAGGTGCAGGAGTAGGCCATTCGGCCCTTCGAGCCTGCACCGCCATTCAATGTGATCATGGCTGATCATCCAACTCAGTATCCCGTACCTGCCTTCTCTCCATACCCCCTGATCCCTTTAGCCACAAGTGCCACATCTAACTTAAATATAGCCAATGAACTGGCCTCAACTACCTTCTGTGGCAGAGAATTCCAGAGACTCACCACTCTCTGTGTAAAGAATGTTTTCCTCATTTCGGTCCTAAAGGAATTCCCCCTTATCCTTAGACCCTTGTTCTGGACTCCCCCAACATTGGGAACAATCTTCCAGCATCTAGCTTGTCCAACCCCTTAAGAATTTTGTAAGTTTCTATAAGATCCCCCCTCAATCTTCTAAATTCCAGCGAGTACAAGCCGAGTCTATCCAATCTTTCCTCAAATGAAAGTCCTGACATCCCAGGAATCAGTCTGGTGAATCTTCTCTGTACCCCCTCTATGGCAAGGATGTCTTTCCTCAGATTTGGAGACCAAAACTGTACGCAATACTCCAGCTGTGGCCTCACCAAAACCCTATACAACTGCAGTAGAACCTCCCTGCTCCTATACTCAAATCCCTTCGCTATGAATGCTAACATACCATTTGCTTTCTTCACTGCCTGCTGCACCTGCATGCCTACTTTCAATGACTGGTGTACCATGACACCCAGGTCTCGTTGCATCTCCCCCTTTCCTAATCTGCCACCATTCAGATAATAGTCTACCCTCATGTTTTTGCCACCAAAGTGGATAACCTCACATT
This sequence comes from Raja brachyura, assembly GCA_963514005.1. The sequence continues at coordinate 81,431 of OY740784.1, forward strand.
TATCCACATTATACTGCATCTGCCATGCATCTGCCCATTCACTCAGCCTATCCAAATCACCCTGCAGCCTCCAAGCATCCTCCTCACACCTAACTATACCCCCCAGCTTGGTATCATCTGCAAATTTGGAGAAGTTGCATTGAATTCCCTCGTCCAAATCATTAATATATATTGTAAATAGCTGGGGTCCCAGCACTGAGCCTTGCGGCACCCCACTAGTCACTGCCTGCCATTCTGAAAAGGACCCGTTTACTCCTACCCTTTGCCTCCTGTCTGCTAGCCAGTTCTCTATCCACATCAATACTGAACCCCCAATACCGTGTGCTTTAAGTTTGTATGCTAATCTCTTATGCGGGACCTTGTCGAAAGCCTTCTGAAAGTCTAGATATAACACATCCACTGGTTCTCCCTTAACCACTCTACTAGTTACATCCTCGAAAAATTCTATCAGATTTGTCAGACATGATTTACCTTTCATAAATCCATGCTGACTTTGTCCAATGATTTCACCACTTTCCAAATGCGCTGCTATCCCATCTTTAATAACTGACTCTAGCAGTTTCCCCACTACCGATGTTTGACTAACTGGTCTGTAATTCCCCGCTTTCTCTCTCCCTCCTTTTTTAAAAAGTGGGGTTACATTAGCTACCCTCCAATCCTCAGGAACTACTCCAGAATCTAAGGAATTTTGAAAAATTATCACTAATGCATCCACTATTTCTGTGGCTACCTCCTTGAGTACTCTGGGATGCAGACTATCTGGCCCTGGGGATTTATCGGCCTTCAATCCGTTCAATTTACCCAACACCACCTCCCGGCTAACCTGGATTTCACTCAGTTCCTCCATCTTATTTGACCCCCGTTCCACTGCTATTTCCGGCAGATCATTTATGTCTTCCTTAGTGAAGACAGAACCAAAGTAGTTATTCAATTGGTCTGACATGTCCTTGTTCCCCATGATCAATTCACCTGTTTCTGACTGCAAGGGACCAACATTTGTTTTAACTAGTCTCTTTCTCTTCACATATCTATAAAAACTTTTGCAGTCAGTTTTTATGTTCCCTGCCAGTTTCCTTTCATAATCTATTTTCCCTTTCCTAATTAAGCCCTTTGTCCTCCTCTGCTGGATTCTGAATTTCTCCCAGTCCTCCCGTAGGCTGCTTTTTCTGGCAAATTTGTATGCCTCATCTTTTGTTTTTATACTATCCCTGATTTCCCTTGTTATCCATGGATGCACCACCTTCCCCGATTTATTCTTTTGCCAAACTGGGATGAACAACTTTTGTACTTCATCCATGCAGTCTTTAAATACCTTCCATTGCACATCCACTGTCAACCCTTTAAGAATCACCTGCCAGTCTATCTTGGCCAATTCACATCTCATACCTGCAAAGTTACCTTTGTTCAAGTTCAGAACCCTTGTTTCTGACTTAATTTTGTCACTCTCCATCCTAATGAAGAACTCAACCATATTATGGTCACTCTTGCCCAAGGGGCCACGCACAACAAGACTGCTAACTAACCCTTCCTCATTACTCAATACCCAGTCTAGAATAGCCTGCATAACCGAGATGGAGATATGCTGGGTGACTGCAATCTGCTGCTTTTAGTATTGAAACTGTAAAGATTTTTATTTAGTGATCATTGTTAAATGGTAACACAATGCAGATAAAAACATAATAACACTTTCTTCTTTTGCATGTTTTTTTTGCCCTCAATCATCCCTTTATAGTCATAAAGCGTGCAACAGGCCCAACTTGCCCACACCGACAACATTACATCATTATTCATCCACTGAGTATCAGGAGTCTTTAGTTTGTTCTTTTTAATTACCTGAAACTAAAATCATTTTTCCAAAATGTCTTCCAAAACGAGCTCAGCAAGTAGCCATCGTCGGCTTGAAAGTAACTCACTTCAAACTTTGATGGGAACGTATTTTTGCTTTCAGGTTTACCGGGTTTAGCAGCCGATTGACTGTTCCATTGTTGAGAGGACATACCTTCTGTAACGGGAACAGTACAAAGGCAGCATGAGTTGGCTTCATTTCTTAAGAGTCACTCGTAGTCTTTGAGAATGTTGTTGATAAAGTTATCCTGCGGGTCGCACAGGACATTTAACACAGATGTCTATCAGATCAAGGCAATTTAATGTGAACAAAATGCACGGCACGTGCCACATTCCCCACATGATTTAATAAAAGGGAGGAAAGTCGCGCAACACTGCTCCTGTGAAATAGGGTGACAGGATTGAGTGGGTTGGCATATGATGAGCATTTAATGGCACTGGGCCTCTACTCACTGGAGTTTAGAAGGATTAAAGGGGGAACCTATTTGAAAATTAGCAAATAGTAAAAAGCCTGAATTGAGTGGATGTGGAGAGGATGTTTTCACTGGTGGGAGAGTATTGGTCCAGAGGTCATAGCTTCAGAATTAAGGGACGTTCCTTTAGGAAGGAGATGAGGAGGAATTTATTTGGTCAGAGGATGGTGACTCTATAGAATTAATTGTCACAGAAGGCTGTGGAGGCTTTTTGTCAATAGATCTTTTTAAGGCAGAGATTGATAGATTCGTGATTGGTACAGGTGTTAGGGGTTCTGGGGAGAAGGCAGGAGAATGGGGTTAGGAGGGAGAGATGGGTCAGCCATGATTGGAGTAAACTTGATGAGCCGAATGAACAAATTCTGTTCCTATCGCTTGCGAAGGGTGGAGACTGGGATGATTGAATGACACGTGCGCAGGTGTCAGCTGAGAGAACAGAGAAATGGCTAGTAGAAACAAGGAACTGCACCTGTAGGTTTAACAAAAAAGAGACACACTGCCGGAGTAACTCAGTGGCTCAGGCAGCATCCATGGAGAACATGGATAGGTGACATTTCCGGTCGGGGCCCTTCGTCAGGCTGATCTTTGTTACACTAGCCTTTACCCTGTTCCATCAGCTAACAGCACCACTGATATAATTCACTCATGCTCAGTCTCCACCCAAGAGCACAGGAGCAGGGCTGAAGGACTTTCCTCCATTTTATTAAATAACGTGGTAAATGTTCATGCATCATTTTGGAAGAAACATAAGATCACTGCAAAATGAGGCGGCCAGAATGGGAGGAGTTATAAATGTAAAGTTTGAAGAATAAAGTAGAGCAAAAACAGGGATGGATTTGAAAAGGTCGATGGGAATTTTAATTCACCACATCTCAATTAGAAGACCAAAGTCCGTAAGCAGAGGGATAAAGACAAAGCATTAGTTAGGAGAAGCACTAAAACAGATAAGTACTCGGTATTTTTGCAGAAAGTATTAAAATCTCATTTACCTGGAGCTGAAACCATAATCTGACATCTCGTGAGGATCGCAAGCAAGAAGTCATTATGAGAATGCACTGCAAAACAAAAATGAGTTGTTCCTTTAATAATTTCATGCTTAATCCACCACAGTTTAGAACCCCGTCACTTTTCCCTGCTGTCTCAAAATTATTTGCTTTTCATGTACACATCTAATTCAATTTAAAAAGTTATTACTGAATCTATTGTCTCCAATCATTCAGGGATTTGGCTGCAGTGAGACTGTCCTTGCTATCTTTAGCCTCACGATTGACATTGTTCACTTAAAGTATCCGAACATTTCGGATGTTGAGTTGAATATTAGCTAAATATATTTCACAGTGATTCCCCACATGCAACAGAGAGAGAAGATACCTCATCAGTCTGGTGAGTTGTTCATCAAGTTTACTCCAGCTGATTTAAGTTACTGAATTACGATACGATACGACGATAAAACTTTATACATCCGTGGGGGGAAATTGGGATGTTACCTGTTTACCTTGGAAAATACTCTAGCTTAGTTTATTGTCACGTGTACCGAGGTACAGTGAAGAGCTTTTGTTGGGTGCTAACCAGTCAGCGGAACGACAATACATGATTACAAACCAGCCATCCAGTGTAGATACATGATGAAGGAAATAATTTAGTGCAAGATAATGTCCAGTAAAGTCCGAATAAAAATAGTCCGAGGGTCTCCAATGAGGTAGATAGTAGCTCAGGACCGCTCTCCAGTTGGTGGTAGGATGGTTCAGTTGCCTGGTAACAGCTGGGAAGACACTGTCCCTGGATCTGGAGGTGTGTGTTTTCACACTTCTGTGCCTCTTGCCAGATTGGAGAGAAGAGGGAGTGAGACACGACCTTGATTATGCTGGTGTCCTTGCTGAGGTGGTGTGAAGTGTACATGGAGTCAGTGGAAGGGAGGTTGGTTTGTGTGATGTTCTGTGGTGTGTTTCCAGCTTTCTGCAATTTCTTGTGCTCTTGGATGGAGCTGTTCCCAAACCATGCTGCGATGCACCCTTGAGACATTTTGAATGAATACAAAAGACGGGTTGCATGAGGGAAGACAAGACAAGCATTGATAAAATGCTTTCTGCGGTGCATCTGTTGAAGGGTCTCGACCCGAAACGTCGCCTATCTCCTTTGCTCCTTAGATGCTGCTGCACCCGCTGAGTTTCTCCAGCTTTTTGTGTAACCCTCGATTCTCCAGCATCTGCAGTTCCTTCTTTAACACAAAGTCACCTCATTGTTTTCAGTCAATAAGTGTACAGATATATCTCAAAGGTAAAGGAAATAAGCAAAGGATACAAAGGACATTTATTATCACATACACCAAATGGTGCAGTGAAATTTGACTTGCCAATGCAGCACATGAATAAAGACAAGACACACCATTAAAGAATTTAACAATAAACATAAAAACATCCCCCCACAATGGTTCCAACTGTGGGGGAACGCGGCAAAGTCCAGTCCCATCCCCTGTTCACCCATAGTCGGGCCTATTGTGGCCTCCGCAGCCAGTCCGGTGTTTTCAGGCCCTCTTGCCTGAAAGCTGGAACTCCGGCGTTGTGTGAACTCTCCTCAGCGGCTTGGAAATGTCTGGAGCGGCCGCTTCCTCCCCAGAGACCGCAGCACCCGAAGTCCTCAGGCCGCGCTGGCTGGAGCTCCGACTCTGGCGATCTCGAATCCCAGGCTCCGCGGTGTTTTAAATCCAGCGCCGCGCAGCGTTGGACGCCCGCCCGCAGCCACAGCTCCTTGGATGTTGGAGTTGCCGGTCACAGCACTCCGGAGTTGACCGCACGGCGACCCGGGCAAGGCATCGCCCGCTCCGTGTTGGTGTCCCAGAGCAGGCCCGCCGCCGAAGCTGTAGTCCCGGCCGGTCCCGACAGGAAAGGCCGCTACAGACCGACGGAAGTCCGCGAGGAGGGGGCGAAGAAGCAGCTCAGAGGGAAGCTGCCTCTCCGACCAGGTAGTGACTGGGAAATAAAGTTTCCCCTTCCCCTCCCCCCACCCACCACATAAAAGACGAGAAGACCTCCAAAACACTTTAACTCACTAAATTTTTTTTTGAAGGGTGAAAAAAGTAACAGCTGCTGGCAGGGCAGCCATACTCAACGGCGCCCCCCTACAGTCATATATCTGACCATTATCATGAGTCCTGGGAACCTGTGGCCAACGGCCTCTACAAATGGAGAAGCAGCCGGGATGGTGAGCACAACCTTGGTCCCTTTGCCTGTGCAGATCACAAACACCAGCCGACAAACTACCCAACAACCCTGCCCGGGGATCAGTTAGTGGCCTCATCAGCCACCTCGGAACCCACCACACTGACGTGGATCCCCCCCTCTCTACCCCTCCCACTGCCGCTTCCCCTCTCTAACCCCACTCCCTTTAACATCTTTCCTCTCCATCTACCCCTCTCAGTCCCTATCCCTCGCTCCACCCCCTCTGCCTCCTTCCATCCCCTTTCCTCCTTCAGCCCTCTGTCTACCCCCTCCACCCTTTGCCCGGCAACTCCTTCCTCTCCCTCTATCCCCCCACACCAACCTATTCCTCCTTTTACATCCTTTCATCCTACTCCTTCTTTGCCCTCCTAGCTCCTTCTACCCCCTTTCCACCTCTTTCTGACCCCCTTCCCTCCTGCTATATCCCCCTCCCAACCCTACTCCTCCCTCTCCCACTACCCCTTTTCCACCACCTTCCAAACTTCCCCAACCTCTTCCTACCCTCCCCATTCCCTCCCCAGCACTCGTCCCTTATTTCACCTTCCTTCTCCTAATCCCTCTCTCCCCCTCCCCTCCCAGTCAACCCAACTCCCTCACCCATGTGTCCACTTCACCCCTTCCTCTCACTCCTCACTCCCACTACCCCTTCCTGCCTCCGCCTCCACTTCACCACCACCTCTCCCCAACCCATTCTCCCTCCATCCACTCCCCTCTCCCAGCCTCACTCCTCCTTCCCCTTCGCTCTCCACCCTATTCTCTCCCTCTCCTACTCTCCCATGCCCCCTCCCCCTCTCCCCTCATCCCCACTGTCTCCCTCTCTCCCCTCGCCCCTTCTGCACCATCCCTCTCCCTTCCCTCTCTCCCCCTCCCCCCTTCTCACTCCCCCTCTTCCTACCCTCTCTCTCCTCCCCTCTTACTCCCCATCCAGACCCTCGCCAGTGATCACATTGACAACCCAGACACAGCCCCAACCCTCACCTCCCCCTCTCCCGCCGCCACTCACTGCTTCATGTTCTCCCCCAGTGCCTCCGCTGAGAGAATGGAGCGACTGGGCTTGTTTACTCTGGAGTTTAGAAGGATGAGAGGGGATCTTATGGAAACATATAGGATTATTAATGGTTTGAACACGATAGAGGCAGGAAACATGTTCCCAATGTTGGGGCCAGAACCAGGGGCCACAGTTTAAGAATAAGGGGTAAGATATTTAGAACGGAGACGAGGAAACACTTTTTCACAGAGAGTTGTGAGTCTGTGGAATTCTCTGCCTCAGAGGGCGGTTCTCTGGATACTCCCCCTGGTGGCCGTGAGGATCCATCACCCCCCCATCTCCACACCCACTGCCGCGCCCCCTGGCGGCCGGGAAGATCCATCACACCCCCATCTCCACACCCACTGCCGCACCCCCTGGTGGTCGGGAGGATCCATCACACCCCCATCTCCACACCCACTGCCGCGCCCCCTGGTGGCCGTGAGGATCCATCACACCCCCATCTCCACACCCACTGCCACGCCCCCTGGTGGCCGTGAGGATCCATCACACCCCCATCTCCACACCCACTGCTGCGCCCCCTGGTGGCCGGGAGGATCCATCACACCCCCATCTCCACACCCACTGCCGCGCCCCCTGGTGGCCGTGAGGATCCATCACACCCCCATCTCCACACCCACTGCCGCGCCCCCTGGCGGACGGGGGGACTCCTCACCCCTGCCCGAGGCAGAGGGAAAATCCACCACCACCACCTCCTCTCTGACCGCCCTGACTCCCAGCCTGAAGAAGGGTCTCCACTAGGGTTGCCAACTTTCTCACTCCTAAATAAGGGACAAAAGGTCAAAATACAGGACAAATTCCCGACGGCAACCCGTTGACCGACTCGGTCGTGTCCTGGGTGAATGATGAGTGAGGACTGCACACAAAGCCCAGCCGGCGGGCCAGCTGAGGAGGTTTGGCCCGGGTGATGTCGCTCGCATATTCCGGCACCCTGTCCAACTCATGAACCGATGATCGGCCATGAGAAGGAGGGGTGCTGGCGTCAGTGGTAAGCGAAGGTCCGAAGGTCAGACAGCTGGCCGGGCTGCTGACCGACATGGGCAACAGGAGAGGCGCTACTGCTGCACTCCATGGGCTGCACTACCTCGGGACAGGTGAGGCAGGGCTGGACGCGGCGCTCCAACCCGACAGTCCCTTCGACCCGAGTAGTAGCAGTCAAATACGGGACAAGGGCGGTACTGTATGGGACAAACCAACTTAGCCCAATATACGGGATGTCCCGGCTATTACGGGACAGTTGGCAACCCTAGTCTCGATCCTGAAACACCACCCGTTCTTCTCACCAGAGATGCTGCATGTCCCGCTGAATTACTACATCTTTCTATGTCCACCTCCAACCACCACCACCACCCACCCTTCCTGTCCTGGGCCTCCTCCATTCCCATTGGAGTCCACACACAAACTGAAGGAACATCACCTCATAGTTCACTTGGGTAGCTGACAACCCAACGGTTTTACATTGAATTTCCAATTTTAGGTAACGTAACTAATCTAATCACCCCTTCCCCCCCGCCTTATTTCCCTGCCCCCCTCTCCCTTGCCCTTTGTCCCGCCTGGATTTGTTCCTATTTCTTTAGTCTTTACCTTTAGTCCTTTAGACTCACACTTTTGCCTTTGCATCATCTTTGTCCAATGATCTGCCTATCAACCCCTCCCTCGCTAGTGTTCACCTCTTTCTGTCTGCCGAAGGGTCTCGACCAAAACCGTCACCTATTCCTTCTGTCCAGAGATGCTGTCTGTCCCGCTGAGTTACACCAGCACTTTGTGTCTATATTTGGTATAAACCAACATCTGCAGTTCCTTCCTTCATATTTCACCTCTTACCTGCCAGGCTTTCTCCTGCCTCTCCTCTCTGCCAGATTACTACCCCCCTGCCAAATCAGTCTAACGAAGGGTGCCGCAACAAAACGTCACCGATCCATGTTGTCCAGAGATGCTGCCTGACCCGCTGAGTTACTCCAGCACTCTGTGAAACGTCACCGATCCATGTTCTCCACAGATGCTGCCTGACCCGTTGAGTTACAGCATAACATGGGATGAGTATTCCATTACACTCCTGACGAGAGCCTTGCATTTTTCCCCATTGACACAACCATTTTCCCAATGTAATTTTCTACAGTATGAGGTTTCTTAGGAATGCATGTGTGGAAGAAAATATCAATATCCTTTTTTACTTAATTTAGGTAAAATCAAAGGTAGACATAAAATGCTGGAGTAACTCAGCAGGTGAGGCAGCATCCCTGGAGAGAAGGAATTGGCGACGTTTCGGGTCTTGGCATCCAAGGAGCGGGTCCTCTGCCGGCGGGCGGTCCAGGGAGACCATTCTCCTGTCGCTGGGCGGGAGCGGGAAGGACTGACTCTGAACCCAGTCCTGGCAGCGGCCATGACTCGACACCAGGTGCTGCTCCAGCCAGGTCCACGCCACCCGCCCCCGCCGCGGGTCCTCGCTTCCCCCCCACACCCACCGGGCACGATAGGGACAGTTTATACAAACCTGTACACCTTTGTAGTGTGGGAGGAAACCCTAGTCCTAACCCTGACTCTAGGTTGATAGGCTAGCGTGTGTGGGATAGAGTGCCTGGGATCGCTGGTCGGTGCGGACTCGGTGGGCCGAAGGGCACTGTATCTCTGAACTAAATGTGACACACGGGCCCCAGGGGTTGGACTCCACCCCCAATGTTCTGCCTGCTCCTCATGGGAACTAAACTGTTGGCCACGAGTTGGCCCAGAGGCAGATCTCTCTTCCAATGGTCTCTCTAAACCCCCAGAGGCAACGGGCTTATCAACTGGGTACAGGCAATGTTGTCAATGTACCACTGCCACCCATCTGCTCTGGCCACTGAGTCTAAATACCCACCACCCATTTTGAAACAAGGCGACAGGGTGTTGGGGGGGGGAGGAGATGGGGGGTGTTGTTCCCACAGTCTGCATTTATCCCATAGTCAATGATTAGGTCTTTGTGCAGCACTATTAGTGGGATCTTGCTGTCACAGGCTGGGACCACAAATGGGGGGCAGTCAGGGAAAGTGGGGGGGTGGGGGGGGGGTTGGAGAATGGGAGGAGGGGGAGATGGGGATGTGAGGGGAGGGGAGGGAATGGAGAAGGGGGGGACGAGTGGAGCAGGGCGAATGAAAGAAGGGGAGTGGGGAGGGGTGAAGGTTAGGGGGGGAGTGGAGAAGGAAGGATGGGGCGGGAGGAGGAAAGAGGGGGGTGGGAGGAGGGAAGAGGGGGGTGGACACTTCAGGTCGAGACCCTTCTTCACACTGAAGTCAGGGGAATGGGCGGGACAATGAATGAATGTAGGCGGAGACAGTAAGACTAGTGGGAGAACCGTGAAGGGGGAGGGGATGGAGAGGGAATGCAAGGGCTATATGAAGTTGTAGAAGTCTATGTTCATGCCGCTGGGGTGTAAACTACCCAAGCGAAATATGGAATCATCATATAACACGGCATTATATAGGTAGATACAAAATGCTGGAGTAACTCAGCGGGTCAGGCAGCATCTCTGGAGTGAAGGAATGGGTGACATTTCAAGTCAAGATCCTTCCTCAGACAGACATTATATATGCTACTCCCTAATCCCGGGTACCAGGAAAAGGTTTCCCCCTGGTTGAATAAGTTCGAACAGCTAACAGTGACCCCCTTATTTTTTTTTCGAGTCCGGGATTTGGAATAATGGTCCACCTCTCTCAAAACCAAAGAGATCGATTTAAGATGGGAGACACCACTGAGTCACACCTGACCATAGCTACTAGACCAGCAACAGCGAAGGAAAAAGGAGAAACTAGACTCAGAGGGACCCGTTGGGTCTCATGTTCACATGGGAGGGCTCCCAACGCAATATTCCTCCTCTTCGCCAATTCCAAAATTGGTGGCCAGTGGTTGGGGGGGGGGCTTTCTGGAGCACTAGTATGGACATTGTGGGCTGAAGGGACTGGTTTCAAGAGGACTAGTATGGACATTGTGGGCCAAAAGTATAAGTAAAATGGCGGCGCGACTACAGCGGCCTCTCCCAGTGAAGGTTTGGCGATTTCGCGGGTTTTGGAGCGAGTGGTGTGTATGAAGAGTGCGTGTCGGAGGAGCGTGTGTGTGTGCGTAAGTACAAGCGGCAGGTTCTTTTAAAAATCGGCAACAAGGCTTCGTGGTGCAACATTACCTTACGGAGCGTCCTGGTGGAGCTGAGACTTCTGCGTCGCGTAGGCCCACGGAGAGCTGCGGCTGCACCAGCACCGGGAACAACGCTGGTGGGGAGGTGCGCAGGCCCACGGAGGCGTGGCTGCACCAGCACCGGGAACAACGCTGGTGGGGAGGTGCGCAGGCCCACGGAGGCGTGGCTGCACCAGCACCAGGAACAACGCTGGTGGGGAGGTGCGCAGGCCCATGGAGAGCCGCGGCTGCACCAGCACCGGGAACAACGCTGGTGGGGAGGTGCGCAGGCCCACGGAGGCGTGGCTGCACCAGCACCGGGAACAACGCTGGTGGGGAGGTGCGCAGGCCCATGGAGAGCTGCGGGTGCACCAGCACCAACGCTGGTGGGGAGGTGCGCAGGCCCACGGAGGCGTGGCTGCACCAGCACCAGGAACAACGCTGGTGGGGAGGTGCGCAGGCCCACGGAGAGCTGCGGGTGCACCAGCACCGGGAACAACGCTGGTGGGGAGGTGCGCAGGCCCACGGAGAGCTGCGGCTGCACCAGCACCGGGAACAACGCTGGTGGGGAGGTGCGCAGGCCCACGGAGGCGTGGCTGCACCAGCACCAGGAACAACGCTGGTGGGGAGGTGCGCAGGCCCATGGAGAGCTGCGGGTGCACCAGCACCGGGAACAACGCTGGTGGGGAGGTGCGCAGGCCCATGGAGAGCCGCGGCTGCACCAGCACCGCGAACGACGCTGGTGGGGAGGTGCGCAGGCCCACGGAGAGCCGCGGCTGCACCAGCACCGGGAACAACGCTGGTGGGGAAACATCGCAAGCGGTGTAGCAGGAGGCAGAAGCGGGGGAAGCGCGGAGGAGCCTACGCTGGGCTAAACGCGAACCTTCACAAACCGGCAGTGCCTACAGTCATGTTGGCAAATGTCCGCTCCCTCGACAACAAGATGGACTACATCAGAGCGTGGAGAGCCTCCCAACGAAGCGTGAAGAACTGCTGTGTCTACGTCCTAACGAAGACCTGGCTGAATCAGAACATCACAGACGCTACGATCCAGTTGGAGGGACTTATGCTACACAGAGCTGATAGAGTAGCTTCGCCAGCTGGTAAGGCAAGAGGAGGGGGACGGGCTGTGTATGTGAACAGATCATGGTGCCCGGATGCTGTGGTGTTTTCCACTTACTGCTCACCCCACGTGGAGCTAATGACTGTGAAATGCCGACCCTTCTACTTACCCAGGGAGCTAACGGCAGTCTTCATAACGGCCGTCTATGTACCAGCGAGCGCGGACGTGAAGGATGCTATGACACAGCTATACAACAACATCAGTGAGCAGCAGAGGGAACATCCAGATGCTTTCTTCATGGCAGCTGGAGATTTCAACCAGGCAAGTCTTACTTCTGTCCTGCCTAAATTCTACCAGCATGTGAACATTGCAACCAGGGGAAAGAACAAACTAGATCTGGTGTACACGAACATTAAAGATGCATATAGAGCAGCCCCCCTCCCCCATATCGGCAACTCTGCCCACCTAGCGGTTATGCTCACACCTGCATACAGACCCAGGGTGAAACAGGACAGGACAACGGTCAAAGAAGTCACAACATGGCCACAGGGAGCTACCGAGGCACTACAGGACTGTTTCAAAACCACACAGTGGGCCATCTTCAGAGAGGCAGCAACAGATGACAGTGGCATCAACCTCCAAGAATACACAGAATCCGTCATCGGATACAGCAATAAATGCATCGAGGATGTCACGGTGGTAAAAACCGTCAGGAGACGTGCCAATCAGAAACCTTGGCTAACTGGGGAAGTGTGTTCCCTACTGAGAATCCGGAATGCTGCATTTAAATCTGGAGACAACGCAGCATACAAACTGGCAAGGAGTAACCTATCCCGGGGGATCAGGGAAGCAAAGAGGCTATATGGACAAAAACTTAATAGTCACTTCACAAATGACAAAGACACACGTCGCTTGTGGCAGGGATTTCATACCATCACTGACTACAAGCTGCCCCCCCCCCACTGCGGATATGCCAAAACGACCCCTCTCTACCAGAAGAACTGAACGAGTTCTACGCACGGTTTGAGGTTACAAACAGCACCCAGACACGTGCACTACTGCCATCTCCCAGTGACCAGTCGCTTAGGCTGTCCGCAGCCGGAGTTAAAAAGGCCTTTGCCAGCATCAACAAACGCAAAGCCGCAGGGCCGGGCAACATTCCTGGATGCGTTCTAAGAGACTGCGCCGAGCAACTGAAAGATGTCTTCACAGACATTTTTAACACCTCACTCAGCCAGGCAGTAGTGCCCAACTGTCTTAAGAGAGCCACCATCGTTCCTGTCCCGAAGAAACCAAACCCAGCCTGCCATAATGACTTTCGACCAGTGGCTCTAACACCCATAGTAATGAAGTGTTTTGAGCGACTGGTTATGCAGCATATTAAAAATAGCCTACCTGCCGTCCTAGACCCACTGCAGTTTGCATACAGAGCCAACCGATCCACAGAGGACGCAGTCTCAACAAAACTGAACCTCGTACTGCCACACCTTGATCGGAAAAATACTTATGCCAGGATCCTCTTCATAGACTTCAGCTCTGCTTTTAACACAATCATTTTGCAGCAGCTGGTGGAGAAGTTGGAGTTATTGCGGGTTGATGCTAGCACATGTAACTGGGTCCTGAACTTTCTATCGCAATGGCAGCAGACAGTCAGGATGGGCAGTAGGTCATCAAAAACCATAGCCGTGAGCAGTGGCTCGCCCCAAGGCTGTGTCCTAAGCCCCCTGCTGTTTAGTCTGCTTACACACGACTGTACTGCTAGACTCAACAACAACTTCATCAACAAGTTCGCTGATAACACAACAGTGGTGGGTCTCATCAGTGACAATGATGAGTCGGCGTACAGGATGAAGGTGGAGCTGCTCACATGATGGTGCAAATCCCACAACCTCATTCTCAATGTGGGAAAAACGAAGGAGATGGTGGTTGACTTCAGGAGGGCGGGAAAACAACGCCATACACCTCTGCACATCGATGGAGCTGATGTGGAAAGGGTCAGCAGTGTGAAGTTCCTAGGACTCCACCTGTCGGATGACCTGACATCCACGACCAACACCACAGCACTGGTCAAGAGAGCCCAGCAGCGACTACACCCTCTCCGAAGACTACGGAAAGCAGGTCTCCCCACTGCACACCTACGAACTTTTTATAGGGGGACAATCGAGAGCACATTAACCTACGGCATCACTTACTGGTTCGGGAGCTGCAAAGCGTACGAACGGCACCAACTAGACAGGATTGTGAAGACCGGCAGCAGGATTATTGGTGCTCCACTCCCTTTCCTGCTGGACATAGACAGGAAGAGATGTATCAACAGAGCCATCTCCATCATCAAAGACCCCTACCTCCCATCGTATCACATATTCTCCATCCTGCCATCTGGGAAGCAGTACAGGAGCATCAGCTGCAAAACCAGCAGGATGCTCCTCAGCATCTTCCCGCAGGCCATAAGACTGATAAACGGACTTTGCCCCCTGCCAAAGTATCGTGCACCAACACACTGAAGCAGAACCGTTGTCGTGCCACTGCCGATTGGAACTCATGATGTTATATGTATTTTTATTTTTATTTCTTTCTTTTTTTATTACCGCACACCGAGTGGACACTGGTTGAGCAATGTTTTCTCGTTTCCTCTGCGTATGTAAGTACTCAGGTAAATGATAATAAAGATTTTCAATTTCAAAAGGATTATTGGGCTGGCAGCTCAGTCACTCAGGGCTGGTGGGCTGGCAGCTCAGTCACTCAGGGCTGGTGGGCTGGCAGCGCAGTCACTCAGGTCTAGTGGGCTGGCAGCTCAGTCACTCAGGGCTGGTGGGCTGGCAGCTCAGTCACTCAGATCTGGTGGGCTAGCAGCTCAGTCACTCAGGTCTGGTGGGCTGGCAGCTCAATCACTCAGGTCTGGTGGGCTGGCAGCTCAATCACTCAGATCTGGTGGGCTGGCAGCTCAGTCACTCAGGGCTGGTGGGCTGGCAGCTCAGTCACTCAGGGATGGTGGGCTGGCAGCTCAGTCACTCAGGTCTGGTGGGCTGGCAGCTCAGTCACTCAGGTCTGGTGGGCTGGCAGCTCAGTCACTCAGGGCTGGTGGGCTGGCAGCTCAGTCACTCAGGTCTGGTGGGCTGGCAGCTCAGTCACTCAGGTCTGGTGGGCTGGCAGCTCAGTCACTCAGGACTGGTGGGCTGGCAGCTCAGTCACTCAGGTCTGGTGGGCTGGCAGCTCAATCACTCAGGTCTGGTGGGCTGGCAGCTCAGTCACTCAGGGCTGGTGGGCTGGCAGCTCAGTCACTCAGGGCT
Organism: Raja brachyura; assembly: GCA_963514005.1. Next base: position 96,514 of record OY740784.1, read on the forward strand.
GGTGGGCTGGCAGCTCAGTCACTCAGGTCTGGGGGGATGGCAGTTCAGAAACTGCTAGAAATTCTGCCCAAAACAGGTGAGAGACTGTGAGAGAGCAGGGGGAGAGGGTGGAGAATCAATTTTAGACATTTTTCATCTTTTTCTGCATATCACAGCAATGAAGGAGGAAAGTCTATCCTGGTCTGGATTTCACAGGGATCCAATAAAGGGAGGGAGAAAAATACTGGGGTGAGGTTTAATACTTGCAGGGGGAAATATAGAAAACATAGAAACATGGAAAATATTTGCAGTAGGATGCCATTCAGCCCTTCAAGCCAGCACCGCTATTCATTGTGATCATGGCTGATCGTCCCCTATCAATAACTCATGCCTACCTTCTCCCAATATCCTTTGACTCCACTAGCCCCTGGAGCTCTACCTTAACTCTCTCTTAAATCCGTCCAGTGACTTGGCCTCCACTGCCCTCTGTGGCAGGGAATTCCATAAATTCACAACTCTCAGGGTGAAAACGTTTTTTCTCACCTCAGTCTTAAATGACCTCCCCTTTATTCTAAGACTGTGGCCCCTGGTTCTGGACGCGCCCAACATTGGGAACATTCTTCCTGCATCTAGCTTGTCTAGTCCTTTAATAATTTTATATGTTTTATAAGATCCCCCTCATCCTTCTAAACTCCAGTGAATACAAGCCTAGTCCTTTCATCTTTCCTCATATGACAGTCCCGCCATCCCAAGGATCAATCTCGTGAACCTACGCTACACTGCTTCAATCTCAAGGATGTCCTTCCTCCAATTAGGAGACCAAAACTGTACATAATACTCCAGATGTGGTCTCACCAGAGCCCTATACAACTGCAGAAGAACCTCTTTACTCCTATACTAAAATCCTCTTGTTGTGAAGGCCAACATTCCATTAGCTTCCTTCACTGCCTGCTGTACCAGCATGCCAACTTTCAGTGAACGGAGTACAGGATGCCCAGGTCTCCCTGCAGCTCCCCCTTCCCTAACCTAACCCCATTGAGATAATAATCTGCCCCCATGTTTTTGCCGCCAAAGTGGATAACCTCACATTGATCTATATTATACTGCATCAGCCATGCATCTGCCCACTCACTCAACCTTGTCATCCGGGCATTGTCGTGGATGTCGAGGTTTACCGTCTTCAGCAAAGATACTAGAGGAGCAAGATAGGCCACTCCTCCTCTAGTATCTTTGGTCTGCAGCAGCATTATGCGAGGCTCCATCCAATCGAACGCAGTCTCCCGACCCCACCACCACCAATCGCCGATCTCCGGCAACAGATTGGCAATCGTCCCCATTGGTGTTTCCTCCTTCTCGCACGGCTGGCGGCACATCTGCTAGTGGAGCTCGGCGCCATGCCGGGGCAAGGACTGCCCAATGTGCAGCTCCATTAGGACAAGGTGGTGCCACCTGTTTCATGAAGTTGGGCAAGCCGCCCTTTAGAACCAGCATGCCCAGTCAAAAGCTGTATCGTGTCTCTGCACATCATACTTCACTGATGGGTCGTCCAGTTGACTGTGGGCTAGAGCAGGGACGTAACTGGCACCACATCAATGCCTCCCCTGACCTCATCAATGGGCCCCTTGTGACTCCCCGTGAACTCATGAATGGACCCAAGTGACATCATCAATGGGACCCAAGTTCAGCTGAGTTAAAAAGTGCTTCTTGTTGTCAAGGGGGGGGTGTCAGGGTCTGGGGGTCGGGGGAAACCACCCTGGTGTGAGTGTTGGGGTCCGATGGCGGTGCATCGCGGTCAGTGAATGTGTGACGCTCCCGCCGGTGGAGACGGAGGAGTGAGAGAAGGGAGAGGGGGAGGGGGAGGGGGAGAGGAGGGGAAGAGAGAAGTGGGAGAGAGAGGAGGGAGAGGGGAGGGAGAGAGAAGGGAGAGAGGGGGGGAGAGATGAGGGGAAGAGAGAGAAGGGGGTCGGGGGGAGGGGAGAGGAGGGGAAGAGAGAAGGGGGAGAGAGAAGGCGAGAGAGAGAAGGGAGGGGGAAGGGTGGGAGAGGGGGAGAGAAAGGGAGAGAGATGGGGGGAGAGAGAAGGGGGAGAGAGAAGGAAAGAGGAGGAGAGGGAGAAGAGGGAAGAGAGAGGAGAGAGATGAGTGGAGAGAGATAAGGAGAGAGAGAATAGGGGAGAGAGAAGGGGGAGACAGGAGCGTGGGGGTCCTTTTCCCACACAAGCGATAGGTGACAGGGCAATCTGAACCCAAGCACCAAGTTGAAAGCTGCCGCCGGTGTGCATCCCTCGGGACAGCCCCCCCTCTCCCACGCCCACCCTCCATGGGCTGCGGGTCGGGTGGAGCAGAGGTGTGGGACAATGTCCATCCCTTCACAGTGATGTGATGGACGCTGGGGTCTGGACCAATCGCTGACAAGTTCCCGCACCCCCTGCAACGTCATGTCCGTTATTGGACGTTTCTGTTGAGCGGCAGTCGGTCCGTTGGCGTGTAGGCGACGCCGCCTTTCGGTTAGGTGGTGTTTGGACAGAGCGGCCATTCAGTACATTTGCTTTTTGGCGACGCAGCATTTCGGTTCGTTGGCTTTTAGGCGTCCCGCCCTTTCAGTTAGTTTGCATTTAGGTGTCTCATCCTTTCGGTTAGTAAGCGTTTCGTGTTCGTATTCTTTCGGTTTATTGGCATTTCGGCCTCGTTTCCAATCGGTTCTTTGGCTTCGACTTCTTTGCTTCGACTTCTCGTCCGTCGGCGCCACGTCCAGGTACAGTCAATAGATCTTTTTAAGGCATAGATAGATAGATTCGTGATTAGTACAGGTGTGAGGGGTTCTGGGGAGAAGGCAGGACAATGGGGTTAGGAGGGAGAGATGGATCAGCCATGATCAGAGTAAACTTGATGAGCCGAATGACCAAATTCTGCTCCTATCACTTGTGAAGTGTGGAGACTGGGATGATTGAATGATACGTGTGCAGGTGTCAGCTGAGAGAACTGAGAAATGGCTAGTAGAAATAGAAGTAGAAACAAGGAACTGCACCCGCTGGTTTAACAAAAAAGAGACACACTGCCGGAGTAACTCAGCGGCTCAGGCAGCATCCATGGAGAACATGGACAGGTGACATTTCCGGTCGGGACCCTTCTTCAGGCTGATCTTTGTTACATCTCTGAGATATACCTGTTGATATTCACTAGCCTTTACCCTGTTCATTCAGATAACAGCACCACTTATATCATTCACTCATTGTCAGTCTCCACCCAATAGCAGGGCAGAAGGACTTTCCTCCATTTTATTAAATGGAGGAATTAAATGGAGGTAAATGTTCATGCATCATTTTGTAAGAAACATAAGATCACTGCAAAATGAGGCGGCCAGAATGGGAGGAGTTACAAATGTAAAGGTTGAAAAATAGAGAACAGCAAAAACAGGGAGGGTTTTGAAAAGGTCGATGAGAATTTTAATTCGCCACATCTCAATTAGAAGACCAAAGTCCGTAAGCAGAGGGATGAAGACACAGCATGAGTTAGGAGAATCGCTAAAACAGATAAGTATCGAGTATTTTTGCAGAAAGTATTAAAATCTCATTTACCTGGAGCTGAAACCATAATCTGACATCTCGTGAGGATCGCAAGCAAGAAGTCATTGTGAGAATGCACTGCAAAACAAAAATGAGTTTTTAATAATTTCATGCTTAATCCACCACAGTTTAGAACCACGTCTGTGATAATCCGAGACCAAAACGGTTGTTAATGCAAAAAAAAGATGAGCAACCCCCGTCACTTTTCCCTGCTGTCTCAAAATTATTTGCTTTTCATTTACAAATCTAATTCAATTAAAAAAATTATTACTGAATCTATTGTTTCCAATCATTCATGGATTTGGCTGCAGTGAGTCTGTCCTTGCTACCTTTAGCCTCACGATCGACATTGTTCACCTAAAGTATCCGAACATTTCAGATGCTGAGCTGAATATTAGCTAAATATATTTCAGTGATTCCCCACATGCAACAGAGAGAGAAGATACCTCATCAGTCTGGTGAGTTGTTCATCAAGTTTACTCCAGCTGATTTAAGTTACTGTATTACGATACGATAACACTTTATACATCCATGGAGGGAAATTGGGATGTCACCTGTTTCCCTTGGAAAATACTCTAGCGTAGTTTATTGTCACGTGTACCGAGGTACAGTGAAGAGCTTTTGTTGCGTGCTAACCAGTCAGCGGAACGACAATACATGATTACAAACCAGCCATCCAGTGTAGATACATGATAAAGGAAATATAATTTAGTGCAAGATAATGTCCAGTAAAGTCCGAATAAAGATAGTCCGAGGGTCTCCAATGAGGTAGATAGGAGCTCAGGACCGCTCTCCAGTTGGTGGTCGGATGGTTCAGTTGCCTGGTAACAGCTGGGAAGACACTGTCCCTGGATCTGGAGGTGTGTGTTTTCACACTTCTGTGCCTCTTGCCAGATTGGAGAGGAAAGAAGAGGGAGAGAGACATGACCTTGATTATGCTGGTGTCCTTGCTGAGGTGGTGTGAAGTGCACATGGAGTCAGTGGAAGGGAGGTTGGTTTGTGTGATGTTCTGAGCTGTGTCTACAGCTCTCTGCAATTTCTTGTGCTCTTGGATGGAGCTGTTCCCAAACCATGCTGTGATGCATCCTTGATACATTTTGAATGAATACAAAAGGAGGGTTGCATGAGGGAATACAAGCATTGATAAAATGCTTTCTGCGGTGCATCTGTTGAAGTTGGTGAGAGTTGTTGGGGACATGCCGAACTTCCTAAGGCTTCTAAGGAAGCAGAGGCAGTGGGGGGCTTTCTTGGCCATTGCTTTGACATGGCTGGTCCAGGACAAGTTGCTGAGTACAAAGTCACCTCATTGTTTTCAGTCAATAAGTGTACAGATATATCTCAAAGGTAAAGGAAATAAGCAATCATATATCTTACCATTATCCTGAGTCCTGGGAACCTGTGGTCAACGGCCTCTACAAATGGAGAAGCAGCCGGGATGGTGAGCACAACCTTGGTCCCTTTGCCTGTGCAGATCACAAACACCAGCCGACAAACTACCCAACAACCCTACCCGGGGATCAGTTAGTGGCCTCATCAGCCACCTCAGAACCCACCACACTGACGTGGACCCCCCCCTCTCTACCCCTCCCACTGCCGCTTCCCCTCTCTAACCCCACTCCCTTTAACATCTTTAGCCCATACCTGTTCCTCTCAGTCCCTATCCCTCGCTCCACCGCCTCTGCCACCTTCCATCCCCTTTCCTCCTTCGGCCCTCTGTCTACCCCCTCCACCCTTTGCCCGGCAACTCCTTCCTCTCCCTCTATCCCCCCCACACCAACCTATTCCTCCTTTTACATCCTTTCATCCTACTCCTTCTTTGCCCTCCTGGCTCCTTCTACCCCCTTTCCACCTCTTTCTGACCCTCTTCCCTCCTGCTATATCCCCCTCCCAACCCTACTCCTCCATCCCACTACCCCTTTTCCACCACCTTCCACACTTCCCCAACCCCTTCCCACCCTCCCCATCCCCTCCCCAGCACTCGTCCCTTCTTTCACCTCCTAATCCCTCTCCCCTCCCATTCAACCCTACGCCATCACCCATGTGTCCACTTCACCCCTTCCTCTCACTCCTCACTCCCACTACCCCTTCCTGCCTCCGCCTCCACTTCCCACACCTCTCCCCAACCCATTCTCCCTCCATCCACTCCCCTCTCCCAGCCTCACTCCTCCTTCGCTCTCCACCCTATCCTCTCCCTCTCTCACCCCCTCCCTCTCTCCCCTCCCCCCTTCTGCTCCATCCCCCTCCCTTCCCACTCTCCCCTTCCCTCCTTCTCCTCACTCCCTCTCTTCCTACCCTCTCTCTCCTCCCCTCTTACTCCCCATCCAGACCCTCGCCAGTGATCACATTGACAACCCAGACACGGCTCCAACCCGCCCCCTCCCCCTCTCCCGCCGCCACTCACTGCTTCATGTTCTCCCCCAGCGCCTCCGCTGAGAGAATGGAGCGACTGGGCTTGTTTACTCTGGAGTTTAGAAGGATGAGAGGGGATCTTATGGAAACATATAAGATTATTAATGGTTTGGACACGATAGAGGCAGGAAACATGTTCCCGATGTTGAGGCCAGAACCCGGGGCCACAGTTTAAGAATAAGGGGCAAGATATTTAGAACGGAGACGAGGAAACACTTTTTCACAGAGTTGTGAGTCTGTGGAATTCTCTGCCTCAGAGGGCGGTTCTCTGGATACTCCCCCTGGTGGCCGTGAGGATCCATCACACCCCCATCTCCACACCCACTGCCGCGCCCCCTGGTGGCCGTGAGGATCCATCACACCCCCATCTCCACACCCACTGCCGCGCCCCCTGGTGGCCGTGAGGATCCATCACACCCCCATCTCCACACCCACTGCCGCGCCCCCTGCGACCGGGAGGATCCATCACACCCCCATCTCCACACCCACTGCTGCGCCCCCTGGCGGCCGGGAGGACTCCTCACCCCTGCCTGAGGCAGAGGGAAAATCCACCACCACCACCTCCTCACTGACCGCCCTGACTCCCAGCCTGAAGAAGGGTCTCGACTAGGGTTGCCAACTTTCTCACTCCTAAATAAGGGACAAAAGGTCAAAATACAGGACAAATTCCCGACGGCAACCCGTTGACCGACTGGGCCGTGTCTGGGTGAATGATGAGTGAGGACTGCACACAAAGCCCAGCCGGCGGGCCAGCTGAGGAGATTTGGCCCGGGTGATGTCGCTCTCATATTCCGGCACCCTGTCCAACTCATGAACCGATGATCGGCCATGAGAAGGAGGGGTGCTGGCGTCAGTGGTAAGCAAAGGTCCGAAGGTCAGACAGCTGGTCGGGCTGCTGACCGACACGGGCAACAGGAGAGATGCTGCTGCTGCACTCCATGGGCTGTACTACCTCGGGACAGGTGAGGCGGGGCTGGACGCGGCGCTCCAACCCGACAGTCCCTTCGACCCCGAGTAGTAGCAGTCAATTACGGGACAAGGGTGGTACTGTATGGACAAACTTGTCTAAAACCCTCTAAACCCTTCAAAACCCCTCTAAAGCCCTCTAAACTGCTCTAAACCCCTCTAAAGCCCTAGAAATCCCTGAACCCCCTCTAAACCATTCTAAACCCCTCGGAACACCTATGAAACAATATAAACCCCTCAAAACCCCTCTGAACCCCTCTAATCACATCTAAAGACCTCTCATCACCTCTAAACCGCTTGGAACCCTTCTGAACCCCTCTAACCCTGTCTAAAACCCTCTAAACCCCTCTAAACCGCTATAGACCCCTCTAAACCACTCTGAACCCCTCTGAACAGCTCTGAAACGCTCTAAATCCCTCTAGACAAGAGTGCGGCCTGGTGGCATAGTGGTAGAGTTGCTGCCTTACAGCGCCAGAGACCCGGGTTCGATCCTGACTAGGGGTGCTTGACTGCACAGAGTTTGCACATTCTCCACGTTAGATAGAGCTCTCAGAGCTAGTGGAATCAAGGGATATGGGGAGGTATTGATTGGGGATGATCAGCCATGATCACAATGAATGGCGGTGCTGGCTCGGAGGGATGAATGGCCTCCTCCTGCACCAATTATATTTGTTTCTAAATTTTATGTAAACCCCTCTAAGCCCCTCTAAACCCATCTAAACTCATCTAAACCCCTCTGATCTCCTCCAAACCCCTCTAAACCCCTCTAAACCACTCGAAACCTCTCTAAAACTCTAAACCCCTCTAAACACATCTAAACCCCTCTAATACATCGGAACTTCCAAACCCTCTAAACCCGTTGAAACCCCTCTAAGCCACTCCGAACCCCTCTAAATCCCTCTGAACCACTCAAAACCCCTCAAAAGCCATCTAAACACCTCTAAAGCCCTCTGTACCCCGATGAACGACTCTAAACGCCTTCAAACCCCTCTGAACCACTCGGAACCCCTGTAAATCCCTCTAAAGCCCTCAAAACATCTCAAAAGCGCTCTAAACCACTCTAAAGAACTTTGAACCAATCTGAACCCCTTTAAATCCCTCGAAAACCCTCAAATGGCCTCCAAACTCATCTGAACCGCTCTGAACTCCTCTAACCCCCTCTAAACCTCTCTAAACCCCTCTAAACCACACTAAACATTGCAAAACCACTAACCTCCTCCCATGGAAACACGTAAACCCATAGAAATCCCTCTAAACCCATCCAAATCCCTTTGAACCCCTCTGAAACACTCTAAACCTTTCTAAGCCCATCTAAAACGCTCTAAACCCCTCTAAACCTCTCCAAAACCCTCTGCAACCCACTAAACCCCTCTAAACACCTCTAAACCCCTCTAAATCTGGGTGTACCTGTCTGAACCACCCTAAACCCCTCTAACCCCCTCTAAAACCCTCTAAACCATTCTAAATCCCTCTGAACCCCTCGGAACCCATCTAAATACCTCTAATTCCCTCTAAACCACTTGGAAACCCTCTGAACCCTTCTAACCCCCTCTAAAACCCTCTAAACTCATCTGAATCCCTATAAACCCCTCTAAACCCATCCAAACACATCTCATCCCCTCGAAACCCTTCGAAACCTGAACACTCTAACACTTCTAAACCCCTCTAAAGCCCTCTAAACCTATCCAAACCCCAACTAAAGCCATCTAAACCCCTCCAAACCCCTCTAAACCCATCTAAACCCATCAGAACTCTTCCAAACCACTCTAAACCCCGCAAAACCCCTCAAAACCCTTTGAAACCCCTCTAAGCCCCTCTAAGCCCCTCTGAACCTCTCTAAACCCCTCTGTACCCCAATAATAATAATAATAATACATTTTATTTATAGGGCGCCTTTCAAGACTCTCAAGGACACCTTACAATTAACACAAGCATGAAACAAAAACACAAACACAGCAACAATACACAATTCGTAGAGAGAGCAGTGGCAGCCAATCGTGCCAGCGTTCACTCTCGCCTCCAGAGCCATCTGCAGCTCACCAATAAAGATAAAACACAACAGTAAAGAATTTAACATAAAACATTAAAAACATCCCCCCACTGTGGGGGAAGGCACAAAGTCCAGTCCCCATTGCCATGTCCACCCTCAGTAGTCGGGCCTATTGAAGCCTCCGCAGTCGCCGCTACGGAGGCCCGATGTTCCCGGCTGTTCTCACCGGGTGATGGTACTCGGGCATCGGTAGAACCCTCTCAGCGGCTTGGGGTGGAGGAACAGCTGCCTCCTTACCGGAGACCGCGGCTTCCAAGCCACCAGGCCGTGCTGTACGGAGCTCCACACACTGGCGATCTCGGCGAGAGACCCCAGGCTCCACAAGTGTAAAGTTCAGCACCGCCGCCCCCTGCTGGCCGCTCCCCAGACCCGCGGCTCCGCCATGTTGTTCTCGGCGGTCGCAGCATACTGGAGTTCCAGCGCGGCGACCCAGGCAAGGCATCGCCCACTCCACGATAGCGCTCTAGCGCTGCGTCACCTCCGAAGCCGAGGTTCTGGCCAGGTCCCCTCAGGAAAACACCGCTCCAGACCCCGCTGGTAGGCGGCGAGGACGGGTCGAAGTTGCTGCTCGAGGAAAGCCGCCTCTCCAACCAGGCAGGGACTTGAGAAAGCAGTTTCCCCCTCCCCCCCGCACATAAAAAGATTAGACCCCCAACTAACACTTTTAACATACTAAAAATAAAGAAAAGAAGTGAAACAAAACCGACAGCTGCAGGTCTGGCAGCCGTACAGGACTGGCACTCTAAGCCCCTCTTAACCCCTCTGAACACCTCTGAAACCATCTAAACCCCTCTGAGCCCCTCTAAACACATCTAAACACCTCTAATCTCATCTGAACCCCTCTTAACCCTCTTAACCCTGTCTAAAATCCTCTAAACCAATCTAAACCTCTCCAAACCCCTCTGAACTCCTCTGAACAGCCCTAAAACCCTGGGTGAGAGTGGTGAGTCTCTGGAACTCTCTGCCACAGAAGGTAGTTGAGGCCAGTTCATTGGCTATATTTAAGAGGGAGTTAGATGTAGCCCTTGTGGCTAAGGGGATCAGAGGGTATGGAGAGAAGGCAGGTACGGGATACTGAGTTGGATGATCAGACACGATCATATTGAATGGCGGTGCAGGCTCGAAGGGCCGAATGGCCTACTCCTGCACCTAATTTCTATGTTTCTATGTTTCTAAATCCCTCTAGACAAGAGTGTGGCCTGGTGGCATAGTGGTGGAGTTGCTGCCTTACAGCGCCAGAGACGCAGGTTCGATCCTGACTAGGGGTGCTTCACTGTACAGAGTTTGGACATTCTCCACGAGACCTGCCTTGAGTTAGATAGAGCTCTAGGGGTCCAGTGGAATCAAGGGATATGGGGAGAAGGCAGGCTCGGGTTATTGATTGGGGACGATCAGCCATGATCACAATGAATGGCTGTGTTGGCACGAAGGGCCGAATGGCCACATCCTGCACCTATTTTCTATGTTCCCATCTTTCTATGTAAACCCCTCTAAACCCCACTAAACCCCTCCAAACTCCTCTAAACCCCTCTAAACTCCTCTAAACCCCTCTAAACACATCTAAACCCCTCTAAACCGATCAAAACTTCAAAACCCCTCTAAACCCCTATAAATCCCTTGAAACCATATAACCATATAACATATAACAATTACAGCATGGAAACAGGCCATCTCGGCCCTTCAAGTCCGTGCCGAACAACTTTTTTCCCTTAGTCCCACCTGCCTGCACTCATACCATAACCCTCCATACCCTTCTCATCCATATGCCTATCCAATTTATTTTTAAATGATACCAACGAACCTGCCGCCACCACTTCCACTGGAAGCTCATTCCACACCGCTACCACTCTCTGAGTAAAGAAGTCCCCCCTCATGTTACCCCTAAACCTCTGTCCCTTAATTCTAAAGTCATGTCCTCTTGTTTGAATCTTCCCTATTCTCAAAGGGAAAAGCTTGTCCACATTAACTCTGTCTATCCCTCTCATCATTTTAAAGACCTCTATCAAGTCACCCCTTAACCTTCTGCGCTCCAGAGAATAAAGACCTAACTTATTCAACCTATCTCTGTAACTTAGCTGTTGAAACCCAGGCAACATTCTAGTAAATCTACTCTGTACCCTCTCTATTTTGTTGACATCCTTCCTATAATTGGGCGACCAAAATTGTACACCATACTCCAGATTTGGTCTCACCAACGTCTTGTACAATTTTAACATTACATCCCAGCTTCTATACTCAATGCTCTGATTTATAAAGGCTAGCATACCAAAAGCTTTCTTTACCACCCTATCTATATGAGATTCTACCTTTAAGGAACTATGCACGGTTATTCCCAGATCCCTCTGTTCAACTGTATTCTTCAATTCCCTACCGTTTACCATGTACGTCCTATTTTGATTTGTCCTGCCAAGGTGTAGCACCTCACATTTATCAGCATTAAACTCCATCTGCCATCTTTCAGCCCATTTTTCCAACTGGCCTAAATCACTCTGTGGACTTTGGAAATCCTCTTCATTATCCACAACACCCCCTATCTTGGTATCATCTGCATACTTACTAATCCAATTTACCACCCCTTCATCCAGATCATTGATGTACATGACAAACAACAAAGGACCCAACACAGATCCCTGAGGCACCCCACTAGTCACCTGCCTCCAACCCGACAAACAGCCATCCGCCATTACCCTCTGGCTTCTCCCATTCAGCCACTGTTGAATCCATCTTGCTATTCCTGCATTTATACCCAACAGTTGAACCTTCTTAACCAACTTTCCATGAGGAACCTTGTCAAAGGCCTTACTGAAGTCCATATAGACAACATCCACTGCTTTACCCTCGTCAATTTCCCTAGTAACCTCTTCAAAAAATTCAAGAAGATTAGTCAAACATGACCTTCCAGGCATAAATCCATGTTGACTGTTCCTAATTAGACCCTCTTTATCCAGATACTTATATATATTATCTCTAAGTATCTTTTCCATTAATTTGCCCACCACTGAAGTCAAACTAACCGGTCTATAATTGCTAGGTTTACTTTTAGAACCCTTTTTAAACAATGGAACAACATGCGCAGTACGCCAATCCTCGGGGACTATTCCAGTTTCTAATGACATTTGAAATATTTCTGTCATAGCCCCGGCTATTTCTACACTAACTTCCCTCAATGTCCTAGGGAATATCCTGTCGGGACCTGGAGACTTATCCACTTTTATATTTTTCAAAAGTGCCAGTACTTCTTTTACTTTGAAACTCATAGTATCCATAGCTACTCTAATAGTTTCCCTTACCTCACATAATTCAATATCCTTCTCCTTGGTGAATACCGAAGAAAAGAAATTGTTCAATATCTCCCCCATCTCTTTTGGCTCTGCAGATAGCTGTCCACTCGGTCTCTCCAATGGACCAATTTTATCCCTTGTTATCCTTTTGCTATTAACATAGCTGTAGAAACCCTTTGGATTTACTTTCACCTTACTTGCCAAAGCAACCTCATATCTTCTTTTAGCTTTTCTAATAACCCTTTGAAATCCCTCTAAACACCTCTGAACTCTGAAACCAAACACCTCTCAATCCCCCGCGAAACCCCTCTAAAGCCCTACAAACCCCTCTAAACACCTCTGAACCCATGTACACGCCTCTAAACCCACGTAAACCCCTCTAAGCCACTCTAAACACCACCTCACCGCTCTGAACCCCTCCAAATCCCTTTAAACACCTCTGAACCTCTCTAAACCCCTCTGAACCCCTCTGAACCCCTCTAAAACCCTATAAACCCCTCTTGGCGCGTCTAGACACATCCAAACACCTCGGTACCCCTCTGAAACCATCTAAACATAGAAACATAGAAAATAGGTGCAGGAGCAGGCCATTCGGCCCTTCGAGCCTGCAACGCCATTCAATATGATCATGGCTGATCATTCAACTCAGTATCCTGTACCTGCCTTCTCTCCATACCCCCTGATCCCCTTACCCACAAGGGCCACATCTAACTCTCTCTTAAATATAGCCAATTAACTGGCCTCAACTATCTTCTGTGGCAGAGAATTCCACAGATTCACCACTCTCTGTGTGAAAAATGTTTTTCTCATCTCAGTCCTAAAAGACTTCCCCCTTATCCTTAAACTGTGATCCCTTGTTCTGGACTTCCCCTACATCGGGAACAATCTTCCTGCATCTAGCCTGTCCAACCCCTTAAGAATTTTGTAAGTTTCTACAAGATCCCCCCTCAATCTTCTAAATTCTAGTGAGTACAAGCTGAGTCTATCCAGTCTTTCTTCATATGAAAGTTCTGCTATCCCAGGAATCAGTCTGGTGAACCTTCTCTGTACCCCCTCTATGGCAAGAAAGTCTTTCCTCAGATTAGGAGACCAAAACTGTATTCAATGCTCCAGGTGTGGTCTCACCAAGACCCTGTACAACTGCAGTAGAACCCCCCTGCTCCTATACTCAAATCCTTTTGCTATGAATGCTAACATACCATTCGCTTTCTTCACTGCCTGCTGCACCTGACTGGTGTACCATGACATCCAGGTCTCGCTGCATCTCCCCTTTTCCTAATCGGCCACAATTTCAGATAATAGTCTACTTTCCTGTATTTGCCACCAAAGTGGATAACCTCACATTTATCCACATTATATTGCATCTGCCATCCATTTGCCCACTCACCCAACCTATCCAAGTCATCTTGCAGCCTCCTAGCATCCTACTCACTGCTAACACTGCCCCCCAGCTTTGTGTCATCCGCAAACTTGGAGATGTTGCATTCAATTCCCTCATCCAAATCATTAATATATATTGTAAATAGCTGGGGTCCCAGCACGGAGCCTTGCAGTACCCCACTAGTCACTGCCTGCCATTCTGAAAAGGACCCGTTTACTCCTATCCTTTGCTTCCTGTCTGCCAGCCAGTACTCTATCCACATCAATACTGAACCCCCAATACCGTGTGCTTTAAGTTTGTATACTAATCTCTTATGTGGGACCTTGTCGAAAGCCTTCTGGAAGTCCAGCTATAACACATCCACTGGTTCTCCCCTATCCACTCTACTAGTTACATCCTCCAAAAATTCTATAAGAATCGTCAGACATGATTTACCTTTCATAAATCCATGCTGACTTGTTCCAATGATTTCACCACTTTCCAAATGCGCTGCTATCCCATCTTTAATAACTGACTCTAGCAGTTTCCTCACTACCGATGTTAGACTAACTGGTCTGTAATTCCCCGTTTTCTTTCTCCCTCCCTTTTTTAAAAGTGGGATTACATTAGCTACCCTCCAATCCTCAGGGACTACTCTAGAATCTAAAGAGTTTTGAAAAATTATCACAAATGCATCCACTATTTCTGGGGCTACTTCCTTAACTACTCTGGGATGCAGCCTATCTGGCCCTGGGGATTTATCGGCCTTTAATCCATTCAATTTACCCAACACCACTTCCCGACTAACCTGGATTTCACTCAGTGCCTCCATCTCATTTGACCCTCGGTCCCATGCTATTTCCGGCAGATTATTTATGTCTTCCTTAGTGAAGACAGAACCAAAGTAGTTTTTCAATTGATCTGCCATGTCCTTGTTCCCCATGATCAATTCACCTGTATCTGACTGCAAGGGACCTACATTTGTTTTAACTTCACATTTCTCTTCACATATCTATAAAAACATTTGCAGTCAGTTTTTATGTTCCCTGCCAGTTTTCTTTCATAATATATTTTCCCTTTCCGAATTAAGCCCTTTGTACTCCTCTGCTGGACTCAGAATTTCTCCCAGTCCTCTGGTAGGCTGCTTTTTCTGACTAATTTGTATGCTTCATCTTTTGTTTTGATACTATCCCTGATTTCCCTTGTTATCCACGGATGCACTACCTTCCCTAATTTATTCTTTGCCCAAACTGGGATGAACAATTATTGTAGTTCATCCATGCAGTCTTTAAATGTCTTCCATTGCATATCCACCATCAACCCTTTAAGAATCAATTGCCAGTCTATCTTGGCCAATTCACGTCTCGTACCATCAAAGTTACCTTTCTTTAAGTTCAGAACACTTGTTTCTGAATTAACAATGTCACTCTCCATCCTAATGAAGAACTCAACCATATTATGGTCACTCTTGCCCAAGGGGCCACGCACAACAAGACTGCTAACTAACCCTTCCTCATTACTCAATACCTAGTCTAGAATAGCCTGCCCTCTCGTTGGTTCGACTACATGTTGGTTTAGAAAACTATCCCGCATACATTCCAAGAAAACCTCTTCCTCAGCACCCCTGCCAAATTGATTTACCCAATCTATATGTAGATTGTAGATACCCATTATAACTGTTTTACCTTTGTTGCATGCATTTCTAATGTCGTGTTTGATGCCATCCCCAACTCCACTACTACTGTTAGGTGGCCTGTACACAGCTCCCACTAGTGTTTTCTGCCCCTTAGTGTTTTGCAGCTCTACCCATATCAATTCCACATGCTCCAAGCTAATGTCCTTCCTTTCTATTGCGTTAATCTCCTCTCTAACCAGCAACGCTGCCCCACATCCTTTTCCTTTCTGTCTATCCCTCCTGAATATTGAATATCCCTGAATGTTCAGCTGTCAGCCTTGGTCACCCTGGAGCCATGTCTCCATGATCCCAACTATATCATATTCATTAATAACTATCTGCACATTCAACTCATCCACCTTATTACGAATGCTCCTTGCATTGAGACACAAAGCCTTCAGGCTTGTTTTTACAACACTCTTATCCCATATACAATTATGTTGAAAAGTGGCCCTTTTTGATTTTTGTCTGCCTGCCACTTTTACTTTTCACTTTGCTACCGATACCTTCTACCCTCATTTTACACCCCTCTGTCACTCTGTTCATGCTCCCATCCCCCTGCCACATTAGTTTAAATCCTCCCCGACAGCACTAGCAAACACTTCCCCAAGGATATTGGTGTTTGTACTGGTCCCACCTACCCTAGAACTGGTTCCAATGCCCTAGAAATTTGAATCCCTCCCCTTTGCACCATTTTTCAAGTCACGTATTCAACTGCAATATCCTCCTTTTTCTACTCTGACTAGCACGTGGCACTGGTAGTAATCCAGAGATTATTACCTTTGAGGTCCTACTTTTAAGTTTATCTCCTAAATTCACCTTGTAGGACCTCATCCTGTTTTTTTCTTATATCGTTGGTGCCAATGTGCACCACGACAACTGGCTGTTCACCCTCCCCCTCCATAATGTGCTCCAGCCTCTTAGAGACATCCCTGACCCTTGCACCATGGAGGCAACATACCATCCTGGAGTCTCGTTTGCGGCCGCAGGAATGCGTATCTATTCCCCTGACAATTGAATCCCCTATTACAATAGCCCTTCCACTCTTTTTCCTCCCCTCCTGTGCTGCAGAGCCACGGATGGTGCCATGAACTTGGCTGCTGCTGCCTTCCCCTGATGAGCCATCTCTCCCAACAGTATCCAAAATGGTATATCTGTTTAGGAGGGAGATGACCCCAGGGGACTCCTGCACTACCTGCCTACTGCTACGCTGGCTAGTGGCCACCTGTACCCTTTCTGTCCGCCTAACTTTTACCTACGGTGTGGCCAACTCACTGTGTGTGCTATTCACCACTTTCTCAGCATCATGGATGCTCCAGTATGAATCCAACCGCAGCTCCAATCGTTCAATGCGGTCTGCCAGGAGCTGCAGATGGACACACTTCCTGCAAACGTAGTCACAAGGGACACAGACCATATCCCCGATCTCCCACATGTTGCAGGATGAGCAAACCAAGGGGCCGCTCTCAACTGACATGGCTTCCCCCAAATTAAGTCAACTCACTCATACTATAAAAATCTTAATCCTTTAATCTGTACCTTTACAAAAAAGCACTGTACCCTTAACTCACTGAACCCTTAACTCACTGAACTCTTAACTCACTGAACCCTTAACTCACTGAACCCTTAACTCACTGAACCCTTAACTCACTGAGCCCTTAACTCACTGAACCCTTAACTCACTGAACCCTTAACTCACTGAACCCTTAACTCACTGAACCCTTAACTCACTGAACCCTTAACTCACTGAACCCTTAACTCACTGAACCCTAAACTCACTGTGCCCTTAACTCACTGAACCCTTAACTCACTGTGCCCTTAACTCACTGAACCCTTAACTCACTGAACCCTTAACTCACTGAACCCTTAACTCACGGAACCCTTAACTCACTGAACCCTTAACTCACTGTGCCCTTAACTCACTGAACCCCGTAACTCGCTGAACCCCGTAACTCACTGAACCCTTAACTCACTGAACCCTTAACTCACTGAACCCCGTAACTCGTAACTCACTGAACCCTTAACTCACTGTACCCTTAACTCACTGAACCCTTAACTCACTGAACCCTTAACTCACTGAACCCCGTAACTCACTGAACCCCGTAACTCACTGAACCCTTAACTCACTGAACCCCGTAACTCACTGAACCCCGTAACTCACTGAACCCTTAACTCACTGAACCCTTAACTCACTGAACCCTTAACTCACTGTACCCTTAACTCACTGTACCCTTAACTCACTGTACCCTTAACTCACTGAACCCAATAACTCACTGAACCCCGTAACTCACTGAACCCTTAACTCACTGAACCCCGTAACTCACTGTGCCCTTAACTCACTGAACCCTTAACTCACTGTACCCTTAACTCACTGAACCCTTCACTCACTGAACCCCGTAACTCACTGTGCCCTTAACTCACTGTGCCCTTAACTCACTGAACCCAGTAACTCACTGTACCCTTAACTCACTATACCCTTAACTCACTGTACCCTTAACTCACTGTACCCTTAACTCACTGAACCCTTAACTCACTGAACCCAGTAACTCACTGAACCCTTAACTCACTGAACCCTTAACTCACTGAACCCTTAACTCACTGAACGCCGTAACTCGTAACTCACTGAACCCTTAACTCACTGTACCCTTAACTCACTGAACCCTTAACTCACTGAAACCTTAACTCACTGAACCCCGTAACTCACTGAACCCCGTAACTCACTGAACCCTTAACTCACTGAACCCCGTAACTCACTGAACCCCGTAACTCACTGAAACCTTAACTCACTGAACCCTTAACTCACTGAACCCTTAACTCACTGTACCCTTAACTCACTGTACCCTTAACTCACTGTACCCTTAACTCACTGAACCCAGTAACTCACTGAACCCCGTAACTCACTGAACCCTTAACTCACTGAACCCCGTAACTCACTGTGCCCTTAACTCACTGAACCCTTAACTCACTGTACCCTTAACTCACTGTACCCTTAACTCACTGTACCCTTAACTCACTATACCCTGAACTCACTGAACCCTTAACTCACTGAACCCCGTAACTCACTGAACCCTTAACTCACTGTACCCTTAACTCACTGAACCCTTAACTCACTGTACCCTTAACTCACTGAACCCTTAACTCACTGAACCCTTAACTCACTGAACCCTTAACTCACTGAACCCTTAACTCACTGAACCCTTAGCTCTCTGAACCCTTAACTCTCTGAACCCCGTAACTCTCTGAACCCCGTAACTCACTGAACCCTTAACTCACTGAGCCCTTAACTCACTGTGCCCTGAACTCACTGTACCCTGAACCCTTAACTCAATGAACCCTTAACTCACTGTACCCTTAACTCACTGAACCCTTAACTCACTGAACCCCGTAACTCACTGAACCCTTAACTCACTGAACCCCGTAACTCACTGAAACCTTAACTCACTGAACCCTTAACTCACTGAACCCTTAACTCACTGTACCCTTAACTCACTGTACCCTTAACTCACTGTACCCTTAACTCACTGAACCCAGTAACTCACTGAACCCCGTAACTCACTGAACCCTTAACTCACTGAACCCCGTAACTCACTGTGCCCTTAACTCTCTGAACCCCATAACTCACTGAACCCTTAACTCACTGAGCCCTTAACTCACTGTGCCCTGAACTCACTGTACCCTTAACTCACTGAACCCTTAACTCAATGAACCCTTAACTCACTGTACCCTTAACTCACTGAACCCTTAACTCACTGAACCCCGTAACTCACTGAACCCTTAACTCACTGAACCCTTAACTCACTGTACCCTTAACTCACTGAACCCTTAACTCACTGAACACTTAACTCACTGTACCCTTAACTCACTGAACCCTTAACTCACTGAACCCTTAACTCACTGAACACTTAACTCACTGTACCCTTAGCTCTCTGAACCAGGCACAGGATAGGCAAGGTAGGCACTGCCTACCCTAAAATTATAACATAGTAATAACTAAATATAAATAATAAAGGCATGGGAGAATTATGCATATGTAAGAGATCGACCTCTTCGGTAGGCATAATTCTCCGTGCCTTTCATCCGCAGCGCTTGTAACACAGGAAGGTCTGTGCTGTCAACGCTGCCTGAAGCCGTCACTTTCAAGCGCGGCTGAAGGCAGCAGAAATTCTGCCTTTGCAGCACTGCGCATGCGCATCAGTCTACTGCACATGCGCAGCGCAAGTTTCTTGCGGGGTTTTCAAATATGGATTGTCAATATTTTAAGTGTATGTTAGGTAACAAAGAGAGAAGGAGGCAGTTTGTGTACCAATGATGTGGTAAGTACATTTTGTGTTTATGTTTTTAAATACTGTATTCCCTGGGGTGTGGGGGTGGGGGGAGAGCTCCTTTCACAGCGTTTGGCGAGTCCGGCCCGGGGTAAAGTTGCGGGGAGGGCACTAATGTTATGAATGAGGGGATTGGGATAATGCCACTTGCGACGCTCCTTGCACGGAGGCATTGAGACCGGGGGGGCGGGGGGGGGGGGTGTGGGGGGAGAGAAGTAGCTCGGGTGGCTGAGCGGCCACCGGGCCGGACAGCGGAACCAGCCGACACCTTAGCTCCTGCCGGTCCACGCTCACCTCTGGCAGCTCTCCGTCTAAAAACCTCTCTCCTGCCGCTCGCTGGCCTCACTCATGTCCTTAAATTCCGACAGCACGATTGAGGTTACTCGGCTGTGGGAATTTAAGGATTTGCAGGAAGCCGCTGACATGAATGAAGTCGGCGAACGGCAGGTGACAGGTGTTCCGACGGAGAGCACTGCCAAAGGTGAGCGGGCTGGCAGAAGGCGCTGAAGTGGCGGCCAGTTCTGCTGTCGGGTCCTGGTGGCCGCTCGTAGCTCCCTGAGCTGATTCTATCCCCAGCTACAGTGGTGGCTTGGCGCCCGGAGAGCTGCGGTAGCGGTGAGTGAGTGATTTATGGCATTATCTCCGACACCCTCCTTCTCAACACTCGTGCCCTCCCCAAAACTTTACCCCTGGCACAGACTCGCCACACACTGTGAAAGGAACTGTTCCCCCATTGGTCTCGGACTAGGAAGCCTTGGGCAAATTGAAATGTCACTGTTTTTATTTATTTATTTATTTAACGGAGAGAGCAATCTGTGCATGCGTGGTTTAATTTTTTTTTTAAGCGGTCTGAATGCCTACCCTGAGCAATTACTCACGGCACGTGCCTGCTCTGAACCCTTAGCTCTCTGAACCCTTAATTCACTGTACCCTTAACCAGAAAGCAGAAATACAAACCCGGGGTTGCTCCCAATCAGCTGCTTCCTCTAGTCCGCTTCCACTAATCAGCGGCTTCCACCAGACCACTTCCTTTGAAGTGTGATGAAACGTTACAGATTTGGGAACTCCTCCTCTCGCTCCAACGGCTCCTGGGCCTCTGTGGAACAAAGCCCCGCGCTCGATTTTTCAACTCACCGCCCGGAAACTCCTCCTCTCGCTCCACCAGCTCCTGGGCCTCTCAAAACCCCATAGAAACCCCTCAAGACCCCTCTAAACACCTCAAACCCCCTCTAATCCCCTCTAAATCCATCTGGACCGCTCTGAATCCCTCTAAACCCCTCTAAACCCCTATCAATGACTCTAAACCACTCTAAGCCCCTCTGAACCCCTCTGAACTCATCTAGATGCCTCAAAACCCATCTGAACCCCTTTACACCCCTCCAAATACCTCTAAACCCCTCTGAAACCCCCTAACCCCCTCTAAAACCCTCTAAAGCCCTCTAACCCGCTCTGAACCTTCTGAACAGCTGTGAAACCCTCTAAACCCCTCGAGACAAGAGTGTGGCCTGGTGGCACAGTGGTAGAGTTGCTGCCTTACTGCGCCAGAGACCCTGGTTCGAGCCTGACTAGCGGTGCTTCACTTTACAGAGTTTGTATGTTCTCCACGTGACCTGCCTTGAGTTAAATAGAGCTCTAGGTGCTAGTGGAATCAAGGGATATGGGGAGAAGGCAGGCATGGGTTATTGATTGGGGACGATCAGCCATGATCACAATCAATGGCGGTGCTGGCTCGAAGGGCCGAATGGCCTCCTGCACCTGTTTTCTATGTTTCTATGTGAACCCCTCTAAACGCATCTAAACATCTAGAAACCTCTCGAAACCCCTCTAAACACATCTGAACTCCTTTGAAACCATCTAACCTCTCTAACCCCCTTTAAACCCCTCCAAACCCCTCTGAACATGTCTAAACCACTCTAAACCCCTGTAAACCCCTCTGTACCCATCCAAACCCCTCTGAACCCCTCTAAACCTCTCTACACCCCATCAAACCCCCTAGAGCCCTCTAAACTCCTCAAAACCCTTCAAAAACCCTCTAAACCCCTACAAACCCTTCTAAACCCCTCTGAACAGCCCCGAAACCCTCTAAATCCCTCTAGACAAGAGTGTGGCCTGGTGGCATAGTGGTAGAGTATCATCACCTGTAGCAGAAGCTCCAGTGCCGAGCTGCCCCTCCCCTCACACCCTGGCCTCTCACACCCTCCTGTCAATGTGCAGAATGACACCTAGTGTTAGTGCTTCCAGTCTAGATTGTACCCCTCCCACCCGAGGCTGGAGTTTACCCAAGGCCACCCCCACCCCCACCTTCCCCCCCTCACATCTCCAATCACCTCGTCCCATGGCTCACAGACTCAGGGCCAAGGAATCACACCAATGTGTTTACTTCCTCGGTAGCTTTGTAGGTTAATTGGCTTCAGTAAAAATTGTAAATTGTCCCTAATGTATAGGATAGTGCTGGTGTACGGGGATCATGGTCGGTCCAGACTCGGTGGGCTGAAGGGCCTGTTTCCGCCCTGTATCTCTAAACTAAACTAAACTAAGACTAAGGGAATTCTGCATCTCTTCAGTGACTCTAACTGATTTCTATAGATGCACCATAGTAAACACACAGAGTCGCCACATGTGCCACATATGTACATTGTGCATCACAGCTTGGTTTGGCAACAGCTCTGCCCAAGACCGCAAGAAACTGCAGAGAGATGAGGATGCAACCCAGTCCGTCACACAGACCACACTCCCCACCATCGACTCCATCTACACTTCACCCTGCCTCGGGAAAACAGCCAACATGGTTAAGTTCTTCATTAGGATGGAGAGTGACTTAATTAATTCAGAAACAAGGGTTCTGAACTTAAAAAAAGGTAACTTTGAAGGTATGAGACGTGAATTGGCCAAGATAGACTGGCAAATGATTCTTGAAGGGTTGACAGTGGATGTGCAATGGTAGGCATTTAAAGACTGCATGGATGAACTACAACAATTGTTCATCCCAGCAAAAAAATAAAATCTGGGAAGGTAGCGCATCCATGGATAACAAGGGAAATCAGGGATAGTATCAAAACAAAAGATGAAGCACACAAATTAGCCAGAAAAAGCAGCATACCAGAGGACTGGGAGAGGAGGACAAAGGGCTTAATTAGGAATGGGAAAATAGATCATGAAAGAAAACTGGCAGGGAACATAAAAACTGACTGCAAAGGTTTTTATCGATATGTGAAGAGAAAGAGATTAGTTAAAACAAATGTAGGTCCCTTGCAGTCAGAAACTGGTGAATTGATCATGGGGAACAAGGCCATGGAAGACCAATTGAACAACTACTTTGGTTCTGTCTTCACTAAGGAAGACATAAATAATCTGCCGGAAATAGCAGGGGAACGGGGGTCCAATAAGATAGACGAACTGAGTGAAATCCAGGTTAGCCGGGAAGTGGTGTTGGGTAAATTGAATGGATTAAAGGCCGATAAATCCCCAGAGCCAGATAGGCTGCATCCCAGAGTACTCAAGGAAGTAGCCACAGAAATAGTGGATGCATTAGTGATAATTTTTCAAAACTCTTTAGATTCTGGAGTAGATCCTGAGGATTGGAGGGTAGCTAATGTAACCCCACTTTTTAAAAAGGAGTGAGAGAGAAAACAGGGAATTACAGACCAGTTAGTCTAACATCAGTAGTGGGGAAAATGCTAGAGTCAGTTATTTAAGATGAAATAGCAGCACATTTGGAAAGTGGTGAAATCATTGGACAAACTCAGCATGGATTTACAAAAGGTAAATGGTGTCTGACGAATCTTGTGGAATTTTTCGAGAATGTAACTAGTAGAGTGGATAAGGGAGAACCAGTGGATGTGTTATATCTGGACTTTCAGAAGGCTTTCGACAAGGTCCCACACAAGAGATTAGTATACAAACTTAAAGTACATGGTATTGGGGGTTCAGTATTGATGTGGATAGAGAACTGGCTGGCAGACAGGAAGCAAAGGATAGGAGTAAACGGGTCCTTTTCAGAATGGCAGGCAGTGACTAGTGGGGTACCACAAGACTCAGTGCTGGGACCCCAGCTATTTACAATATATATTACTGATTTGGATGAGGGAATTGAATGCAACATCTCCAAGTTTGCGGATAACACGAAGCTGGGGGGCAGTGTTAGGTGTGAGGAGGATGCTAGGAGGCTGCAAGGTGACTTGGATAGGTTGGGTGAGTGGGCAAATGCATGGCAGATGCAGTATAATGTGGATAAATGTGAGATTATCCACTTTGGTGGCAAAAACAGGAGGGTAGACTATTATCTGAATGGTGGCCGATTAGGAAAAGGGGAAATGCAACGAGACCTGGGTGTCATGGTACACCAGTCATTGAAAGTAGGCATGCAGGTGCAGCAGGCAGTGAAGAAAGTGAATGGTATGTTAGCATTCATAGCAAAAGGATTTGAATATAGGAGCACGGAGGTTCTCCTGCAGTTGTACAGGGTCTTGGTGAGGCCACACCTGGAGTATTGCATACAATTTTGGTCTCCAAATCTGACGAAAGACATCCTTGCCATAGAGGAGATATAGAGAAGGTTCACCAGATTGATTTCTGAGATGTCAGGAATTTCATATTAGGAAAGACTGGATAGACTTGGCCTATACTCGCTAGAATTTAGAAGATTGAGGGGGGATCTTATAGAAACGTACAAAATTCCTAAGGCGTTGGGCAGGCTAGATGCAGGAAGATTGGCTCCACACAGAGGTGACCACTTTGAGAGGTCCCACTCTCTCTCCAGTTACCCTTTTCTTGTTTTCTTGTTTTCACACCTCACACTTCCTTATCTCTGTTTCTCCCTTTCCCGTGACTCAGTCTGAAGAAGGGTCTCGACCTGAAACGTCACCATTCCTTCTCTTCAGAGATGCTGCCTGTCCTGCTGAGTTACTCCAGTATTCTGTACCTATCTCTGGTTTAAACCAGCATCTACAGTTCCCTCCTACACATAATATATTGATATTATTTTATAGAGATTGAGGGGAAGAAACGTTTCAGAAATTGGTCCGACACCCATCTGCTGGTAGCAGCTTATAACTACATCAGGACAACCGACCCGTCATCCTGACAATGTTAACATCACCTCATATTCCACGTGGGTAGTTTACAACCTAACCTTAGCAACATTAAAATCTCCACTTTTAGGGAATAAACCTACAAACATCAAAATATGCTGTGTATGAAGAGTTTTTAAGCAGTTTCGGGTTTGGATATATTGCTTATTCTGAATAAAGTTTAATTTTGTAATTTTTTAAAAAACTTTGCGGCGCCCTTTATGTGGCGACTCTTTGCATAGCTAGAGTTTGCAAAACAAAGAGTTTCACTGCGACTTGTCATAAGTGATAGGAACAAATAGATCATTCAGCCCATCATGTCTACTCCACCATTCAATCATGGATAATCTATCTCTCCCTCCTAACCCCATTCTCCATCCTTCTCCCATCAACCCCTGACACCCGTACTAGTCAACAATCTATCTATCTCTGCCTTAAAAATATCGACTGACTTGGCCTCCTCTGCCTTCTGTGGTGAATTCCACAGATTCACCACCATCTGACTAAATAACCATATAACCATATAACAATTACAGTACGGAAACAGGCCTTCTCGGCCCTTCCAGTCTGTGCCGACCATTTATTTTCCCCTAGTCCCATCTACCTGCACTCAGACCATACCTCTCCATTCCCTTCCTGTCCATATACCTATCCACTTTACTTTTAAATGTTAAAATCGATCCTTCCTCCACCACTTCTGCTGGAAGCTCATTCCACACAGCCACCACTCTCTGAGTAAAGAAGTTCCCCCTCATGTTACCCCTAAACTTCTGTCCCTTAATTCTCATGTCATGCCCTCTTGTTTGAATCTTCCCTACCCTCAATGGGAAAAGCTTATCCACGTCAACTCTGTCTATCCCTCTCATCATTTTAAACACCTCTATCAAGTGCCCCCTTAACCAAAGATTAAAGACCTAACTTGTTCAACCTTTCTCTGTAACTTAGTTGCTGGAACCCAGGCAACATTCTAGTAAATCTCCTCTGTAGTCTCTCTAATTTGTTGACATAAATTCCTCCTCCTCCTCTCATTCCTAAAGGAACGTCCTATAATTCTGAGGCTGTGCCCTCTAGTCCTAGGCTTTCCTACTTGGAAACAATTTTTTTTTAAATGATAATAAAAACATTTAAAAAAAAGACTTTAGAATTGGATAATCTATCACTCTTTCTCCCCATTGTAAACAACCCTGCATTTAAACCTTCAATGTTGGATAAAGGTTTTTTACAATGGAAAAATCACAGAATTAAAAAGATGGGTCATCTCTATACGAAAGGTACGTTTCTTTCATTTCAGGAGTTATAACAAACTTATGGACTTCACTCAAATGACTATTTCAGATATCTACAATTTAGAGATTATGCTAAATCAAATACACAGGATTACAGAACTAGAGATCCAGAAACTCTTGATGAATGTTTGAATAAACATCCTAATACAGAAAAATTAATATCTTATATCTATAATATCCTATTAGACAGTGAGGCAACAATGAGGGAAATATATAGGCAATCATGGGAACATGAACTAGGCCAACCAATAATGCAAGATATTTGGGACAAAAGCTTACAACATATACATCAATGCTCGTTAAATGCCAGACACTCTTTAATACAATTTAAAGTATTACATAGATTACATTACTCATAAACAAAATTAAATAGAATCTTCCCACATATATCTCCTATCTGTGAAAAATGTCAGCATTTAGAGGCTAACCGAACTCATACATTTGTAAACTGTATAAACATTAAAAACCTTTGGACGGAAATGTTAAAGATAATTTCGGAAGTTGTCAACACCCAATTGGACCCCGACTCAAAACTAATAATATTAGGAATATTAGAACAAAGTCAAATACTTGCTACAAGCCAAAGAAGCTTTATCGACTACAGTATAACAATTGGGAAAAAATTAATATTAACATTTTGGAAAGGTCCTAAAACCCCCACAATTAAAATGTGGATTATGGAAATGTCGGAGACCCTACATTTGGAAAGAATCAGACTTGTCTTAATGGACAAACTTTTTATCAGAATATGGTCTCCATTTATTGAATATTTGAAGGGGCAAACCGGTTCGGCACGAGAACCTGACTGAAACTCGAATTAAGGATTAGATGAAGAGTTATATTTTATAATTTACAAACATATCTCCAATGATGTATTATTAGTAAATTATTCCATTCTTTTTTATTATATCTCCTTGGTTTTTTTTCTCTCTCATTATTTTCTATCTATGTAAAAAATAAAAAATATATAGAAGCAGACGTATTAAATAATTGATAATATTGACAATATTAGTAATGTATGACTGTTACACATGAAATGTTTTTATTATGTACTTCTAATTAAAAAAAAAAAAAAAAAAGACTTTCCTACTAGTGGAAACAACCTCTCCACATCAACTCTACCCAAGCCTTTCACAATTTGGTTAGTTGTCGGACTCGTCACATGTGGCAATAAACTATTCAATGGATCAACTGAACTTGTATTCACTGGAATTTAGAAGGATGAGAGGGGATCCTATAGAAACATATAACATTCTTAAAGGATTGGATAGGCTAGATGCGTGAAAAATGTTCCTTCATCTAGCCTCATCCAGAACCAAGGGCTACAGTTTAAGAATAAAGGGTCGGCCATTTAGGACTGAGATGAGGAAAAACGTTTTCACCCAGAGAGTTGTGGATCTGTGGAATTCTCTGCTACAGAAAGCAGTGGAGGCCAATTCACTGGCTGTTTTCAAGGGAGAGTTAGATATCGCTCTTATGGCTAACGGAATCAAGGGATATAAGGGAAAAGCAGGAATGGGGTACTGATTCTGGATGATAAGCCATGATCATATTGAGTGGCGGTGCTGGCTTGAAGGGCCGAATGCACCTATTTTCTATGTTTCTATTCTCTCATTCTCTCATTCATTCATTCATTCATTCATTCATTCATTCATTCATTCATTCAAAAAACATGCTCTGACATTCCTTCCGTACTTACTTTTGCGAGATATACCCCAGGTCATCACGCTGACCATGATCACAGCTACTGTCAGGACTTGCCAAGTCTGAGCTGACCAGGCTGAGATTCCTGTGGGGACCAATCGCCCTGTATAACACCCAGACCCGTAGAGTCAGAGACCTGCCCCGCTGAGAACAGCCACACACACACAGACAGACAATCGTTCCCGCAGTCCCCACTCATACCTATAAACATAGAAATATATAACATTGTGGGGAAAGGTAAGGACCTTTCACAAGGTCCCACACAGGAGATTAGTGGGCAAAATGAGAGCACATGGTATTGGGGTAGAGTATTGACATGGATAGGTCGGCAGACAGGAGACAAAGAGTGGGGATTAACGGGTCCCTTTCACAATGACAGGCAGTGATGAGTGGGGTACCGCAAGGCCTGGTGCTGGGATCGCAGCTATTTACAATATACATTAATGATTTAGATGAAGGAATTAAAAGTAACATTAGCAAATTTGCAGATGACACAAGGCTGGGTGGCAGTGTGAACTGGGAAGAGGATGCTATAAGGATGCAGGGAGACTTGGACAGGTTGGGTGAGCGGGCAGATGCCGTTTAACGTGGATAAATGTGAGGTTATCCAGTTTGGAGGCAAGAACGGGAAGGCAGATTATTATCTGAATGGTGTCAGGTTAGGAAAAGGGGAAGTACAGCGAGACCTGGGTGTCCTTGTACATCAGTCACTGAAAGTAAGCATGCAGGTACAGCAGCAGGGAAGAAAGCTAATGGCAGTATAGGAGCAAAGAGGTCCTTCTGCAGTTGTACAGGGCCCCAGTGTAACCACACCTGGAGTATTGCGTGCAGTTATGGTCCCCTAATTTGAGGAAGGACATTCTTGTTATTGAGGGAGTGCAGCGTAGGTTTACAAGGTTAATTCCCAGGATTGTGCTGTCATATGCTGAGAGATGGAGCGACTGGGCTTGTATTCGCTGGTATTTAGCAGCATGAGAGAGGATCTTATAGAAACATATACAATTATTAAGGGATTGGACACGGTAGAGGCAGGAAACATCTTCACGATGTTGGGGGAGTCACAGGGGCCACAGTTTAAGAATAAGGGGTTGGCCATTTAGAACTGAAATGAGGAAAAACTTTTTCACAGAGTTGCAAATTTGTGGAATTCTTTGCCTAAGAAGGCAGTGGAGGCCGATTCACTGGATGCATTCAAAAGATAGAGCTCTTAGGGCTAGCGGAGTCAAGGGGTACGGGGAGGAACGGGGTACAGATTGTGGATGAGCCATGATCACATTGAATGACAGTGCTGGTTCGAAGGGCCAAATGGCCTACTCCTGCACCTAATGACTATGTATCTATGTATCTATGGAACTGCAGATGCTGATTTGCAAAAAAAAGACACAAAGTGCTGGAGTAACTCAGCAGGACAGACAGCATCTCTGGATAGAAGGAATCGGTGACATTTCGGGTCGAGACACTTATGAATAAGTCCAAAACGTCACCCATTCCTTCTCTCCAGAGATGCTGCCTGTCCCGCTGAGCTACTCCAGCTTTTTGTGTCTATCTTTGGTATAAACCAGTATTTGCAGATCCGAAACATCTCTGAAGGGAATGGATTGAGTTTGGAGTTTGGAGATACAGCATGGAAACAGGCCCTTCGGCCTGCTGAGTGCTGTTAGCGCCCGGGACGGGGACACAACCCGGCGGTTCCCAGACTCTGTGGTGACGGGGGTGAGGGGGGAGAGAGAGAGAGAGAGAGACTCACCAGGAGCATCGCTGGGGAAACCCACCGTGTTCATCCCGAGACCGGCTGTAGCCCTGACCCCAACTCACCGACCCCGTCACCAGCACACGCTCACATGGTCCACAGTGGGGCCATGACTAGCACACACACACTCACACTCACACACTCGCACACTCACACACACTCACACGGTTCACAGTGGGGCCGTGACTAGCATACACACACACTCACACACTCACACGGTTCACAGTGGGGCACACGCACTCACACTCACACTCACACGGTTCACAGTGGGGCACACACACACAGTGACTAGCACACACACACACTCACAGTCACACGGTTCACAGTGGGGCAGTGACTAGCACACACTCACACACACGCACACACTCACGGATCACAGTGGGGCACACAAACACAGTGACTAGCACACACTCACACTCACACTCACACACTCACGGTTCACAGTGGGGCAGTGACTAGCACACACCCACACTCACACTCACACACTCACGGTTCACAGTGGGGCAGTGACTAGCACACACCCACACTCACACTCACACACTCACAGTTCACAGTGGGGCAGTGACTAGCACACACTCACACACACTCACACACACTCACACACAAACAAATGCACACACACTCACACACACACACTCACCCACAAGCAAATGCACACACACTCTCACACACAAACACACACTCTCACACACTCACCCACAAACAAATGCACATCCACACACATACACTCACTGACAGGCGCACACAAACACACATGTACACAAGAGACACTGACCCACACACAAACACACAAACACACTCACCTCACTAACTGGCACACACACACACACCAGTAACTGGCGCACATAGACACACACACATGAACACACACACACACACACAGAGGCATCAACAACCAGTGCTGACAAAGCAAGCTGCCAGTGATCACTGGCTCACTACCCCTTTGGGCTTGTCAGTGAGTTTACATCACGCCCTGTTTCCATCCAACCCACAGTGAGACGAGTCCTCACAAATATACCACAAGATTACATTCAACACGCCCAGAAATCAAATGGGAATTAAAGAAAATCCCCAGATGGAGTCACAGGGAACTGCAGATGCTGGAATCCTGAGCAATACACAAAGTGCTGGAGGAACTCGGCGGGCCAGGCAGCATCTGTGGAGGGAATGGACAGACAAGTATGTAATTGTCAAATGTACAGGGACCGGATCAATGACATTAAACATAACAGCAAAACAAATCCATATTTAACAATCAATAATGCATCAGGTTATTTATCAGGGGAGTCATAGAGTGATACAGTGTGGAAACAGGCCCTTCGGCCCAACTTGCCCACACCGGCCAACATGTCCCAGCTACACTAGTCCCACTTGCCTACGCTTGGTCCATATCCTTCCAAACCTGTCCTATCCATGTACCTGTCTAACTGTTTCTTAATCTTTGAGATAGTCCCAGCCTCAACTACCTCCTCTGGCAGTTTGTTCCATACAACCACCACCCTTTGTGTGAAAATGTACCCCTCAGATTCCTAATAAATCTGCTCCCCTTCACCTTGAACCTATGTCCTCTGATCCTTGATTTCCCTACTCTGGGCAAGAGATTCCATGCATCTACCCACTCTCTCTGCCTCAGAGGGCGGTGGAGGCAGGTTCTCTGGATGCTTTCAAGAGAGAGCTAGATAGGGCTCTTAAAAATAGTGGAGTCAGGGGATATGGAGAGAAGGCAGGAACGGGGTACTGATTGGGGATGATCAGCCATGATCACATTGAATGGCCTACTCCTGCGTCTATTGTCTATTGTCTATTCCTGCTGTACCTGCATGCTTACAGAACAATGAAATCCTTAAGGGCCTGTCCCACCAGCATGCAACTCCATGTGATGAGCGCGACCTAACGTGGTCGCTTGAGCCGTCCGGCTTCGCGGGGCTGGTCCCACTTCGATCGTCGGAGCCGTGCGGAATTGAGCGGAGTTCGTCCCGACATCGCGCGGGGCTCCGAGAAACTGACCGTGTTCAAAAATTCCGCGCGGCAACAGCTTGTCGGCTCGCAGTCGCCTCGACGCATTACACACCGCCTCGACGTTGTGCCTCCGTGACCCTCTCTGTAGGTGCCTCTGTGACCCTCTATGTAGGTGCCTCCGTGACCCTCTGTGTGTGTGCCTCTGTGCCCCTCTGTGTGTGCCCCTCTCTGTCCTGGCGAATTTACCTTAGACTTCGCTCCAAGTTCGCCTCACTTTGCGCCGCGTTGCGCCACTCACCCGACCTCCGCGCGGCCCTCGCTGCCGGTTTGGTCGTGCTCACCGCATGGAATCGCATGCTGGTGGGACAGGCCCTTTACTTGCAGAAGCATAACAAGCCTGTGAACACAACACACAACAAAACCACCAAAGATCCTGACGAAAGATTCTGCGGATCAGCTGGGAGGACAAACGCACCAACATCAGCGTTTTCGAGGAAGCCAACATGACCAGATTCGCCACCACAATAATGCAGCACCAACTTAGACGGACTGGCCATGTCATCCGCATGTCCAACA
Source organism: Raja brachyura (assembly GCA_963514005.1). Next base: position 128,464 of record OY740784.1, read on the forward strand.
TACGTCTCCCTAAATAAATCCTGAACTCTCAACTGAAGGAAGGTCAGCGAGCCCCCAGTGGGCCAAAGAAATGCTTCAAGAATAGTTTGACGAAATTGCACATCACATCGAGCAACTGGGAGCACATTGCACTGGCCAGGCGATCCTGGAGGACAAAAGACAATGGACAATAGACAATAGGTGCAGGAGTAGGCTGTTCGACCCTTCGAGCCTGCACCGCCATTCAATATGATCATAGAAACATAGAAAATAGGTGCAGGAGTAGCCATTCGGCCCTTCGAGCCTGCACCGCCATTCAATATGATCATGGTTGATCATCCAACTCAGTATCCTGTACCTGCCTTCTCTCCATACCCCCTGATCCCTTTCGCCACAATGGCCACATCTAACTCCCTCTTAAATATAGCCAACAAACTGGCCTCAACTACCTTCTGTGGCAGAGAATTCCACAGATTCACCACTTTCTGTGTGAAAAATGTTTTTCTCATCTCGGTCCTAAAAGATTTCCCGCTTATGCTTAAACTGGGACCCCTTGTCCAGGACTTCCCCAACATCGGGAACAATCTTTCTGCATATAGCCTGTCCAACCCCTTAAGGATTTGTAAGTTTCTATAAGATCCCCCTCAATCTTCTAAATTCTAGCAAGTACATCGAGTCTATCCTGTCTTTCTTCATATGGAAGTCCTGACATCCCAGGAATCAGTCTGGTGAACCTTCTCTGTACTCCCTCTATGGCAAGAATGTCTTTCCTCAGATTTGGAGACCAAAACTGTACGCAATACTGCAGGTGTGGCATCACCAAGACGCTGTACAACTGCAGTAGAACCTCCCTGCTCCTATACTCAAATCCTTTTGCTATAAATGCTAACATACTATTCGCTTTCTTCACTGCCTGCTGCACCTGCATGCCTACTTTCAATGACTGGTGTACCATGACATCCAGGTCTTGTTGCATCTCCCCTTTTCCTAATCGGCCACCATTCAAATAATACTTTCCTGTATTTGCCACCAAAGTGGATAACCTCACATTTATCCACATTATACTGCATCTGCCATGCATTTACCCACTCACCCAGCGTATCCAAGTCACCATGCAGCCTCCTAGCATCCTCATCACAGATAACACTGCCCCCCAGCTTCGTGTCATCTGCAAACTTCAAGATGTTGCATTCAATTCCGTTGTCCAAATCATTAATATATATTGTAAATAGCTGGGGTCCCAGCACTGAGCCTTGCGGTACCCCACTAGTCACTGCCTGCCATTCTGAAAAGGACCCGTTTACTCCTACCCTTTGCTTCCTGTCTGCCAGCCATTTCTCTATCCACATCAATACTGAACCCCCAATACAGTGTGCTTTAAGTTTGTATACTAATCTCTTGTGTGGGACCTTGTCGAAAGCCTTCTGAAAGTCCAGATATAACACATCCACTGCTTCTCCCTTATCCACTCTACTAGTTACATCCTCAAAAAATTCAATAAGATTCGTCAGACATGATTTACTTTTCGGAAATCTATGCTGACTTTGTCCAATGATTTCAACACTTTCCAAATGCACTGCTATCCCATCTTTAGTAATTAGACATGATCATGGCTGATCATCCCCAATCGGTACCCCTTCCTGCCTTCTCCCCATATCCCCTAACTCCGCTATTTTTAAGAGCCCTTTCTTGCTCTCTCTTGAAAGCATCCAGAGAACCTGTCTCCACCGCCCTCTGAGGCAGAGAATTCCACACTCACCACTCTCTGTGAGAAAAAGTGTTTCCTCGTGTCCGTTCTAAATGGCTTACTCATTATTCTTTAACTGTGGCCCCTGGTTCTGGACTCGCCCAACATCGGGAACATGTTTCCTGCATCCAGCGTGTCCAAACCCTTAACAATCTTATATGTTTCATTGAGATATCCCCTCATATTTCTAAACTCTAGAGTGTACAAGCCCAGCCGCTCCATTCTCTCAGCATATGACAGTCCCGCCATCCCGGGAATTAACCTTGTAAACCTACGTTGTACACCCTCAGTAGCAAGAATGTCCTTCCTCAAATTAGGGGACTAAAACTGCACACAATACTCCAGGTGTGGTCTCACTAGGGCCCTGTACAACTGCACAAGGACCACTTTGCTCCTATATTTGATTCCTCTTGTTATAAAGGCCAACATGCCATTGGCTTTCTTCACTACCTGCTGTACCTGCATGCTTACTTTCATAGACTGATGTACAAGGACCCCCAGATCCCGTTCTACTTCCCCTTTTCCCAACTTGACGCCGTTTAGATAGAGGAAATCCGTGCAGGAAGGAGCTGCACGTCACGAAATAGAACTACTGCTGCGCAGGGTGGTGAGATGACAGGACTTGAACGTGAGAGAGCAAAGTGTGGTGGAAAAGCTGCACATGTTAAACGCAATGGAAGTGGGATTGGGGGAAATGCAGGAAAATCTGAGATGCTTCAGAGCAGAAATCGCAAAGGCAGACAAACATCTGGCAGAAGAAGATGACTTCAGGTGGGTAACAGCTGGAGCAAACAGTATGTAGATGAGTTTAATTTAGCTCAGTTTATTTATTGTCACGTGTACCGAGGTACAGTGAAAGGCATTTTTATTCCGTGCTATCCAGTCAGCGGAAAGACTAGACATGATTACAATCGAGTCGTTCTGTGTGCGGACACAGGATTAAAGGAATAATGCAAGATAAAGTCCAGTAATGTCGGATTAAAGATAGTGTAAGGGTCACCAACGCGGTAGAGAGTAGCTCAGGCCACTCTAGTTATTGGTAGGATGGTTTAGTTGCCTGATAAGAGCCGGGAAGAAACTGTCCCTGAATCTGGAGGTGTGCGTTTTCACACTTCTGTGCCTCTTGCTTGATGGGAGAGGGGAGAAGAGGGAGTGACCGGGGCAAGACTGGTCCTTATTACCACATTAAACTAGTGAACATTGCTGAGTTAGGGCTGGAGGGAGGAGGGCTTATTAGAACAGATGATGATTCCTGGAATAATAACTCCTGTAATTATTGGTATTGTGACAAGCATTTAATTTTGGTGCCAGAATATAGTTTCAACACAGTTATGCAATCAGGGGGGAGCATCTAGATATGTCTAGACAGTTCAGTGGTGGTGTGATTAATATGCCATGTATAGGTCGGAACTGCTGATACTGGTTTAAACCGAACATAGACATGAAAAGCTGGAGTAACTCAGCGGGACAGGCAGCATCTCTGGAGAGAAGGAATGGGTGACGTTTCGGGTCGAAGCCCTTCTTCAGACTAATTAAGATGCCTTTCTGTTTTTGAAGGGAGTTCTGGAACAGAGGTATGATGTTTAGTCATGGTTAGATATCTAAAAGATCCATTTTTGGGACTATGTTTTGCTTCAATGTTGTGTTTGTATTTCTATGTTCACATATAGTAGCAACGTTACAATTTTTGTCTACCAACTGTTTCTTAAAAATCGGGATAGTCCCAGCCTCAACGACCTCCCCTGGCATCTTGTTCCATACTCCCACCACCCTTTGTGTGAAAAAATTCCCCTCAGATTTCTATTAAATTTGCACCCCTTCACCTTGAACCAATGTCGTCTGGTCCTCGATTGACAGACTCTGGGCGAGAAACTCTGCATCTACCTGATCTATTCCTCTCATTTTCTTATATACCTCAATAAGTAGCAATGTTACAACATTTTGAGATTTTAAAATTTATCTCATGAGATAAAGCATAAAAAGAAGTTTAATTTGACACCTAATTCACTTTCATATCTTCAGTATTAAAAAAGTTATGGCCATTTACATACTCTGAAATTAGCATCTTGTTCCCTATTGCTTTTCCATTGACTTAATACAAAAGCTGTGATCGAGGACAGTCAAAAGCCCATAACTTTTTTAAAAATTAAGAGAACTGAATGAAATTTTCAGTTATTATAGATTGAAGCATTCTGAAACAAATATGAAACAATCTTACTTGGATGCCCAGAAATTAAAGCATATAATTAGTTAGTTACCTAATTGTAGATAATTACAAAATTCAATTACTAGATCTAAACATCTATCCATTTCTTAAGAAAAGGTTAACATTTTTAAATAGCCTAAGTGTCCAAATAACATTCACACTAGAATTCACAATATAACATGATTTTTAAATCTCATTGTCATGAATTTATAGACCAAATGGAAGGAATGTTTAATTCCCGTAAATTAATGGGCATTTAAATCATCTTGCGAGTGGGTTTTTGTGGAATGCGATCGATTGGAACGTTGCGGTTGCGGTGAATTTGAACCTCATATTGGCAGGAAAAAAGACTGTCGGTTCGTATGGGGCCAAAATTTTGATTAAAGTCATCCCAAACAAGTTTATATGTAAAATAGACGACTTACCCAGTGTTTTGTCCCCTACGAGATCCGTCACGTTGTGGGCGTTAACGGCATTAGAAGTAGCTTTTTATTTTAATCCAGCGATTAAATTGTCCCGCAATTTTTAAAAAAAACATATGGAGAACGAAAGTCTGGTTGATTGTTCTGCAGCAGCTGGCAGCCCGAGGAAGTTCGCCTCCGACAGGCAGGAGAAAACAGCATTTTAATTTGGAACATATGTGATAATCAAGGAAATGTGGAGCCCGCAATGTGGGATAGGTGATAATGAGTTAGACAGACAGTGGAACTCCACAGGATAACAGTGAAACTAGTAGGATGACTAGGGTGGGGGGAGAGGGAGAGAGAGGGGATGCAAGAGTTACTTGAAGTTGGAGAAATCAATATTCATGCCGCTGGAGTGTCAGCTGCCCAAGGGAAATATGAGATGCTGTTCTTCCAATTTGCATTTGGCCTCACTCTGACAGTGGAGGAGGCCCGGAGCTGTTGTCCTGCTAGTTTCACACTTTGTTTCACACTCTTCTATTGTGGGTCTACCTTTCCTTGATCATCGTTGCTTTCATTCATTTGTCCTATTTACCGCCAACATCTCTCGTTTCCCTCTCATAGAAACATAGAAACATAGAAAATAGGTGCAGGAGTAGGCCATTCGGCCCTTCGAGCCTGCACCGCCATTCAATGTGATCATGGCTGATCATCCAACTCAGTATCCCGTACCTGCCTTCTCTCCATACCCCCTGATCCCTTTAGCCACAAGTGCCACATCTAACGCCCTCTTAAATATAGCCAATGAACTGGCCTCAACTACCTTCTGTGGCAGAGAATTCCAGAGACTCACCACTCTCTGTGTAAAGAATGTTTTCCTCATTTCGGTCCTAAAGGAATTCCCCTGACTCTCAGTCTGAAGAAGGGTCTCGACCTGAAATATCTCCCATTCCTTTTCACCAGAGAAGCTGCCTGACCCGCTGAGTCACTCCAGCTTTTTGTGTCTGTCTAGGGTATGAAGGAAAATCTGCAGACACAAGGAACTGCAGGTGCTGGAGTTTTGTGAAAAGCACAGTGTTGGAGTAACTCAGCATGCCAGGCAGTATCTGTGGAGAAAAAGATTAATTGACTTTTCAGGTTGAGACCATCTTCAGGCTGAGTCAGGGGAGTGATAGACACAGAGATAAGGAAGTTTGAGGTGTAAAAAGGAGATATCAAAGGGGATTCTATATATTCCTGACCTCAACTCCCTTTGATGGCCAGGTTTCACACCTTATACATCATTATCTCTGTAGCTTCCTCTCTCCTGACCCAGTCTGAAGAAGGGTGTCGACCCGAAACGTCACCCATTCCTTCTCTCCAGACTTGCTGCCTGTCCCGCTGAGTTACTCCAGCATTTTGTGTCTATCTTAGATGGGAGGTGATGGCAGGCGTTTGATGCTTTTGGTCCTGGTAACAATAAACCCACTCCATCCCTATCTCCTACCACATTGGACATGGAGTTGGAAAGGGCACCAAAAAAATTCACACCAGTGTTACCTGGGCTTGTGGGCTTCACTTAGAAACATAGAAACATAGACAATAGGTGCTGGAGGAGGCCATTCGGCCCTTTGAGCCAGCACCACCATTCAATGTTGATGTGGACAAGCTTTTCCCTATGAGAATAGGGAAGATTCAAACAAGAGGACAAGACTTTAGAATTAAGGGACAGAGATTTAGGGGTAACATGAGGGGGAACTTCTTTACTCAGAGAGTGGTAGCGGTGTGGAATGAGCTTCCAGTGGAAGTGGTGGCGGCAGGTTCGTTGGTATCATTTAAAAATAAATTGGATAGGCATATGGATGAGAAGGGTATGGAGGGTTATGGTATGAGTGCAGGCAGGTGGGACTAAGGGAAAAAAGTTGTTCGGCATGGACTTGAAGGGCCGAGATGGCCTGTTTCCGTGCTGTAATTGTTATATGGTTATATGGTTATAATGTGATCATGGCCGATCATCCCCTATCAATAACCCGTGCCTGCCTTCTCCCCATATCCCTTGACTCCACTAGCCCCTAGAGCTCTATCCAAATCTCTCTTAAATCCATCCAGTGATTTGGCCTCCACTGCCCTCTGTGGCAGGGAATTCCACAAATTCACAACTCTTTGGGTGAAAAAGTTTTTTCTCACCTCAGTCTTAAATGACCTCCCTTTTATTCTAAAAATGTGGCCCCTGGTTCTGGACTCGCCCCACATTGGGAACATTTTTCCTGCGTCTAGCTTGTCCAGTCCTTTTATAATTTTATATGTTTCTATAAGATCCCCCCCTCGTCCTTCTAAACTCCAGTGGATACAAGCCTAGTCTTTCCAATCTTTCCTCGTATGACAATCCCGCCATCCCAGGGATCAATCTCGTGAACCTACACTGCACTGCCTCAATCACAAGGATGGCATTCCTCAAATTAGGAGACCAAAACTGTACACAATACTCCAGATGTGGTCTCACCAGAGCCCTATACAACTGCAGAAGAAGTTATAGGGAGCGGTTAGATAAAATGGAGCATAGGAGGCTGAGGGTGAAAGGTACAGCACAGAAACAGGTCCTTCGGCTCAAAAAACCACACTTACCAGCCATCACCCGTTCACACTAGTTGTACGCTATCCCACGTTCTCATCCACTCCCTACACACTAGGCGCAATTTGCAGAGGGCCAATGAACTCACAAACTCGCACGTCTTTGGGATGTGGGAGGAAATCGGAGCACCCGGAAGGGACCCACGCGGTCACAGGGAGAGCGTGCAAACTCCACACACTCAGAGAGCACTGAGGTCAGGATGGAACCCCGACCTCTGGTGCCCCCGGGTGGAGTAGGCAGTGGTCGCTGTGAGGCAGCCGCTCCACGAATGAATGAATGAATGAATGAATGAATGAATGAATACTTTATCGTCACATGTCAGTCAAGTCGAGTCACTTTTATTTCTATAGCACATTTAAAAAACAACTCTTGTTGGCCAAAGTGCTTTACATTGGTGGAGGTACTAACGTTATACAACAGTGGTTCATAGATTATGTACATATTGACACATTAAGTACATGTGACAAGTAACAGTGAAATTCTTTGCTTGCCGACACAAGGTATGCAAATAGTGCCCACATAAAGGGCGCTGACAGTCACAAAGTAGCCCCGCCCCCCTTTGTTCTCTCCCTGCCCCCTCCCCCCTCCCTCACGTTGGTTCCCCCACGCCCGGTCCACTCCCTCTATACTCACTGGGACTAGCTTAGATGGGGCATGTTGGACAGCATGGCGGTGTTGGGCTGAAGGGCCTGTTTTGGTGCAGGGTGAGTCTATGATCCAGAGGGATGATCAGCGCTTTCACACGTTTCCCGTTGTGTTACAGGCTCCGAGTGGCAGCCGCTGAACCCGACCGCTGCCCACTCCACCCGGGGTCACCAGTTGCCCGGAGACCCACAGAGTCGGACCCTTGCCCCGCCTGGATAGTGGGCCCGGGGGTGGGTGAGAGAGCGGCTCGGCAGCGAGGGGGATATCGCCCCATCTTCCCCCCCCAACGGAGATAACACCCCCCCCCCACCCCCCCACCCCTCCCCCCACGGAGATAACACACCGTCCCCCACCTCCCTACCCCCCCCCCCCCACGGAGACAACACACCGTCCCCACCCCCCCCCCCCCCAACGGAGACAACACACCGTCCCCACCCCCCCACCCACCCCCCCCCCGGACCAGTAGAGACACAGTCAGAGAGTCATAGAGTGACACGGCATGGACACGGGTTGCTATTGAATCTTTACCCCTTCACCTTAAACCTATGTCCTCTGGTCCTCGATTCCCTACTCTGGACAAGACACTTCGTGCAACTATTCCTCTCATGATTTAGTACCTCTTTCAGATCCCCCCTCACCCTCCTGCGCTCCAGGGAATAGAGTCCCAGCCTACTCAACCTCTCCCTATATCTCGCACCCTCTAGTCCTGGCAACATCCTGGTAAATCTTCTGTGTGCCCTTTCCAGCTTGGCACCATTGCCCAGGGCTACTGGAGCTGGAGCTGGGCTGGGTTGGAGGGGGCTGCTGGTCACCCTCTATGTCCGTGGTGGGATGTCCCATGTCTGTGCCTCCAGTGACCAGCTTGCCCGTGGTCCCCTCCCTCTCGCAGGCCCTGGGCCCTCTGCAGCGGAGCTCTACCTGGTCTGCTGTCCCCTGCTGGGATCCGGCGGCCTCTGCTGGTCTCTGCTGGGGCCCACCCGCCTGGCCCAACCCTGCTGGGATTCCTGTGGGGCGCTGGGCTTCGTGGGGCTCTCCTGCCTCCTGCTGGCCTGTGCTGGACCTGCTGGGATGTGCGTGGTCGCTGCCTGCGTGGCTGTGGTGTGGAGAGGTCCAGCCCATCCTCTTTTGCTAGCGCTGAGCTGGGGGGATTTGCTCGGCCTGCTGTGGCTGTCGGACACGGACGTGTGGGCCTGGTGGGTGTGCTGCGCTGTGCTGGGAGTTGCCGGCTCCTGCTGCTCTCTGCTGGGCCTCTGCAGGGCTGCGGGGCTGTGGAGATGGTGCTGTGGGGCCCTGGGGTACGTCGGCCTGTACCTCCTCCCCGCTGCCCCCTCCGGCCTCCTGTGGGCCGCACTCGGCATCCTCACCCTCGTCCTGGCTCTCTGCCACCCCTACGCCCAGCCTTGGTCCACAGCCGCCCTGCTGGGGTACACCACCGCCCTGCTGGGATACACTGCTACCTGGTGCTTGCTGCTGGGGAACCCTGAGATCCCAGCGCTGGCTCTCACCACTGCGGCCTGTGCATGGTGGCGTCTTACCCCTCCCCACCCTCACTGACTCCCCACCCAGGAAGATGCAGGGCCAGGGGACTAAATATCACCAGCACATCGTCCCGCAACAGACACGTCAAGGGTCAAGTGACAAGAATCAAGAGTCCATGATCACAGCCATGATCACATTGAATGGCGGTGCTGACTCCAAGGGTCAAGGCTCAAGGCTCAAGAGTCAAGTCAAGGGTCAAGAGTTGAGTGTCAAGGGTTAAGAGTCAAGAGTCAAGAGTGTTTTATTGTCCTTTGTCCCAGATAGAAAAATGAAATTCTTAATTGCAGCAGCGCAATTGAATCACAGCTGTGAACATCCTCAAACACATGGCAGCCATGGGCAAGGCTTGGGAAGTTCGGCATGTCCCCAACAGCTCTCATCAACTTCTTGAGGCGTCGCGGAAGGCATTTTATCGGGATGCATCACGGCACGGTTTGGGAACAGCTCCATCCAAGACCGCAAGAAATTGTAGAGTTGTGGACGCAGCCCGGACTGTCACACAAACCAACCTCCCTTCCGTTGACTCCATCTACACCTCACGCTGCCTCGGCAAGGCCAGCAGCACAATCAAGGGCCAGTCACATCCTGGCCACTCCCTCTTCTCCCCTCTCCCATGAGGCAAGAGGTACAGAAGTGTGAATACACACACCATCAGATTCAGGGACAGTTTCTTCCCAGCTGTTATCAGGCAACTGAACCATCCCACCAACAACTAGAGTGTGGTCCTGAACTACTATCTGCCTCAATGGAGATCCTTGGACTATCTTTTTTTCGGACATTACTGGCTCTAGCTTGCACTAAACGTTATTCCCTTTAACATGTGTCTGTACACTGTGGACGGCTCGATTGTAATCATGTGTAGTTTTTCCGCCGACTGGAGTGTAAAAAACGCTTTTCATTGTACCTTGGTACACGTGACAATAAACTACACTAAACTAAAGTCAGACCATGTCAACCAGTGCCACCATGGAGCAAAGGTCACAGGGGAAGCATAGATAGAGTGGATGTGGAAAGGATGTTTCTACTTGTGGGAGAGTCTGGGACCAGAGGTCACAGTCTCAGAATTAAAGGGTGCTCTTTTAGAAAGGTGGTGAGGAGGAACCTCTTTAGTCAGGGGGTGGTGAATCTGTGGAACTCATTGCCACAGAGAGCTGTGGAGGCCAAGTCAGTGGATATTTTAAGGCTGAGACCGACAAATTCCTGATTAGAACGGGTATCAGGGATTATGGGAGCAGGCAGGAAAATGGAATAAGGCGGGAGAGATCAGTCCTGATTGAAAGGCGGAGTTGACTTGATGGGCCAAATGGCCTAATTCTACTCCTCGAACGTGAACTTGTGAACTTGCACAGAGGGTGGAGAATCTGTGGAATTCATTGCCACAGAACGCTGAAGAGACCAAGTCAGTGGGTATTTTTAAGGCTGAGATTGGCACAGATGTCAGTGGTTAATTCAGGCCTAATTCTGCTCTGATAACATGAACTAATGAGACTTTCACCAAAAGGAATTTGCAATGATTTATTTTTACTGTTGTTAAAAGACAATAAAATCATTTCTATGCTAGTATTTCTTTAATTTAATTTGTTAACCAATTGTTAGCCACATTTTTTCTCTCTTTGGAAGGCAAAGTGACACAGCAGTTGATGCCTCTGGTTCCCAGTGAGCTGGGTTCAATCCTGCCCTTGGGTGCTCTCTGTGTGGAGTTTGCATGTTCTCCTGCATCACAAACCCATACTGGTAATGCACAGAGTCGTTAACCCAAAGGTCTTGTGAGATATATGTTTGTGCTCACAATCACTGCTCAGAGACTAAATCATCGAAACAAGAAATGATTTTTATTTATTTGCGAATCTGCAGAATTCGGGTGCCTCTCCAAATTGAGACACACCAAAGTCAGAACAGTAAAGCCCCTTTATACACACAATTCTGCTGGCATAACCTCCCCTTCTGGCTCTCCCCAATCAGAGCACTGAGGTGCACAGACTATAGGTACGTCCCCCAGTACCTCCCACATCATACATAGCATGTTCATATATGTGCATGGTAATGCGCAATTTCTCGACTAGGGGCGTATAACCAATATTCATTCATTTCATTAAGCATGCCCAGTTGCAATTGACCTGGCCTAGTTTTCTCACCTCCAACTGAACTAAAGCTAGTTTCTACTGACAAGGGTCCCTTTCATCCCTAGTCCCTACTGACAAGGGTCCCATCTATCACCCTCCTTCTACGCTACACTATGCCATCCATCCTCACTCAAGGACAGTTGTGATAAACCCACTCCCAGCTATGTCAACATCCTCTCCCTGCCTGGCCTCTATCGGTTAGATTCCTGTTTACAAGTTAGAATCTTCGCCTGAATCCTTACAATAGTGGGGTTCAATCACCTTATCCCTCAATCCTCCCTTTTTCTTTTGCTACGCATCTATTGATTAAACCTCAATTTCAAGCTCCTTCAATTCGAATTGTAGTAACATTCTCCTAATCTCCTCTTCCTATGGATCCTGGACCTTCCCTGGTCGCATTATCATTATTTTCGGTATTGCCCCTCTCTCTCCCATAGGCACTACTACAGCCTGCATCTGAAAGATCAGCCCAGCCATTGCACATAGAAACACGAGTCCCGCTATTCTCCACCATGTTCCTCCGAGGATGGAATCCCACCATTGGGTCCCCATAATCGAATTCCACTTCTGTATTGGAACATGTGCCAATTTCCGGATTCCCTCTGATATGTCCATTACAGCCCTTCAGGGGCTGATCCACTAGAGGTAACCTTGTTCCATATATCTCGCAACACCGGAATTCCTTGATAACGGTTGTTCCCAGTGCAGTTCCATAGTCCAGTCGATCACATTCCATCAGTCTTCTTCCAGATAGTGCAGTTTCTCCGTCTTTCTTAGTCGGATACCATCTAGGCTCCTCTGGCCACCACACTCGGGACTGATTTGGCCACTGGGTGACGATGCGCTGGCAGGGGCTGCTGCCTACTAGGACGGCATCCTTTACCCAGGGCCTAGCGTCTGTCAGGACCCATGCCTGCAGATCTCGGTCTTGTCCAACTGTCAGGTTCCACTCCATCAGGTCCCATACGTCAACAATGGATCCTCTCCACGGCCAACGTGAGCTCATCAGTGGTCCGCCACAGACCCAACAGTTAGTCACATTCAGGGTTCCAGCTATCCGGTGGGTCAAGTCCACAAACAAGTTTTTCCCTCCTTCAGGGATCTTAATCTGCTTCTTTATTTCTTCATACATTGTCTGGTGCAATTGAGGCTGAGTAGGTAGGGGAGGGGGAGGCTTGGTGACTACTACTTCAGTTAGCCTTTCTATTACTTCCTCCTTCACTTTGTCTAATGTCCATCTTAAGGCATGAAAAGGGAGACCTAACTTCCCTATCCTGGTCATACAAACCCATCTCTTCCCCTTTTGGCAGGTAACGTGCCCAAACCTCCCTACATATCCCCTATTCTCTACCATATAATACTTCTTTCCCCCGTCCTCACAAATAGTTCTAGTCCTCAGGCTATAGCAAGCAACATTCACATGGGAATGACAGGTAAATGATCTGGTTGTCTGCCCTCCGTATTTGATAGGATGATAACATTTATCACAGTTATTAATACTTTTTACCATGATCACATGCAGAGCAAACAATACCACGACTGCTCCTTTCATACTGCTAGTTATACATTTTTTTTTTCTAAAAGTCAAGGTTAGGGGCTTATTCCCTGGCTTCACCATCCACTGTTCCTCTTTATCAGGAGCGGGTGGGTCAACGGGCCCTCTAACTCGGGTCGCGTGGGTCCACCCTTTTTCTTTTGTTCGTACGGCTGTCTCGGTTGTCAGTAATGCTAGGTATTGGACGGTCCACCTGGGCTGGAGTTTCTCCTCCTTTCAATTCTTGACCAGTACCCAGTCGCCGGCCTTTACAGCATGTATTGGAAAGTCGAGTGGTGGGCTTTGAGCTAATAATCCTTTAGCTTTTAATTATGTAAGAGAACGAGATACTGCCAGTAAATAGTTCCTTAAGAATACATCACTGCCCTCTATGGTGGGTATTCCTTCTATCTTTCCCAAATAAGGTAACCCAAACAACATTTCATAGGGGGATACTGCTAACTTTGCATGGAGTCTCCGTTGTTTCTTTCAAAGCCTTTCTGTTTCACTACTGCTCCAAACATGTGCCAGACTCCATATACATATGCTGCTCTTAAAACCTTAATTTCTGCCAACTGAGCTAAGCAAGATTGCAGGCAAGCTTCCAATTTGATTACCTTAAAGTCTAATTCATCCTAATGCATCACTTCAAACCCTACATACTTGCTATTATGATCCCTTTAACAAGAAACATCCACAAGCAAAACCTTTTTGTCCCCTTCATTCAAAGGCTCTGACTGTAAAACATTTCTCAGACTTGTGTGTCCTTCTTCCTTCATTATTTTCCTTAATGGCATCACAATTTCAACATACTTTCCAATCTAGTCTGAACTATATTCTGCCATTCCCAATATCATCATCATCTGTCCGACTGTCTGACGTTTGGGAACTTCAATCATCCCTTCAATTTGATCCTGCGCTTTAGCTTTTACTTCTTTATATATTACTCGTCCAAAATATTCTACCTGCTGCTGACAAAACAACAACTTCTTCCTTGATACTTTATGACCTCCTGTGCCATCTTTTCCAAGATAATTACAATGTCTCTCTCACATTGCTTCTCACTTGTGGAACAAACCAACAAATCATCCACATACTATATCAACACCTTCCAAATCTGCCTTTAACATCTGATTAAAAACATGGGGCTAGTATTTAAAACCCTGCAGCATCCTAGCATAGGTGTTTTTAATACCTCTTCTTTATGTTCACCATTATCTTTATTATTATTATTATTATTATTTCCTGATTACCATACCTGTCCACATCCCCAACACATCTTATCCATTACCTGTTTCCTTACTAACCTTCCTTGATACTCTTCCATGAGATCCCTCCTTCCCTTGGGGATTCCAGTCCTGTCTGGGCTTATATCCAGATTTATTTCACTCGTGATAGGGCATTTGAGGAAACACTCTTCCAATTACATTTATTATTGGCATGGAATTCTCTGGACCCTGTTTGGCTAATTCATAGGACTCACTGTGTGTCGGTGCATCACTTATTTCAGAAGTTTCAACCAGGTCTGTTGTTACTGACAATATTGTATTTCTTTTTCACGCTCTTTCTTTTTCAGCTCTTTAAGTTACATTTGCATCATTTTTCTCTGCACCTCTTTCTGCTGGTCTGCAAGTCTTTTTCCTATCTTTGCGATATCTCTCAACCTCATTGACCAAATGATCACTGAATCATGTTAAGTTTCCAGCCTCCACCTTCTCAGCTTGTTCTCCAGATAGGCTGCTGGATTATTGTCTGAGGGCCTGCCATACCCTCTGCCTGCCTGTGCCAAACAGCATGCCATTGTTTAATGCATTGTTCACAGCATTTTTATACCAGCCATCTTCAGGAGTTCTGTCAGTTTAGTGGTTCCTATCATTTTCATCAACAGTGCCTTCAAATCTCACGTTCTCCTCCTCCAAAGCCGTAATCCATTTCCTGCCCCATCAGGAATATTGGGTAAGGTATTTTTTAGCCCTCTCAGTTTATGAGTGCCCCAAAGGATAATCTGTGTCTGGCCTGCTGTTATCGTTTTAAAACAGTCTCATCCATTTATCCCTCTGCTTCCCACTTTAATCCTTTCTGATATGCCTTCTTACTCATTCTAACCTCAATTTGTTCACATACACCATTTGCCTCCACAAAAGCTGTTTGACCCATATAACCATATAACAATTACACCACGGAAACAGGCCCTCTCGGCCCTTCCAGTCTATGCCGAACATTTACTTCCTAGTCCCATCTACCTACACTCAGACCATACCCCTCTATTCCTTTCCCATTCATATACCTATCCAATTTATTTTTAAATGTTAAAATCGATCCTGCCTCCACTTCCACTGGAAGCTCATTCCACACAGCCACCACTCTCTGAGTAAAGAAGTTCCTCCTCATGTTACCCCTAAACTTATGTCCCTTAATTATCAAATCATGTCCTCGTGTTTGAATCTTCCCTACTCTCAATGGGAAAAGTTTATCCATGTCAACTCTATCCCTCTCATAATTTTAAAGACCTCTATCAAGTCCCCCTTAACCTTCTCCGCTCCAAAGAATAAAGACCTAACTTGTTCAACCTTTCTCTGTAACTTAGTTGCTGGAACCCAGGCAACATTCTAGTAAATCCCCTCTGTACACTCTCTATGTTGTTGACATCTTTCCTATAATTTGGCGACCAAAATTGTACACCATACTCCAGAATTGGAGTACAGAATTTCTTACTTCTCAAATAGTTTATCCTACTTTGCAAATGTATTCACCTTTCTTTTAAAATCTTCCACTGACTCCTCCTGATTTATTACTTTCACACCCGTCTCCAACCTGAATGCTTGTCTAAACAAACCACAAAAGGCTGGTCTTGTTTCAGCAATTAACTTATTTCCAATTATTTCAACCCATTCTCACCACTATTTAGTACTAGTAACAATTTTCCAAATTAACTTTACTGAAAAGAAATCTATAGAAACATCAGCAAAACCAAGCCACCTACTTTTTCCAACTTTCCCCTTTTAAGTTGCAATGTTACAAAGCGTTGTTCGTTAGCTTACAGCTGCTCGTAACCTCCCCCATTGCTTAGAATTTCTTAAAGGAACACACACCTACCCTTACAGCATGTGGCCTACAACAAACAAACTTAACACATTTGTGAACTTCCTCATTCATTCAAAACCGGTTTTTACACACAAATCATATTCGTTCCATTCTTACTTCAATGAAATTATGCAATTTCCTGCACAGATTAAAGTTTCAAAATTAACATTTATATAATTCTTATTGCTACCCTACCTTCTGCTTTCTATAATATTTTGCACTAACTCCTCATGTACCTGACCAATCTGTATATGAGTTTCTTCTATTTCCTGAAATTTCTTTGAGGTTTCTGTCAATTTTTGTTCAAAATCTGTTTTTCCACATATAATTTATAGGTTTCTGTAGCTTTTTTTTAAAAGAAAAGATTTGACAGTTGCCTCTTCTATGTCTTTCTGTGTTGTCCCTTCCTTTTTTAACTTTACCCCCGGGGCTTCCTTCTCCCCAAGATTGCCACATTCGCCCCAACGGACTATCAGGCAGAATGCGTGGCTCTTCACCATTGAGCCTTTTTAATTTCCCCCCGGACTCTTACTTTTCCCGTTCCGGTTATCTGTTGTCCTATCAGACTATTCCCGTCCGACAGACCCTCGGTCGCCCGGGCAATACTTAATAGTCAGTTTTCTTACCCGGGTCCTGTGCACAAGAATCGCTCGACCGTCCCTTGTTTATTTTTCCAACACTCCCTCTTGTTTCCCGAGTCTCTTGTCCGGATATCACTAGCTCAAACCGCTGATGGCAAGCAGGGAGATTAGAGACCGCTGAAAACAGCAGGGGTGCACCATCCCTTCCTTCCATGCTTCCGCCGAGCGGCCGGAGTGGCGATCGCGGACGAGCCCCCACTTTGTGAGATATATGTTTGTGCTCACAATCACTGCTCAGAGACTAAATCATCGAAACAAGAAATGCTTTTTATTTATTTGCGAATCTGCAGAATTCGGGTGCCTCTCCAAATTGAGACGCACCAAAGTCAGAAAAGTAAAGCCCCTTTATACACACAATAAAGGGGACAGAAAGGGAGCGGGTGGCCAATAGCCAGCAAAGCAGTAGGCAGACAGTGCAGGAGTCCCCTGCGGTCATCTCCCTACTCAACAGGTTTACCATTTTGGATACTGTTGAGGGAGATGGCTCATCAGGGGAATGCAGCAGCAGCCAAGTTCATGGCACCATGGGTGGCTCTGCAGCACATGATGGGGGAAAAAAGAGGGGAAGGGCTATTGTAATAGGGGATTCAATTGTCAGGGGAATAGATAGGCGTTTCTGCGGCCGCAAAAGAGACTCCAGGATGGTATGTTGCCTCCCTGGTGCAAAGGTCAGGGATGTTACTGAACGGCTGCAGAACATTCTGGAGGGGGAGGGTGAACAGCCAGTTGTCGTGGTGCATATTGGCACCAACGATATAGGGAAAAAAAGGGATGAGGTCCTACAAGGTGAATTTAGGGAGCTAGGAGATAGACTAAAAAGTAGGACTTCAAAGGTAATAATCTCTGGATTATTACCAGTACCACGGGCCAGTCAGAGTAGAAATAGGAGGATATTGCAAATGAATACGTGGCTTGAAAAATGGTGCAAGGGGGAGGGATTCAAATTTTTAGGGCACTGGAACCATTTCTGGGGGAGGTGGGACCAGTACAAACAGGACGGTCTGCACCTGGGCTGGAATGGAACCAATGTCCTTGGGGGAGTGTTTGCTAGTGCTGTCGGGGAGGATTTAAACTAATGTGGCAGGGGGATGGGTACAAGAGCAGAGAGGCAGGTGGGTGTAAAACGAGAGTGGAAGCAATAGGGAGCAAGGTGAAAAGTAAAAGTGGCAGGCAGACAAAACCAGGGCAAAAATCAAAAAGGGCCACTTCTCAACAAAATTGTATAAGGGGTAAGAGCGTAGTAAAAACAAGCCTGAAGGCCTTGTGTCTCAATGCAAGGAGTATTCGTAATAAGGTGGATGAGTTGAACGTGCAGATAGCTATTAATGAGTATGATATAGTTGGGATCACGGAGACATGGCTCCAGGGTGACCAAGGCTGGGAGCTGAACATCCAGGGATATTCAATATTCAGGAGGGATAGAGAGAAAGGAAAAGGAGGTGGGGTAGCGTTGCTGGTTAGAGAGGAGATTAACGCAATGGAAAGTAAGGACATTAGCTTGGAGCATGTGGAATCGGTATGGGTAGAGCTGCGAAACACTAAGGGGCAGAAAACGCTAGTGGGAGTTGTGTACAGGCCACCTAACAGTAGTAGTGAAGTTGGGGATGGTATCAAACAGGAAATTAGAAATGCGTGCAACAAAGGCAAAACAGTTATAATGGGTGACTTCAATCTACATATAGATTGGGTGAATCAAATTGGCAGGGGCGCTGAGGAAGAGGATTTTTTGGAAAGTATGAGGGATAGTTACCTAAATCAACATGTAGAGGAACCAACGAGAGAGCAGGCTATTTTAGACTGGGTATTGAGTAATGAGGAAGGGTTAGTTAGCAGTCTTATTGTGCGTGCCCCCTTGGGCAAGAGTGACCATAATATGGTCGAGTTCTTCATTAGGATGGAGAGTGACATTGTTAATTCAGAAACAATGGTTCTGAACTTAAGGAAAGGTAACTTTGAGGGTATGAGACGTGAATTGGCCAAGATTGACTGGCAATCAATTCTAAAAGGGTTGACGGTGGATACGCAATGGAAGACATTTAAAGACTGCATGGATGAACTACAAAAATTGTTCATCCCAATTTGGCAAAAGAATAGATCAGGGAAGGTAGTGCATCCGTGGATAACAAGGGAAATCAGGGATAGTATCAAAGCAAAGGATGATGCGTACAAAGTAGCCAGAAAAAGCCGCATACCAGAGGACTGGGAGAAATTCAGAGACCAGCAGAGAAGGACAAAGGGCTTGATTAGGAAAGGAAAAATAGATTATGAAAGAAAACTGGCAGGGAACATAAAAACTGACTGCAAAAGTTTTTATAGATATGTGAAGAGAAAGAGATTAGTTAAAACAAATGTAGGTCCTTTGCAGTCAGAAACAGGTGAGTTGATCATGGGGAACAAGGATATGGCGGACCAATTGAATAACTACTTTGGTTCCGTCTTCACTAAGGAAGACATAAATAATCTGCCGGAAATAGCAGGGGACCGAAGGTCAAAGGAGTACTTGAGTGAAATCCAGGTTAGTCGGGAAGTGGTGTTGGGTAAATTAAATGGATTAAAGGCCGATAAATCCCCAGGGCCAGATAGGCTGCATCCCAGAGTACTTAAGGAAGTAGCTCCGGAAATAGTGGATGCATTAGTGATAATCTTTCAAAACTCTTTAGATTCTGGAGTAGTTCCTGAGGATTGGCGGGTAGCAAACGTAACCCCTCTTTTTAAGAAGGGGGGGAGAGAGAAAACGGGGAATTACAGACCAGTTAGTCTAACATCGGTAGTGGGGAAACTGCTAGAGTCAGTTATTAAAGATGGGATAGCAGCACATTTGGAAAGTGGTGAAATCATTGGACAAAGTCAGCATGGATTTACGAAAGGTAAATCATGTCTGACGAATCTTGTGGAATTTTTCGAGGATGTAACTAGTAGCGTGGATGGGGGAGAACCAGTGGATGTGCTGTATCTGGACTTCCAGAAGGCTTTCGACAAGGTCCCACATAAGCGATTAGTATATAAACTTAAAGCATATGGCATTGGGGGTTCAGTATTGATGTGGATAGAGAACTGGCTGGCAAACAGGAAGCAAAGAGTAGGAGTTAACGGGTCGTTTTCACAATGGCAGGTAGTGACTAGTGGGGTACCGCAAGGCTCAGTGCTGGGACCCCAGCTATTTACAATATACATAAATGATCTGGATGAGGGAATTGAAGGCAATATCTCCAAGTTTGCGGATGACACTAAGCTGGGGGGCAGTGTTAGCTGTGAGGAGGATGCTAGGAGAATGCAATGTGACTTGGATAGGCTGGGTGAGTGGGCAAATGTTTGGCAGATGCAGTATAATGTGGATAAATGTGAGGTTATCCACTTTGGTGGCAAAAATAGGAAAACCGACTACTATCTAAATGGTGGCCGATTAGGAAAAGGGGAGATGCAGCGCGACCTGGGTGTCATGGTACACCAGTCATTGAAAGTAGGCATGCAGGTACAGCAGGCAGTGAAGAAAGCCAATGGTATGTTAGCTTTCATAGCAAAAGGATTTGAGTATAGGAGCAGGGAGGTTCTACTTCAGTTGTATAGGGTCTTGGTGAGGCCACACCTGGAGTATTGCGTACAGTTCTGGTCTCCAAATCTGAGGAAGGACATTATTGCCATAGAGGGAGTGCAGCGAAGGTTCACCAGACTGATTCCTGGGATGTCAGGACTGTCTTATGAACAAAGACTGCATAGACTCGGTTTATACTCTCTAGAATTTAGGAGATTGAGAGGGGATCTTATAGAAACTTACAAGATTCTTAAGGGGTTGGACAGGCTAGATGCAGGAAGATTGTTCCCGATGTTGGGGAGGTCCAGGACAAGGGGTCACAGCTTAAGGATAAGGGGGAAATCCTTTAGGACCGAGATGAGAAGGAATTTTTTCACACAGAGAGTGGTGTGTCTCTGGAACTCTCTGCCACAGAGGGTAGTTGAGGCCAGTTCATTGGCTATATTTAAGAGGGAGTTAGATGTGGCCCTTGTGGCTAAGGGGATCAGAGGGTATGGAGAGAAGGCAGGTACGGGATACTGAGTTGGATGATCAGCCATGATCATATTGAATGGCGGTGCAGGCTCGAAGGGCCGAATGGCCTATTCCTGCACCTAATTTCTATGTTTCTATGTTTCTATGTTTCAATTCTGGTGGCATAACCTCCCCTTCTTGTTCCCTACACCAAAGAGTGGACTGGACTTTCTCTTATGGATATTATTAATTAGAATAATAACAATACTAATAGAAATAATTAATATACAATAAAATACTAATATACTAAAACCTAACCGGTAGTACTGTTACTAACTAAAACAATAATAAATACTAATCACTAAGGCTTAGGTATAAGTAACTTTCTTATTACTTCCCACATGCATATAATTTACTCATCAATAATTAATACTAATCTACATACAATTAGAACAAATAGTAATTAGTAAATATATTTCCTAAGATCATACATTTGATTATACCAATAATAGTTAAGATTTCCTTGATCTTTGCATTTAAATATGTTATAGGATTGATGAAACATTTTAGAATTATATATTCCCGTTAAAATACCTTTTGTAAGACAATAACTTTAAGGACTTATGGAGCTGGCGAGTTAACATCATCTACACTGGAAGTCTGTAGATGGCTAGCCATGCTAGTATGGCTTTCACTAACTGCACCTACTATAGCTGTAGTTTTTCCTTACTTTTCACTATTTACTAACCCTTTTTTCTATCTTCTGTTTTTTTATATTATCTCATGTTTTTATTTTTTTACATCACAGTGGACTCGTAATCATAAAAGATATATCCGTGCGAGATATTTGAAAATCTTGAAACTCGTCCATCCGGAGTTCGGGGGTAAGGTCGGGTATGTCGAGCTGAGACATGTGAACCATTATAGACCACCTTAAATAAAATGCAGGACTTAAAAAAGAATTTGGGGAATGAGGGAATAATCTTTGGCAGTTGGAATGTTAAAGGTCTTAATGAACCTATTAAAAGGGGTAAAGTATTGGCACATTTGCAAGCACTTAAAATCGACGTTGCGTTCCTTCAAGAGACGCAGCTAAAAAAAGATGCCGAGCATAGATTAAAGGCTAAATGGATTGACAAAATATATCATTCCTCTTTTACTCATAAATCTAGAGGCGTAGCAATACTGATACGTAAAGGTACTTTATTCAAGCATACCAACTATAATTGATAAAGATGGAAGATTTATTATTGTAACGGGTGAATTATATGCTCAAAAAGTAATATTAGCCAATATATATGGCCCAAATTTTGACAGTCCAATTTTTTTAAAGAAAATATTTAATATATTACCCGAATGGCTAATATAAGGCCCCCAGGTCCCTATTAAATCTTTCCCCTCTCACATTGAGGCGGGTGTATGGAATGAGCTACCAGAGGAGGTAGTTAAGGCAGGGACTATCGCAACATTTAAGAAGCAATAGGACAGGCACATGGATAGGACAAGTTTGGAGGGATTTGGGCCAAATGCAGGCAGGTGGGACATGTTGGCCGGTGTGGGAAAGATGGGCTAAAGGGCCACACTGTATCACTCTATGTCCTCTGGCTCCTGCTCCTTATGTGAGAAACCAGAATCTCGTTAAAGTTTGCGTCTGTTGTAGACTTTGAGCTAAACAGCATGGAAACAAGCTCCTGGGTTTTCAACTTTTCACATTTCCAACTTTTATATTCAGAAGTCATAACTATATTACAGCAATGGTAGAGCTGCTGCCATACAGCCCCGGAGACCCGGGTTCCATCCTGACTGTGGGTGCTGTCTGTAGGGAGTTTGTACGTTCTCCCAGTGACGATGCGGGAATTTCTTCGGGTGCTCATACGTTCAGAGAAGCAGAGTTAGGATAGTCAGCCCATCGAGCTTAATCCGCCGATCTTTCGCCCCCTCCTAATACTATTCTCCTGCCTTCTCCCCATAAACCCTGACTAATCACCAGTGCTCCGGTTTTCCTCTACACTTCAAAGATATACGGGATTGTAGGCTTCAGTAAATTGTTCCCAGAGTGCCGGAATTAGTGCATCCTATCCAATCGCTGGTAGGCGTAGAATCGATGGGTCGAAGGGCCTGTTTCCATGCTGTGTCTCTGCTATAAAGTAGTATCTGAGCCGTGGAAGAATGCCATGCACCTACCACAATGCTTTTGTAGCGATTCCTTTTGCCCTTCTCGAGGCTGACGCGGATCCTACAATTTTCCTCGTTCCGGTTTTTGTACTTAGGGCGTGGCGCCCCGGAACTGCGGGAAGTCCCCGAGATGGTACGGTTGTTCTCCTCGTGGTGGATGAAGGGCAAGCAGGAAATGGTGCAGATCCACGACAAGAATCCCGACGTTGCCGTGTCCATTGCATGGGGGGATAAGGAAGCTGCTAATGATTGCTGGAAAACAAAACAGTAAGGATGGGAATTTAGATATTTCCAATCCAACTTTCCACTTCTATCATCAAGTCAGGCTGCTCCCATCCTCTACATAGGATGAATGGTGATCTTATAGACGTGTATAAAATCTGGAGATTAGTTGCTGCCTCACAGATCCAGAGACCCGGGTTCGATCCTGACCTCAGGAGCTGTCCATGGGGAGTTTGCACATTCGCCCTGTGAACACGTGGGTTTCCTCCGGTTTCAAGAGTCAAGAATGTTTTATTGTCATATCCCATTTCCTCTCACATCCCAAAGATGTGCAGGGCTATTGGTTATTTAGCTTCTGTAAATTGTCCTTAGTGTGCAGCATAGAACTAATGAATGGGGTGATCGCTGGTTGGCACAGACTCAGTGGGCCGAAGGGACTGTTTCTCTAAGGTAAACTAAACTAAATATTGGTGTGATGCACTTGCAACAATGCATTGCTTCACTTGTACTGTACTGCTTCTGCATAACACAACGACTGCTTAAAAAACAGCCAAGTCTTATTTGAGCGACTTTACAGATACAGTACAGAAACAGTCTCTTCCGTCCAGACCGACCAGCGGTCCCCACACACTATCCTACACACCAGGGACAATTTACAACTTGCAGAAGCCAATTAACCTACAAACGTGCTCTTTGGAGCATGGGAGGAAGCTGGAGCACCCGAGGGAAACCCACGTAGTCACAGGTAGAATGTAAACCCAATGTACAGGCAGCACCCATGGTCAGGATCGAACACGGGTCTCTGGCGCTGTAAGGCAGCAACTCTACCGCTGCGCCACAAAGTGTTGGAATAGGTCAGCTCACTCCATAGATCTCAGCTTCACTTTATCCTTCCTCAGGATCCACACGCTCAATCAAAGCTCTTCCACTTACCTGACCTCCACACAGGATCACAATCCTGCCTTTCTCCAGACCAGGCCCCCAGCGACTGCGGAGTTACTCCAGCACTTTGTCTTTTTTATGTAAATGAGCATCTGCAGTTCTTTGCATCCACCCCTCATTGGAACAAATTAGACGGACGAGCAAGCGGACGTACAAGGAAGAGGTTCTAACTTTTTGGAAACAAAATGTTTTTACAGAAGTCTGCCTGGATTCAAGGGCCTCAGCTACAAGGAGAGGTTGGATAGACCGTATTGTTTTCTCTGCAATGTCTGAGGTTGAGAGAAGACCAGTTAGAAGTATATAAAATTATGAGAGGCACTGTTAGAGTAGACACTCAGAATCTTTTTACCCCAGGCTGGAAATGTCCAAGACTAGAGGGCATCACTATAAGGTGAGAGGGGGAAAGCTTAATGGGGTTGCGCGGGGCAGTGGTGGGGACCTGGAATGCTTGACCTGGGGTGGTGCTTGGAGGCTGCAGGGTGATTTGGATAGGCTGAGTGAATGGGCAGATGCACGGCAGATGCAGTGTAATGTGGATAAATGTGAGATTATCCACTTTGGTGGCAAAAACATGAGGGTAATAATCTGAATGGTGGCAGATTAGGAAAAGGGGAGATGCAACAAGACCTGGGTGTCATGGTACACCAGTCATTGAAAGTAGGCATGCAGGTGCAGCAGGCAGTGAAGAAAGCAAATGGTATGTTAGCATTCATAGCGAAAGGATTTGAGTATAGGAGCAGGGAGGTTCTGCTGCAGTTGTACAGGGTTTTGGTGAGACCACACCTGGAGTATTGCTTACAGTTTTGGTCACCAGACTGATTCCTGGGATGTCAGGACTTTCATATGAGGAACGACTGGATAGATTCGGCTTGTACTCGCTGGAATTTAGAAGATTGAGGGGGGATTTTATAGAAACTTACAAAATTCTTAAGGAGTTGGACAAGCTAGATGCTGGAAGATTGTTCCTGATGTTGGGGGAGCCCAGAACAAGGGGTCACAGTCTAAGGATCAGGGGAATTCCTTTAGGACCGAGATGAGAAAAACATTCTTTACACAGAGTGGTGAGCCTCTGGAATTCTCTGCCACAGAAGGTAGTTGAGGCCAGCTCATTGGCTATATTTAAGAGGGCGTTAGATGTGGCACTTGTAGCTAAAGGGATCAGGGGGTATGGAGAGAAGGCAGGTACGGGATACTGAGTTGGATGATCAGCCATGATCACATTGAATGGCGGTGCAGGCTCGAAGGGCCGAATGGCCTACTCCTGCACCTATGTTTCTATGTTACTATGTGGTGGTGGAGGCAGATACGACAGGGGTGTTTAAGAAGCTTTTAGGTGGGCACATGGAAGTAGAGGGGAGAGAGGGATATGGATCATGTACAGGCAGACGAGAGTGTTCGTCATGCTCGGCACAAACATTGTGGACCGAAGGGCCCGAACCTGGGCTGTACTTTTCTATGTTCTAACCATCCTATCACCAACCAGAGAGCAGTCCCCACCTTCCATCCACCACATTGGCAGATGTTTCCTGCCACTCTCACCTCTGGCCACAAACTCTTTGAATCACTTCCCTCTGGGAGGCGACTCTGGACTATCAAAGCTGCCACAGCCAGACATAAAAACAGCTTCTTCCCATGACCAGTAGCTCCATTCAACAGCCAAAAGACTGTAGACTCTGGCACTTTATTTTCGCATGTTTAGGTAATCATGTTTTATTTTTAATTGTCTACTGAATATCTTGTTATTACCTGTGAGAAAAGCAACAAGGTAAATTCCTTGTATGTGGACATACTTGGCTAATAACATTTTTATACATTCATTATTATTCATTGAAGACAATAGACAATCAGTGCAAGAGTAGGCCATTCGGCCCCTCCAGCCAGCACCGCTATTCACTGTGGTCATCCACAATCAATACCCCGTTCCTGGCTTCTCCCCATATCCCTTGACTTCACTATCTTTAAGAGCTCTGTCCAGCTCTCTCTTGTAAGCATCCAGAGAAACGGCTTCCACTGCCATGTGAGGCAGAGAATTTCACAGACTCTCAACTCTCTGTGTGAAAAAGCTTTTCCTCATCTCCGTTCTAAATGAATTATCCCTTATTCTTAAACTATCCCTCAGACTATCTTAAATCAGACTTTACCTTGAACTAAACGTTATTCCCTTAATCTTATATCTGTACACTGCGGATGGGTTGATTATAATCCTGTATTGTCCTTCCACTGACTGGTTAGCACACAACAAAAAAGCTTTACACTGTACCTCGATACACGTGACAATAATAAACTGAACTATACAGGTCTCTAAATCAGTGGTTGCCCGGGTGTCATTGACCACCCAAAGTGCCGCCCGGCAACCTAAACGCCGAGTCATTTTGGCCGACTTGGCAAGCAGATACTGGTTTACACCGATAGACACAAACAACTGGAGTAACTCCACGGGTCAGGCAGCATCTGTGGAGAATAGGAACGTGATGTTCGGTGGCGGCTGTATTGCGGGCAAAGGTACTAGGTGTGTGGTGACAAAGGGTCGCAGCGATAAACGGGCCTCGAACAGCGGCAGCAGCGGCGGCCACGGCAGCAGCTCCACCGCCTCATCCTCCCGCACCCCACCCCATCCCACCCCACCCCACCCGGCAGAAGGACGCCTCCCTGTCCCTCCCTCCCTCCCTCCTCCCGGCCTCGGCGTGCGAGAGGGATTGTTTTGAAAGCGCCGTTGGCGGATTTGCAGCAACGGCCGCTA
This sequence comes from Raja brachyura, assembly GCA_963514005.1. The sequence continues at coordinate 155,041 of OY740784.1, forward strand.
TCGCCCTGATAATGGCCACTGCTTGCAAATCCGTTAACGGCGCTTTCAAAACTACCCCTCTCGCACGCTGAGGCCGAGAAGAGTGAGGGAGAGGCAGAGGGAGAGGGAGGTCTCCTTCCGCCGTCTGAAGCAGCTGCACCAATGATCCTATACTATAGGGTTTTTGAGCTGCACCGCTCGGCCCTGCCACTTTCTGTCAGCTGCCCTTGTATTGCTTTATCACACACTGTGCACAAAATTACAGGCACACACAAACACACATTCATATAAATATATGGTGGGACAGATAGAAGAGCTTATTAAAATCTTCTTACAAAGACCATTATGTAATTTATTTCTATCCTCTTTTGGGCCTAAGGCATAGCAGGGCTGCCAACTCTCACACAGAGGGAAGGGAGGGAGAGAGGGAAATCGAGAAGAGAGGGGAGAGAGATAGATCGAGAGGGGAGAGAAAGAGATCGAGAGGGGAGAGAAAGAGATCGAGGGGGGGAGAGAGCGATAGAGAGAAGAGAGGGTGATCGAGAGAAGAGAGGGAGATAGCGAGAAGAGGGGATAGAGAGGGATCGAGAGGTAAGTAAAGATCTATTACAAATAAATCTAATAACATTCTAATGCATCTTGCTCCTATATAGTCTTTGCTTGCAACTGCTCTGTAGCTTTGGAGCGGATTACACAGCGGGAGATCGAGAGATTATTGAGAAGCCTAGTTTCCAATGATGTAGACGCCATAGTCAACGCCATCTCTAGTTCGCTAATATGGCGTCGACAGTCACACATGTGATACTACGCCTTTTCCACTGAGTGGCGCATCTTGCTCCTCTATAATCTTTGGCTGCAAGGAGATCCCAACCGCCAACCCCTTTGGCGGCGGCACTTTGGCGTTGGACAGGGACGGCCAAGGCAGTGGAGCGATGTTGTCCAAGGAGTGCTGATTTCCTTTCTCCCCACCTCTTCTCTCTCTCTCTCTCTCTCTCTCTCTCTCTCTCTCTCGTCTGCCCCCCTCCACCCCTCTTATCCTGGAACCCCCCATCCTCTCCATCCCGCACTGATCCCCATTCCCTCGTCTATTCAGTCCTCACTGACATCCCCTGTGCCCCCCTAACCATCTACACCCCCCCCTCAATCTATTCATCACCCTACCCACCTCGCATTGAATCTCCTGCCACCCCCCCCCCCCCCCATCCATCCTACACTGGTCCCCCAATTCATCCTGTACTGGCCTCCCTTCCCATCCATCCTCCACTTCCCCCCCATTCATACTGCAATGAACCACCCATTCATCCCGTACTGTCCCACCCTCCATTTACCCTGCACCAATCCCCCATCCATCTGTATTGACCTGCCCATTCACCTTTTACTGATCCCCCATTCATCCTGTACTGATCCACTCAAGCATCCTCATTCATCCTGTACTGATCACCCATTCATCCTGCACAGACCCTCCAATCCACATTGTCCTGACCCCCCACCCATTCATCCTGTACTGATCCCCCACATCCATCCTGTGCTGATCTCCCCCAATTCAAGAAGAATGGGAACAGTCCGAAGAAGGGTCTTGACCCGAAACGTTGCCTATTTCCTTCGCTCCATAGATGCTGCCTCACCCTCTGAATTTCTCCAGCATTTTTGTCTACTCCCATTCATCCTGTACTGAACCCCCCATTCATCCTATACTGATCCCCCCCCCATCCATCGCGTATTGATCCCCCCCATTCAACACCATTAACATCCCCCATGCTCTCCCCTAACAATTTTACATACTCCAACCAACACATACTGAGTTGCCTGCCTCAATCCATCCATTTTGCACCGACTGCCTTGTCAACCCCCCCCCCCCCCCCAACACCCCCACCCCCTCCCCGCCATCTATCCACCCCCTGACCCTATTGTGCTTCATGTTCTTCAGAGCGAACATTGACGATGTTTGATAAAGGAATGCAATCAAATGTGTTTTCATTTTCAATGTTATTATTTGTTTTGACACCATATAACAATTACAGCATGGAAACAGGCCCTCTCGGCCCTTCCAGTCTGTGCCGACCATTTATTTTCCCCTGGTCCCATCTACCTGCACTCAGACCATACCCCTCCATTCCTTTCCTGTCCATATACCTATCCACTTTACTTTTAATATGTTTAAACACCTTTAAACATATTACCAAAAGAACATTGGCTGCAGTTATGTCCTTTGGTCATCTCTTGTCAGTTAATGTAGTGGATAGGTATATGGACGGGAAGGGAATGGAGGGGTATGGTCTGAGTGCAGGCAGATGGGATCTTACCAATGCTTTGTATAATTTTAACATTAGTTCCCTACTCCAATATTCAATGCTCTGATTTATAAAGGCCAGCACACCAAAAGCTTTCTTTACCACCCAATCTACATGCGATTCCACCTTCAGGGAACTATGCACAGTTATTCCTAGATCCCTCTGTTCCACAGCATTCCTCAATTCCCTACCATTTATCATGTACGTCCTATTTTGATTTGTCCTGCCAAGATGTAGCACCTCACACTTATCAGCATTAAACTCCATCTGCCATCTTACAGCCCACTTTTCCAAATGGCCCAAAACTCTCTGTAGACATTGAAAATCTACTTAACTATCCACAACACCACCCATATTAGTATCATCTGCATACTTACTTATCCAATTTTCCACCCCATCATCCAGATCATTGATGTACATGACAAACAACAGTGGACCCAACACAGATCCCTGAGGCACCCCATTGGTCACTGGCTTCCAACCTGACAAACAGCCATCCACCATTACTCTCTGACATCTCCCATTCAGCCACTGTTGAATCCATCTTGCTACTCCACCATTAACACCCAAAGATTGAACCTTCTTAACCAACCTTCCATGGGGAACCTTGTCAAAGGCCTTACTGAAATTCATATAGACAACATCCACTGCTTTACCCTCATCAATTTCCCTCGTAACCTCTTCAAAAAATTCAATAAGGTTTGTCAAACATTACCTTCCAGGCACAAATCCATGTTGACTGTTCTTGATCAGACCCTGTTTATCCAGATGCATATATATATATTATCTCTAAGTATCCTTTCCGTTAATTTGCCCACCACTGATGTCAAACTAACAGATCTATAATTGCTAGGTTTATTCTTTGAACCCTTTTTAAACAATGGAACAACATGCGCAGTACGCCAATCCTCCGGCCCTATTCCCGTTTCTAATGACATTTGAAATATTTCTGTCATAGCTCCTGCTATTTCTACACTAACTTCCTTCAATGTCCTAGGGAATATCCTGTCAGGACCTGGAGACTTATCCACTTTTATACTTTTCAAAAGTGTAAGTACTTCCTCCTCTTTGAAACTCATAGTTCCCATAGCTACTCTACTTCTTTTCCATTACCTCATAGAGTTCAATATCCTTTTCCTTGGTGAATACCGAAGAAAGGAAATTGTTCAATATCCCCCCCATCTCTTTTGGCTCTGCAGATAGCTGTCCATTCTGGCTCTCTAATGGTCGAATTTTATCCATCGTTATCCTCTTGCTATTAATATAGCTGCCGAAACCCTTTGGATTTACTTTCACCTTTCTTGCCAAAGCAACCTCATATCTTTTTTTAGCCTTTCTAATTTTTTTAGAAAGGTTAAAAGAAGATATGAGGTTGCTTTGATGATCAGTGTTGTCTTGGACATTTGCAGCCTGGGGGAGAAAGATTCTGACTGTCTGCCCTATCTGGACCACTCATACTTTTATATACATCTGCGTCTTAGAGACACAGTGGGGAAGCAAGCCCTTCGGCCCACAGGGTCCGCACTGACCAGCAATCCCCACACATTAACACTACCCCACAAACACTGGGGACAATTTACATTTATACCAAACCAATTAACCTACAAACCTGTATAAGCCCTGTCCCACGGTACGAGTTCATTCCAAGAGCTCTCCCGAGTTTGCCCTGATTCGAACTCGGAAAGTTACGGTGCTGGCCACTCGTTGGTACTTGGGGATCTCGTGACCATTAATCAACATGTCAAAAAATCTTCATGAGTCTTCCTGTGTTTACCTGCAGTTAGTGAGTCTTCCTGAGTAACTGCAGTTAGCGTTAGTAGCCACTAAGAGACATCCCCGAGCTCCGACGTACCCGCTACATTCATTCTCCGTGCTTACCACGAGTTTGATTTTTTTTTAAACTCAGGAGAGCTCTTGGAATGAACTCGTACCATGGGACAGGGCTTTTAGTCTTTGGAGTGTGGGAGGAAACCAGAGAGCCCGTAGAAATCTCACGCAAGTCACGGGGAGAACGTACAAACTCCGTACAGACAGTACCCAGGTCTCCGGCATGGCAAGTGCAGTAAGGGACCAACGCTACCACTGCGCCACCATGCCGTCCACGAGGCAGAGGGACAACATTACCTTTCTTTGCGTATCCTCAGGCGTGTCGTCGGTCGTGTTGTCGTCGGCGTCTTTGGCGGCATCTGCGGTGGTGTCTGCGGCGGCTTCTGCGGCGGCTTCTGCGGCGGCGTCTTCGGCGGCATCTGCGGTGGTGTTGGCCATGTCTGCGGCGGTGTCGGCCGTGTCTGCGGCGGTGGTGTCTGCGGTGGTGTCGGCGGCGGTGTCTGCGGTGGTGTCGGCGGCGGTGTCAGGCGTGTCTGAGGCGGTGTCTGCAGCGGTGTCAGCCGTGTCTGCGGCGGTGTTGACCGTGTCTGCAGCGGTGTTGGCCGTGTCTGCGGCGGTGTCAGCCGTGTCTGAGGCGGTGTCTGCGGCGGTGTCAGCCGTGTCTGCGGCGGTGTTGGCCGTGTCGGCGGCGGTGTCAGGCGTGTCTGAGGCGGTGTTGGCCGTGTCGGCGGCGGTGTCAGGCGTGTCTGAGGCGGTGTCTGCAGCGGTGTCAGCCGTGTCTGCGGCGGTGTTGGCCGTGTCTGCGGCGGTGTCGGCGGCGGTATCTGCGGTGTTGGCCGTGTCTGAGGCGGTGTTGCCGGTATCGGCCGTGTCTGCGGCGGTGTCGGCCGTGTCTGCGGCATTGTCAGCGGTATCAGCCGTGTCTGATAGAGAGAAGAGAGGGTGATCGAGAGAAGAGAGGGAGATAGCGAGAAGAGGGGATAGAGAGGGATCGAGAGGTAAGTAAAGATCTATTACAAATAAATCTAATAACATTCTAATGCATCTTGCTCCTATATAGTCTTTGCTTGCAACTGCTCTGTAGCTTTGGAGCGGATTACACAGCGGGAGATCGAGAGATTATTGAGAAGCCTAGTTTCCAATGATGTAGACGCCATAGTCAACGCCATCTCTAGTTCGCTAATATGGCGTCGACAGTCACACATGTGATACTACGCCTTTTCCACTGAGTGGCGCATCTTGCTCCTCTATAATCTTTGGCTGCAAGGAGATCCCAACCGCCAACCCCTTTGGCGGCGGCACTTTGGCGTTGGACAGGGACGGCCAAGGCAGTGGAGCGATGTTGTCCAAGGAGTGCTGACTTCCTTTCTCCCCACCTCTTCTCTCTCTCTCTCTCTCTCTCTCTCTCTCTCTCTCTCTCTCGTCTGCCCCCCTCCACCCCTCTTATCCTGGAACCCCCCATCCTCTCCATCCCGCACTGATCCCCATTCCCTCGTCTATTCAGTCCTCACTGACATCCCCTGTGCCCCCCTAACCATCTACACCCCCCCCTCAATCTATTCATCACCCTACCCACCTCGCATTGAATCTCCTGCCACCCCCCCCCCCCCCCCATCCATCCTACACTGGTCCCCCAATTCATCCTGTACTGGCCTCCCTTCCCATCCATCCTCCACTTCCCCCCCATTCATACTGCAATGAACCACCCATTCATCCCGTACTGTCCCACCCTCCATTTACCCTGCACCAATCCCCCATCCATCTGTATTGACCTGCCCATTCACCTTTTACTGATCCCCCATTCATCCTGTACTGATCCACTCAAGCATCCTCATTCATCCTGTACTGATCACCCATTCATCCTGCACAGACCCTCCAATCCACATTGTCCTGACCCCCCACCCATTCATCCTGTACTGATCCCCCACATCCATCCTGTGCTGATCTCCCCCAATTCAAGAAGAATGGGAACAGTCCGAAGAAGGGTCTTGACCCGAAACGTTGCCTATTTCCTTCGCTCCATAGATGCTGCCTCACCCTCTGAATTTCTCCAGCATTTTTGTCTACTCCCATTCATCCTGTACTGAACCCCCCATTCATCCTATACTGATCCCCCCCCCATCCATCGCGTATTGATCCCCCCCATTCAACACCATTAACATCCCCCATGCTCTCCCCTAACAATTTTACATACTCCAACCAACACATACTGAGTTGCCTGCCTCAATCCATCCATTTTGCACCGACTGCCTTGTCAACCCCCCCCCCCCCCCAACACCCCCACCCCCTCCCCGCCATCTATCCACCCCCTGACCCTATTGTGCTTCATGTTCTTCAGAGCGAACATTGACGATGTTTGATAAAGGAATGCAATCAAATGTGTTTTCATTTTCAATGTTATTATTTGTTTTGACACCATATAACAATTACAGCATGGAAACAGGCCCTCTCGGCCCTTCCAGTCTGTGCCGACCATTTATTTTCCCCTGGTCCCATCTACCTGCACTCAGACCATACCCCTCCATTCCTTTCCTGTCCATATACCTATCCACTTTACTTTTAATATGTTTAAACACCTTTAAACATATTACCAAAAGAACATTGGCTGCAGTTATGTCCTTTGGTCATCTCTTGTCAGTTAATGTAGTGGATAGGTATATGGACGGGAAGGGAATGGAGGGGTATGGTCTGAGTGCAGGCAGATGGGATCTTACCAATGCTTTGTATAATTTTAACATTAGTTCCCTACTCCAATATTCAATGCTCTGATTTATAAAGGCCAGCACACCAAAAGCTTTCTTTACCACCCAATCTACATGCGATTCCACCTTCAGGGAACTATGCACAGTTATTCCTAGATCCCTCTGTTCCACAGCATTCCTCAATTCCCTACCATTTATCATGTACGTCCTATTTTGATTTGTCCTGCCAAGATGTAGCACCTCACACTTATCAGCATTAAACTCCATCTGCCATCTTACAGCCCACTTTTCCAAATGGCCCAAAACTCTCTGTAGACATTGAAAATCTACTTAACTATCCACAACACCACCCATATTAGTATCATCTGCATACTTACTTATCCAATTTTCCACCCCATCATCCAGATCATTGATGTACATGACAAACAACAGTGGACCCAACACAGATCCCTGAGGCACCCCATTGGTCACTGGCTTCCAACCTGACAAACAGCCATCCACCATTACTCTCTGACATCTCCCATTCAGCCACTGTTGAATCCATCTTGCTACTCCACCATTAACACCCAAAGATTGAACCTTCTTAACCAACCTTCCATGGGGAACCTTGTCAAAGGCCTTACTGAAATTCATATAGACAACATCCACTGCTTTACCCTCATCAATTTCCCTCGTAACCTCTTCAAAAAATTCAATAAGGTTTGTCAAACATTACCTTCCAGGCACAAATCCATGTTGACTGTTCTTGATCAGACCCTGTTTATCCAGATGCATATATATATATTATCTCTAAGTATCCTTTCCGTTAATTTGCCCACCACTGATGTCAAACTAACAGATCTATAATTGCTAGGTTTATTCTTTGAACCCTTTTTAAACAATGGAACAACATGCGCAGTACGCCAATCCTCCGGCCCTATTCCCGTTTCTAATGACATTTGAAATATTTCTGTCATAGCTCCTGCTATTTCTACACTAACTTCCTTCAATGTCCTAGGGAATATCCTGTCAGGACCTGGAGACTTATCCACTTTTATACTTTTCAAAAGTGTAAGTACTTCCTCCTCTTTGAAACTCATAGTTCCCATAGCTACTCTACTTCTTTTCCATTACCTCATAGAGTTCAATATCCTTTTCCTTGGTGAATACCGAAGAAAGGAAATTGTTCAATATCCCCCCCATCTCTTTTGGCTCTGCAGATAGCTGTCCATTCTGGCTCTCTAATGGTCGAATTTTATCCATCGTTATCCTCTTGCTATTAATATAGCTGCCGAAACCCTTTGGATTTACTTTCACCTTTCTTGCCAAAGCAACCTCATATCTTTTTTTAGCCTTTCTAATTTTTTTAGAAAGGTTAAAAGAAGATATGAGGTTGCTTTGATGATCAGTGTTGTCTTGGACATTTGCAGCCTGGGGGAGAAAGATTCTGACTGTCTGCCCTATCTGGACCACTCATACTTTTATATACATCTGCGTCTTAGAGACACAGTGGGGAAGCAAGCCCTTCGGCCCACAGGGTCCGCACTGACCAGCAATCCCCACACATTAACACTACCCCACAAACACTGGGGACAATTTACATTTATACCAAACCAATTAACCTACAAACCTGTATAAGCCCTGTCCCACGGTACGAGTTCATTCCAAGAGCTCTCCCGAGTTTGCCCTGATTCGAACTCGGAAAGTTACGGTGCTGGCCACTCGTTGGTACTTGGGGATCTCGTGACCATTAATCAACATGTCAAAAAATCTTCATGAGTCTTCCTGTGTTTACCTGCAGTTAGTGAGTCTTCCTGAGTAACTGCAGTTAGCGTTAGTAGCCACTAAGAGACATCCCCGAGCTCCGACGTACCCGCTACATTCATTCTCCGTGCTTACCACGAGTTTGATTTTTTTTTAAACTCAGGAGAGCTCTTGGAATGAACTCGTACCATGGGACAGGGCTTTTAGTCTTTGGAGTGTGGGAGGAAACCAGAGAGCCCGTAGAAATCTCACGCAAGTCACGGGGAGAACGTACAAACTCCGTACAGACAGTACCCAGGTCTCCGGCGTGGCAAGTGCAGTAAGGGACCAACGCTACCACTGCGCCACCATGCCGTCCACGAGGCAGAGGGACAACATTACCTTTCTTTGCGTATCCTCAGGCGTGTCGTCGGTCGTGTCGTCGTCGGCGTCTTTGGCGGCATCTGCGGTGGTGTCTGCGGCGGCTTCTGCGGCGGCTTCTGCGGCGGCGTCTTCGGCGGCATCTGCGGTGGTGTTGGCCATGTCTGCGGCGGTGTCGGCCGTGTCTGCGGCGGTGGTGTCTGCGGTGGTGTCGGCGGCGGTGTCTGCGGTGGTGTCGGCGGCGGTGTCAGGCGTGTCTGAGGCGGTGTCTGCAGCGGTGTCAGCCGTGTCTGCGGCGGTGTTGACCGTGTCTGCAGCGGTGTTGGCCGTGTCTGCGGCGGTGTCAGCCGTGTCTGAGGCGGTGTCTGCGGCGGTGTCAGCCGTGTCTGCGGCGGTGTTGGCCGTGTCGGCGGCGGTGTCAGGCGTGTCTGAGGCGGTGTCTGCAGCGGTGTCAGCCGTGTCTGCGGCGGTGTTGGCCGTGTCTGCGGCGGTGTCGGCGGCGGTATCTGCGGTGTTGGCCGTGTCTGAGGCGGTGTTGCCGGTATCGGCCGTGTCTGCGGCGGTGTCGGCCGTGTCTGCGGCATTGTCAGCGGTATCAGCCGTGTCTGATAGAGAGAAGAGAGGGTGATCGAGAGAAGAGAGGGAGATAGCGAGAAGAGGGGATAGAGAGGGATCGAGAGGTAAGTAAAGATCTATTACAAATAAATCTAATAACATTCTAATGCATCTTGCTCCTATATAGTCTTTGCTTGCAACTGCTCTGTAGCTTTGGAGCGGATTACACAGCGGGAGATCGAGAGATTATTGAGAAGCCTAGTTTCCAATGATGTAGACGCCATAGTCAACGCCATCTCTAGTTCGCTAATATGGCGTCGACAGTCACACATGTGATACTACGCCTTTTCCACTGAGTGGCGCATCTTGCTCCTCTATAATCTTTGGCTGCAAGGAGATCCCAACCGCCAACCCCTTTGGCGGCGGCACTTTGGCGTTGGACAGGGACGGCCAAGGCAGTGGAGCGATGTTGTCCAAGGAGTGCTGACTTCCTTTCTCCCCACCTCTTCTCTCTCTCTCTCTCTCTCTCTCTCTCTCTCTCTCTCTCTCTCGTCTGCCCCCCTCCACCCCTCTTATCCTGGAACCCCCCATCCTCTCCATCCCGCACTGATCCCCATTCCCTCGTCTATTCAGTCCTCACTGACATCCCCTGTGCCCCCCTAACCATCTACACCCCCCCCTCAATCTATTCATCACCCTACCCACCTCGCATTGAATCTCCTGCCACCCCCCCCCCCCCCCATCCATCCTACACTGGTCCCCCAATTCATCCTGTACTGGCCTCCCTTCCCATCCATCCTCCACTTCCCCCCCATTCATACTGCAATGAACCACCCATTCATCCCGTACTGTCCCACCCTCCATTTACCCTGCACCAATCCCCCATCCATCTGTATTGACCTGCCCATTCACCTTTTACTGATCCCCCATTCATCCTGTACTGATCCACTCAAGCATCCTCATTCATCCTGTACTGATCACCCATTCATCCTGCACAGACCCTCCAATCCACATTGTCCTGACCCCCCACCCATTCATCCTGTACTGATCCCCCACATCCATCCTGTGCTGATCTCCCCCAATTCAAGAAGAATGGGAACAGTCCGAAGAAGGGTCTTGACCCGAAACGTTGCCTATTTCCTTCGCTCCATAGATGCTGCCTCACCCTCTGAATTTCTCCAGCATTTTTGTCTACTCCCATTCATCCTGTACTGAACCCCCCATTCATCCTATACTGATCCCCCCCCCATCCATCGCGTATTGATCCCCCCCATTCAACACCATTAACATCCCCCATGCTCTCCCCTAACAATTTTACATACTCCAACCAACACATACTGAGTTGCCTGCCTCAATCCATCCATTTTGCACCGACTGCCTTGTCAACCCCCCCCCCCCCCCCCAACACCCCCACCCCCTCCCCGCCATCTATCCACCCCCTGACCCTATTGTGCTTCATGTTCTTCAGAGCGAACATTGACGATGTTTGATAAAGGAATGCAATCAAATGTGTTTTCATTTTCAATGTTATTATTTGTTTTGACACCATATAACAATTACAGCATGGAAACAGGCCCTCTCGGCCCTTCCAGTCTGTGCCGACCATTTATTTTCCCCTGGTCCCATCTACCTGCACTCAGACCATACCCCTCCATTCCTTTCCTGTCCATATACCTATCCACTTTACTTTTAATATGTTTAAACACCTTTAAACATATTACCAAAAGAACATTGGCTGCAGTTATGTCCTTTGGTCATCTCTTGTCAGTTAATGTAGTGGATAGGTATATGGACGGGAAGGGAATGGAGGGGTATGGTCTGAGTGCAGGCAGATGGGATCTTACCAATGCTTTGTATAATTTTAACATTAGTTCCCTACTCCAATATTCAATGCTCTGATTTATAAAGGCCAGCACACCAAAAGCTTTCTTTACCACCCAATCTACATGCGATTCCACCTTCAGGGAACTATGCACAGTTATTCCTAGATCCCTCTGTTCCACAGCATTCCTCAATTCCCTACCATTTATCATGTACGTCCTATTTTGATTTGTCCTGCCAAGATGTAGCACCTCACACTTATCAGCATTAAACTCCATCTGCCATCTTACAGCCCACTTTTCCAAATGGCCCAAAACTCTCTGTAGACATTGAAAATCTACTTAACTATCCACAACACCACCCATATTAGTATCATCTGCATACTTACTTATCCAATTTTCCACCCCATCATCCAGATCATTGATGTACATGACAAACAACAGTGGACCCAACACAGATCCCTGAGGCACCCCATTGGTCACTGGCTTCCAACCTGACAAACAGCCATCCACCATTACTCTCTGACATCTCCCATTCAGCCACTGTTGAATCCATCTTGCTACTCCACCATTAACACCCAAAGATTGAACCTTCTTAACCAACCTTCCATGGGGAACCTTGTCAAAGGCCTTACTGAAATTCATATAGACAACATCCACTGCTTTACCCTCATCAATTTCCCTCGTAACCTCTTCAAAAAATTCAATAAGGTTTGTCAAACATTACCTTCCAGGCACAAATCCATGTTGACTGTTCTTGATCAGACCCTGTTTATCCAGATGCATATATATATATTATCTCTAAGTATCCTTTCCGTTAATTTGCCCACCACTGATGTCAAACTAACAGATCTATAATTGCTAGGTTTATTCTTTGAACCCTTTTTAAACAATGGAACAACATGCGCAGTACGCCAATCCTCCGGTCCTATTCCCGTTTCTAATGACATTTGAAATATTTCTGTCATAGCTCCTGCTATTTCTACACTAACTTCCTTCAATGTCCTAGGGAATATCCTGTCAGGACCTGGAGACTTATCCACTTTTATACTTTTCAAAAGTGTAAGTACTTCCTCCTCTTTGAAACTCATAGTTCCCATAGCTACTCTACTTCTTTTCCATTACCTCATAGAGTTCAATATCCTTTTCCTTGGTGAATACCGAAGAAAGGAAATTGTTCAATATCCCCCCCATCTCTTTTGGCTCTGCAGATAGCTGTCCATTCTGGCTCTCTAATGGTCGAATTTTATCCATCGTTATCCTCTTGCTATTAATATAGCTGCCGAAACCCTTTGGATTTACTTTCACCTTTCTTGCCAAAGCAACCTCATATCTTTTTTTAGCCTTTCTAATTTTTTTAGAAAGGTTAAAAGAAGATATGAGGTTGCTTTGATGATCAGTGTTGTCTTGGACATTTGCAGCCTGGGGGAGAAAGATTCTGACTGTCTGCCCTATCTGGACCACTCATACTTTTATATACATCTGCGTCTTAGAGACACAGTGGGGAAGCAAGCCCTTCGGCCCACAGGGTCCGCACTGACCAGCAATCCCCACACATTAACACTACCCCACAAACACTGGGGACAATTTACATTTATACCAAACCAATTAACCTACAAACCTGTATAAGCCCTGTCCCACGGTACGAGTTCATTCCAAGAGCTCTCCCGAGTTTGCCCTGATTCGAACTCGGAAAGTTACGGTGCTGGCCACTCGTTGGTACTTGGGGATCTCGTGACCATTAATCAACATGTCAAAAAATCTTCATGAGTCTTCCTGTGTTTACCTGCAGTTAGTGAGTCTTCCTGAGTAACTGCAGTTAGCGTTAGTAGCCACTAAGAGACATCCCCGAGCTCCGACGTACCCGCTACATTCATTCTCCGTGCTTACCACGAGTTTGATTTTTTTTTAAACTCAGGAGAGCTCTTGGAATGAACTCGTACCATGGGACAGGGCTTTTAGTCTTTGGAGTGTGGGAGGAAACCAGAGAGCCCGTAGAAATCTCACGCAAGTCACGGGGAGAACGTACAAACTCCGTACAGACAGTACCCAGGTCTCCGGCGTGGCAAGTGCAGTAAGGGACCAACGCTACCACTGCGCCACCATGCCGTCCACGAGGCAGAGGGACAACATTACCTTTCTTTGCGTATCCTCAGGCGTGTCGTCGGTCGTGTCGTCGTCGGCGTCTTTGGCGGCATCTGCGGTGGTGTCTGCGGCGGCTTCTGCGGCGGCTTCTGCGGCGGCGTCTTCGGCGGCATCTGCGGTGGTGTTGGCCATGTCTGCGGCGGTGTCGGCCGTGTCTGCGGCGGTGGTGTCTGCGGTGGTGTCGGCGGCGGTGTCTGCGGTGGTGTCGGCGGCGGTGTCAGGCGTGTCTGAGGCGGTGTCTGCAGCGGTGTCAGCCGTGTCTGCGGCGGTGTTGACCGTGTCTGCAGCGGTGTTGACCGTGTCTGCAGCGGTGTTGGCCGTGTCTGCGGCGGTGTCAGCCGTGTCTGAGGCGGTGTCTGCGGCGGTGTCAGCCGTGTCTGCGGCGGTGTTGGCCGTGTCGGCGGCGGTGTCAGGCGTGTCTGAGGCGGTGTCTGCAGCGGTGTCAGCCGTGTCTGCGGCGGTGTTGGCCGTGTCTGCGGCGGTGTCGGCGGCGGTATCTGCGGTGTTGGCCGTGTCTGAGGCGGTGTTGCCGGTATCGGCCGTGTCTGCGGCGGTGTCGGCCGTGTCTGCGGCATTGTCAGCGGTATCAGCCGTGTCTGCGGCGGTGTCGGCGGTATCTGCCGTATCTGAGGCGGTGTTGCCTGTATCAGCCGTGTCTGCGGTGGTGTCGGCCGTGTCTGTGGTATCGGCCATGTCTGCGGCGGTGGCGGCCGTGTCTGCGGCGGTGTCGGCCTTGTCTGCGCCAGTGTCGGCGGTGGCGGCCGTGTCTGCGGCGGTGTCTGCGCCAGTGTCGGCCGTGTCTGCGGCGGTGTCTGCGCCAGTGTCGGAGGTGTCGGCCGTGTCTGCGGCGGTGTCTGCGCCAGTGTTGGCGGTGTCGGCCGTGTCTGCGGCGGTGTCGGCCGTGTCTGCGGTGGTGTCGGCCGTGTCTGCGGCGGTGTCGGCCGTGTCGGCCGTGTCTGCGGCGGTGTCGGCCGTGTCTGCGGCGGTGTCGGCCTTGTCTGCGCCGGTGTCGGCGGTGGCGGCCATGTCTGCGGCGGTGTCTGCGCCAGTGTCGGCGGTGTCGGCCGTGTCTGCGCCAGTGTCGGTGGTGTCGGCCGTGTCTGCGGCGGTGTCGGCCATGTCTGCGGCAGTGTCGGCCTTGTCTGCGCCAGTGTCGGCGGTGGCGGCCATGTCTGCGGCGGTGTCTGCGCCAGTGTCGGCGGTGTCGGCCGTGTCTGCGCCAGTGTCGGCCGTGTCTGCGCCAGTGTCGGCGGTGTCGGCCGTGTCTGCGCCAGTGTCGGCGGTGTCCGCCGTGTCTGCGCCAGTGTCGGCGGTGTCGGCCGTGTATGCGCCAGTGTCGGCCGCGTCTGCACCAGTGTCGGCGGTGTCGGCCGTGTCTGCGCCAGTGTCGGCCGTGTCTGCGGCGGTGTCGGCCGTGTCTGTGGCTGTGTCTGCGCCAGTGTCAGCGGTGTCTGCGCCAGTGTTGGCGGTGTTGGCTGTGTCTGCGCCGGTGTCTGCGGTGTCGGCCGTGTCTGCGGCGGTGTCGGCCGTGTCTGCGGCGGTGTCGGCCGTGTGTGCGGCGGTGTCGGCCGTGTGTGCGGCGGTGTCGGCCGTGTGTGCGGCGGTGTCGGCCGTGTCTGCGGCGGTGTCGGCCGTGTCTGCGGCGGTGTCGGCCGTGTCTGCGGCGGTGTCGGCTGTGTGTGCGGCGGTGTCGGCCGTGTTTCCGGCGGTGTCGGCCGTGTCTCCGGCGGTGTCTGCGCCAGTGTCGGCGGTGTCAGCCGTGTCTGCGGCGGTGTCGGCCGTGTCTGCGGCGGTGTCGGCCGTGTCTGTGGTAGTGTTGACGGTGTCGGTGATGTCGGCCATGTCTGCGACGGTGTTGGTGGTATTGGCAGTGGCGGCCATGTCTGCGGCGGTGTTGGCGGTATTAGCAGTGTCGACCGTGTCTGCGGCGGTGTCGTCGGCCTTGTCGGTGGCCGTGTCTAAAAAGAGCCTGCAAATAAGGAGCACAATTGATCAGCACACACATCCGGAGAAGTCATGCGGTCACAGAGAGAACGTGCAAAACACACACACACACACACACACACACACACACACACACACACACACACACACACACACACACACACACACACACACACACACACACACACACACACACACACACACACACACACACACACACACACACACACACACACGGAGGAGAAGGCATGCAGTCACAGGGAGAACGTGCAAACCACACACAAACACACACGCAGCACTCGAGGTTAGCATCAAACTTATTCCCAGCCTCGGCAAGGCCAGCAGCATAATCAAGGATGATTCACACCCTTGCCACTCCCTCTTTTCCCCTCTCCCATCAGGCAAAAGGTATAGAAGTGTGAAAACGCACACATTCAGGGACAGTTTCTTCCCAGCAGTTACCAGGTAACTGAACTATCCTACCCCAACCAGAGAGCAGTGCTGAACTATTATCTACCTCATTGATGGCCCTTCGTTTATCCTTGATCAGACTTTACTGGGTTTATCTTGCACTAAACATGATTCCCTTATCATGCATCTGTACACTGTAAATGTAATCATATATTGTCTTTCCACAGCTCACAACAAAAAGCGTTTCTCTGTACCTCGGTAAACGTGACAATAAACTAAACTGACCCGGGACTCTTGCGCTGTGAGGCGGCAGCTCTAATGTTAATTGGCTCCTTTGAATTGTACCCGAGCGTGTAGAATAACATAGAACTAGCGTGCTGTATTGCTAAAACTAAACCAAGGAGGATTCAGCATCTGTGGGGGATAGGAGCTAATTGAGACGGATAAGGATGCTAGAAACAAATTATGGCAGAGTGAATAATGAACAGATGTTTAAAAATGCAAGTTCAAGGGATGGTCTAAAACAGAGTTTGAGAGAAAGATGAATGGGGAAAAAAGGTGCAGACTCATTTCTAAATGGGGTGAGAATCCAGAAATTGGAGGTGCAAAGGGACTTGGGAGTTCTGGTGCAGGATTCCCAAAAAAGTAATCAGCAAGACAAATCGGTGATAAAGAAGGCAAACACAATAGTATTTCAAGGGGGCTAGAGTACAAAAACAGGGATGTAATGCTGAGGCTCTTTTAGGCACTGGTCAGGCCACATTTACAGTATTGTGAGCAATTTTGTGCACCATATCTGAGCTAGGATTTGCTGGCTATGGAGAGGGTCCAGAGGAGGTTTACGAGAATGATCCCAGGAATGAGTGGCTGAACGTTTATGACGGCAGTGGGCATGTATTCACTGGTGTTCATTGAAATTCACCAAATAGTGAAAGGTTTGGACAGTGTGGACGTGGATAGGATGTTTCCACTCATGGGGGAGTCTCGGACCTGGGGTAAATTTGCCCCCAGAGGGTAAATTTCGCTTACCCAGGGGGCAAGTGTATTGATTCTGAATTTGTAAATACTTTTTCTCTTTGACTGACTGTGTTTAGTTCTGGTATAATGATCTGTTCATCATTAGCTATTCATAAATAAGTGAAATAATATTATAATGTGTTATTAAAGTTGCGAGGGTAAATGGGATGAAAAAGGCTGGCAACCCCTGGTCTCGGACCAGAGCCACAAAATTAAACAATATTCCTTTAAGAAGGAGATGAGGAGGAATGTCTTTAGTCAGAGGGTGGTGAATCTGTGGAATTCATTGCCACAGGTGGCTGTGGAGGCCAAGTCATTGGATATTTTTAAGGATAGATTCTTGATTAGAACGAGTGTCAGGGGTTATGGGTAGAAGGCAGGAGAATGGGGTTGAGAGGGAAAGATAGATCAGCTATAATTGAATGGTGAAGTAGACTTGGTGGGCCGATAGGCCTAATTCTGCTCCTGTAACTTATGAGCGGGGAGGTCAATGTTACCTGAGGTGTTAACATATGATGGACAAGTAAATGGAATTGTGGTGATGTCCATGATTCAGAGAGTATTGCTCAACGTGGTGAAATGATGCACTAAGCTTCCAACTAAGCTTACTTTAGAGTTACAGCATGGAAACCCTTACACTAGTTCTACCCTACTCACTGGGCGCAATTTTCAGAATTAATCTACACACCTGTACATATTTGGAATGTGGGAGGAAATCGGAGCACCCGGAGCAAACACACACAGACACAGAGAGAGCGTACAAACTCTAGTCCCACCTGCCTGCATTATCCCATAGCCCTCTCAACCTTTCTTATTTCCGGACCTGTCAAAATTGTCTTTGAAATCGAAGATAAGACACAAAATGCTGGAGTAACTCAGTGGGACGGGCAGCATCTCTGGCGAGAAGGAATGGGTGACGTTTTGTGTCGTTCTTATTCAGACTGATGACGGGAGTGGGCAGCACAGAGATAAAATGTAGTCAGAGACAGTGCGACTAGTAAGAGAAGTGGGAAGGGGGAGGAATGGAAAGAGAGGGAAAGCAAGGGCTACTTGAAGTTAGAGAATGTTCATACCACTGGGGTGCAAGCTGCCCAGGCAAAATTTGAGGTGCTGTTCATAAATGATTGGAGCAGAATTTGGCCATTCGGCCCATCAAGTCTACTCAACCTTTCAATCATGGCTGATCTATCTCTCCCTCCTATCCCCATTCGCCTGCCTTCATCTAACCCCTGACACCCGTACTAATCAAAAATCTATCTATCTCTGTTAGTCTGAAGAAGGGACTCGACCCGAAACGTCGCCTATTCCTTCTCTCCATAAATGCTGCCTCACACGCTCAGTTTCTCCAGCATTTTTGTCTACCTTTGATTTTTCAGTATCTGCAGTTTCTTTCTTAAACAAAAATCTATCTATCTCTGGCTTTGAAATATCCATTGATGGCCTCCACAGCCTTCTGCAAAGAATTCCACACAATCACCACCCTCTGACTAGCCACAATTGTGAAACCAGTCTCAGACAACTGGGTACCTCCAACCACCCTAATGTCAGGCCTCAGGAATCATACATGTTTACATGTATCCAACATTGCTAATTATGACAATGCAGTGAGCTGCAGCCAATGCTCACGCTAAACACACTAAATTAGTTAATTTTCTTTAAACAGATCTCCTGGCAACAACTTCAAGTAATCTAATTCCAAACCCTACCTCCAATTTGCGCTGGGCCTCACTCTGACAATGGAGGAGGCTAAGGACAGAAAGATCAGTGTGGGAATGGGAGGAGAATTAAGTGTTGAGCAACAGGGAGATCAGGTAGGTCATCCAGTAAAGTCTTGGAGGGTAATCCAGAAAGGCTCTGGAACCAAAAGGCTCTACTCGCCATGGGGGGCAATGTCAAAGATCAATCAAAAACCAAAGATAGACACAAAAGACTGGAGGACCTCAGCGGGACAGACAGCATCTTGGGAGAAAAGCAGCAGGTGACGTTTCGGGTCTGAAAGTAAATCTTTCCCATCTCACCTTCAACCTATGTCCTCTGGTTCTTGGTTCCCAAACCCAGCGTAACATACTGCATTCACTTTATCTATTCCCCTCACGGTCTTGTATGCCTCTCTAAGGTCAGCCCTCATCCGCCTACACACCAAACCTGCTCAACCTCTCCCTATGGCTCAGGCCCTCAAGTCCTGGCAACATCCATCGTAAATAGATACAAAAAGCTGGAGTAACTCAGCAGGACAGGCAGCGTCTCTGGAGAGAAGGAATGGGTGACGTTTCGGGTGACGTTTCGGGTGACCCTTCTTCAGACTACCAAAGTAAATCTCGATACAAATCAAAAAGCTCATAAATCGACAAGGCCGTAAAGTTTAATTGGCCATGAGGAAGGTGAAGTGGCAGGATATAATTAATGCTGCTGCACAAAACCACTTTGTCCGAGCATGCTTCATGCAAGCCGTCCTATGACCACCTAAACTGTCATTTGGCAACTTAAAAAGCTGCCAAGGTTGCCCGCTGACAAAAGAGAAAAAAAATTATGTGAGAGCCCTGCAAGGTGTATAATATTGTCGACACTGTCATAGGCCTTTTTTTACATATGCTGTCAAAATGCACTGTAGTCTCTGAACAACCCTTCAGCTCCAAAGAATAAAGACCTAACTTGTTCAACCTTTCTCTGTAACTTAGTTGCTGGAACCCAGGCAACATTCTAGCAAATCTCCTCTGTACTCTCTCTATTTGACATCCTTCCTATAATTAGGCGACCAAAATTGTACACCATACTCCAGAATTGGTCTTACCAATGCCTTGTACAATTTTAACATTACTTCCCTACTCCTATATTCAATGCTCTGATTTATAAAGACCAGCATACCTAAAGCTTTCTTTACCACCCTATCTACATGCGATTCCACCTTCAGGGAACTATGCACAGTTATTCCTAGATCTCTCTGTTCCACAGCATTCCTCAATTCCCTACCATTTACCATGTACGACCTATTTTGATTTGTCCTGCCAAGATGTAGCACTTCACACTTATCAGCATTAAACTCCAACAATTTAGTGTAGTTTAGTTTAGAGATACAGCGCGGAAACAGGCTCTTGGCCCATCAAGTCCGCACCAACCAGTGACTCCACAAATTAACATTACCCTACACACACTAGGGATGATTTTACATTTACACCAAGCCAATTAACCTATAGACCTGTACGTCTTTGAAGTGTGGGAGGTAACCGAAGATCAGGGAGAAAATCCATGCATGTCACAGGGAGAACGTACAAACTCCGTACACACAAGCACCCATATTCAGATTTAACCTGGGTTTCTGGCGCTGTGAGGCAGTAGCTCTACTGCTATGCCACCATGTCACCATGGACAATTATTTCAGAACATAATTGGTAGAAATTGTATTTCACAATGTTTGTGTTTTTTTGGTTATTGGAACTTTGCAAGAGGTTGATCATGTTAAATAATGTATTTGAAGATATACAAAGTGTGGAGTAAGTCAGCAGGTCTGGGGGCATCTCTGCAGGACATGGACATGTTATCCAGAGATGGTGCCTGACCCCACTGACTTATACAGCACTTTGCGTTTTTTTTGGAAAATCAGCATCTGCAGTTCCTTGTGTTTCTGTGTATTTGAGGTATCTTGGAATGATCTTCCAGCAGAAGTGGTGGAGGCAGGATCGATTTTAACGTTTAAAAGTAAAGTGGATAGGTATATGGACGGGAAGGGAATGGAGGGGTATGGTCTGAGTGCAGGTAGATGGGACTAGGGGAAAATAAATGGTTGGCACGGACTGGAAGGGCCGAGAGGGCCTGTTTCCGTGCTGTAATTGTTATAATTATTATCTGGTTACTTCCCATTTTCCCAACTTGACACCATTTAGATAATAATCAGCCTTCCTGTTTTTGCTACCAAACAGGATAACCTCAAATTTATCCACATTAAACCGCATCTGCCATGCATCTGTCCATTCACCCAACCTGTCAAAATCACCCTGCATTTTCATAGCATCCTGCTCACAGTTCACACTCACCCAGTTTTGTATCATGTGCAAATCTGCTAATGTTACTTTAAATCCCTTCATCTGAATCATTGATGTATATTGTAAATATCTGCAGGTCCCAGCACAGAGACTTGCGGTACCCCACTAGTCACTGCCTGCTATTCTGAAAGGGACCCGTTAATCCCTCCTCTTTGCGTCTTGTCTGTCAACCAATTTTCTATCCATGTCAGCACTCTACACCCAATATTATGTGCCCTAATTTTGCCCACTTATCTCCTATGTGGGACCTTATCAAATGTTTTCAGAAAGTCCAAGTACACTACATCCATTGATCCTCCCTTGTCCATTTTCCTAGTTACATCCTCAAAAAATTCCAGAAGATTAGTCAAGCATGATTTCCCCTTCGTAAATTCACGCTGACTCGGTTCGATCCTGTCACTGCTATCCAAATGCCGCTATTTCATCTTTTATAACTACTCCAGCATCTTCCCAACCATGTCAGGCTAACTGGTCTATAATTCCCCGTTTTCTCTCTCCCGACTTTCCTAAAAAGTGGGATATTAGCTACCCTACAATCCACATGAACTGATCCTGAATCTGTAGAACATTGGAAAATGATCATCAATGCGTCCACGATTTCTAGAGCCACTTCCTTAAGTACCTTCGGATGCAGACCATCAGGCCCTGAGGATTTATCAGCCTTCAGTCCCTTCAGTCCACCCAACACCATTTCCTGCCTAATGTAGATGTCCTTCAGATTCTCCGTCACCCCAGATCCTCTGGCCACTAGTACATCAGGAAAACTGTTTGTGTCCTCCTTAGTGAATACAGATGCAAAGTATCTGTTCAACTCATCTGCCATTTCCTTGTTCCCATAATAAATTCACCTTGTTCAGTCTTCAAGGGTCCAACTTTGGTCTTAACTATTTATTTCCTCTTCACATACCTAAAGAAGCTTTTACTATTCTCTTTTGTATTCTTGGCTGGCTTACTATTGTACCTCATCTTTTGTCCCTGTATTGCCTTTTTAGTTATCTTCTGTTGCTCCTTAAACATTACCCAATCCTCTTGCTTTCCGCTCACCTTTGATACGTTGTACTTCTCAAATCCGGTTCATTACATAACACTAAATCCAGAATTGCCTTCTCCCTGGTTGGCTCCAATACAAGCTGCTCTAAGAATCCATCACAGAGGCACTCCGCAAACTCCCTTTCTTGGGGTCCAGTACCAGCCTGATTTTCCCAGTCTACCTGCATGTTGAAATCTCCCATAACAACTGGGACATTGCCTATGCTACATGCCAATTTTAATTCCTGAATCAACTTGCACCCAATATTCAGGCTACTGCTCGGGGGTCTTTAGATAAGTCCCACTATGGTCTTTTTACCCTTACACTTCCTTAGTTCTATCCATACTGATGTCACATCTCCTGTTTCAATGTCACCCATTGCAAGGGACTGAATTTCATTCCTCACCAACAGAGCTACCACACACCCTCTGCCCACCTGTCTGTCTTTTCAATAGGAGGTATGCCCTTGAATATTCAGTTCCCATCCCCGGCCCTCTTGCAGCAATGTCTCTGTATTTGGTTCCGATTTGAGTGGGCCAGTGGAGCAGAGAAGCCAAGACAGTTGTTGCACCAACAGTGGATAAAAAAAGGTCCATAGAGGGTAGAAGGCTGGGTAGGGGCAGGGGGGAGGGAAGAGGGAAAGAGGCGGGGGAATGTTGGAGACTGGATGGAGACAGGATTGTCACTGGATGGATAGGATTCTCTTCCATAAAGAAAAGCTTAGAGGTGGCAGAAGAGCCCTACGTCTCTACGTCCAGAACCAGGGGTCAAAGTGTAAGAATAGTAAGATTGAACGAGAACTTACCAGTTCGAAGGTTGATCTTTATTTTATGAGGAGTCGAAGTGAGGGATTTCGTGAAGAGCCCGCCGGCGCGCATGCTCGACATACTTCAAAGTAGCGGCGTGGAATCACAGAAACCAACAAAGAAATGACTTCGCATAGTAAGATTGAAGTGACTAAGATTACCAGATGAAGGTGATTGAGGGTTGAGCGAGGAGGGCACGAAATCCCTCACTTCGACTCCTCATAAAATAAAGATCAACCTTCGAACTGGTAAGTTCTCGTTCAATCTTACTATTTCATTTCGGAGTCACGTGAGTGACTTCGTGAAGACTTCAAAGCTTCTGTGATTACACGCCCTGGACCACGTCCATGCTGACACACCACTACCAGGGATGGATGGGAGGAACAAACTTGCTCAATAGTTCATACTGCAAAACAAGAGCAGAGTTATTAATAACAAATCAAAACCCCTCATGCGGGGACATCTCCACGTTCGTGACCTGCATTCAGCACGGCTTCTGCAAACTGTAGAGGAGCAGCAACAGGCTTGTTTTAAAAACGCTGGAACACAGCTTCATTAGCCCATCCTGCTGTGGCGAGAATTTGGTCCATGGGCACCTCCATGACCCTCGCCGTTGACGTCGATGCAGCCCTGTTGGAAAGAGACTTGAACACATTAGTGTCGATACCTGACTTACCCAAGACGACTGGAAGCCACATGGATATCGTCTGGACTGTCACTCGATGATGAGGTCTCTTATGAGTGACAAGCAGGTATCTCTCCATTCCTCTGATGCGTGCCGTCACCTTGACGTAGTGGCGGATATGTGAGGCTACACATAGCCTAGCATCTGCGGGGTATGCCGGGAACTTCAGCTGCAGCCCTGTGCACCCAGGTCAATGCTGCTTAGTAGCTCGTCAATGAAAAAGACTACTTCTGTGGGGGTAGACGTCATTCTGTCGACACGAAGTTTGTGTAGTGTCTGTACCCTCTGAGCTGAAGTCAGCGCTAGTAACATCACCAGCTTCATGGTGCGTTGGTCCAGTTGGAGCCCTTCCATGGGTGACCACGTCCTGAGCAGGGTTAATACGTCCCTGACATCCCAGGTGATATTATAGCGTGGTGTAGGCGGATTCATATTGAATATACCCCGCATGAGTCTGCACACTAGCCTGTTGGGTCCTACCTCCAAACTGAGGTAGAATGATAGCGCACTTCTGGCGCTGTTGATGGCACTGTAACTTAAGTGTTCATCATGGTGCAACCCCGCGAGGAATTCCAGGACGTCGGTTGTTGTCACGTCATCGTACGTGATGCGAGAGCGGCTGCAGTAGGCTTCCCACTTCTTAATATGCGAGCGGTATCTTCGCCTTGTAGACTCTCGACACGACGCCCCGGTGGTATCCATGGTCCGAGCCGAGAGGCCGTATTGGACTAACGGCCTGTTCAGAACCTGCAAGCCAACAAATTTAAATAGCCATGGCAGGGATGCGGCTCCCCTGAGACAGGGTGAGTAACCAATTGTGGGCAACCCTTCAAAAGGACCCAAGGTTCGTTGAGCATGTCAAAGACCACCGGATACCAAGGCTGTGTGGGCCAGTCGGGTATAATAAGGATGCCCTTGGCAGCATCTGCCTGAATCTTTCCCAATACCCGACTGATGAGGCAAAATGGGGGGAAGGCATAGAAAAACCACTTCCCCCAGTCCAGCGAGAATGCATCTAGCGCTATTGCCCCAGGATCTGGTTCCCATGAAACGTAGGTTGGTACCTGATGGTTCCACCGTGACGCAAAGAGGTCAATGTCCGGTTTACCAAATTTGGCTGTGACTTTAGAAAAGATCTCAGGATGCAACATCCATTCAATATTGTCATTAAATTTGCGTGACCTGGTGTCCGCCACAGTATTAAGCTCACCTGGCAAATAGGTAGCTGAAATCCAAATGTCTCTTTGAACACACCAGAGCCAAATTGAGTTTGCCAATTTGTCACACGAAACTGGCCTGGTACCACCCATATGGTTTAAATAAGCTACTGCTGTGGTGTTGTCTATTTGGAGACGGACATGTGCTCCAACAAGCTTAGAACAATACGCACAAAGTCCGTGGAATGCTGCCAGCAACTCCAAATAGTTAATCCCTTGAGTTAACAACATCGTTGATTCAAGGGTGTCCCATCTGCCACCACAACTAGAGCAATTATTCGTGGATCCCCAACCATTGGAGCTTGCATCAGTTTGCAAATATACCACCGGATTAGCCTCCCTAATAGGCTTGAATGAGTTGCTAATGTGACACACCCACCATTGCAACTCATTTATCGCTTCGGGCGGCAGCTGCATGGACCGATCATAATGACCAGCGTTCTGTTTTAACGCAGCAATTTTAGCTCTTTGCAAATTCTGATAATGCAAAGGTCCATATCGCGCTGCCGAAAACAAAGCTACCAGCTTCCCAATTATTGTAGCTAAGTGCCGAATCGATGGTATATTGAATAATTTTTTTTATTAGCAATAAACAATTCTCAATGTTTAAAACTGAGTTATAAACATCAACTTAGATCAATATTTGTACTCTAATGATTATTATCTTATTTTTTTTTTAAAATAAAAGTGGGTAAAGAGAAATACCATTATTAATCAATAAAATTATAATTTCTTAATAATTATTTGGTATAAAAGAAAAAGAAAAAATGAAGAAAAAGAAAAAAGACATATTATGTATATATATCAATTAAAAGCCACACAATATATTATAAATGAAACAACTACAAATAATAATATCAGTAAAGACATGCATATATCCTGGTATACCAATACATTATTTTCATCAAATCCCGCAGGGTGCCAGTCGAGCCGTGATGCCAAGAACAGCTACTTCTCTAAATACTGTATATATGGAGACCATATCTGCTGAAAAGAATTATACTTGTCCAAAAGGACAAATCTGATTCTTTCCAACTGCAATGTCTCCAACATCTCTGATGCCCACATTTTAATTGTTGGGGATAATGTTCCCTTCCAAAATTTCAATATTATTTTTTTCCCTAATATCAAACAATAATCAAGGAAATTTCTTTGATCTAGTGTAAATATCAAATTAGCCTCTGGAATTCCCAGTATTATTAGCTTTGGGTCAGGTTCTAATTTAACCTTAAGAACTTCAGAAATAACTTTAAAAATTTCTGTCCAATAATAATTCAATTTAGGACATGTAACAAAACTGTGTGTTAAATTTGCTTCTAAATTCTTACATTTATCACAAATAGAGGAGAGATTAGGAAATATACTATTTAATTTGGTTTTCGAATAATGTAATCTGTATAATACTTTAAATTGTATTAATATATGTCTAGCATTTAACAAGCACCGGTGTATTCGTTGTAGACTTTCTTCCCAATTTTCTTTGGTTATAGGTGATCCAATTTCATTTTCCCATGCTTGACGATATGTTTCAGTTATTGGATTCTCCTTATCCATAATGATGTTATATATATAAGCTATTAATTTTTCTGTGGTTGGATGCCAGTTAAACGATTCATCTAATAATCCTGGTTCTTTATTTTTAAAATCCTGTGTATTAGATTTAATATAATCTCTAATTTGGAAATACCTAAACAAATGCTGTGAAGACAATCCGTAGATATCTTGTAACTCCTGAAATGAAAGAAATTTTCCATTTCTATAGAGGTGCTCTACCCTTGTAATTCCTAAATTATCCCAATGTCTGAACCCTCCATCCAATGCGGAGGGCTTAAATAATGGGTTATTCATAATTGGTAATCTAAATGAAAGATTGTCTAATTGTAAAGTCTTGACTATTTGTTTCCAAATACGTCTATTATTATAAATGATTGGATTGTCCCTATAAATTTTTTTTTGAACTTCCTTTGGGGCAAAAATAATTGAATCTACGTTGAAAGGCAAACAATCTTCCTTTTCTATCTTTAGCCACGTTGGTTCCAGGTCCGTATTTACCCACCAAAAATTCATATTCTTAATCTGTACTGCCCAGAAATAGTATAGAAAATTTGGAAGTGCTAATCCTCCATTTATCTTTGACTTACATAAATGTTTTTTACTTATTCTATGATTTTTATAATCCCAGATAAAACTATTAACAATATTATCAATTTTTTTAAAAAAGGTTTTCGGAAGGAAAAAAGGGATAGCTTGAAACAGATATAATAATTGTGGTAGAAAAACCATCTTTATAGCATTTATTCTACCAATCAAAGATATAGGCAGTGTTTTCCAATATAAAATATTTTTTTTAAGTTTATCTAATAATTGAGGATAATTCGATCTAATTAATGAACTGTGAGATTTAGATACATTAATTCCTAAATATTTAATTTTGTCAGTAACTATTGATAATGGATATTGTTGTAATATGTTTAAATTTATATTAGTTATTGGCATAATATCACTTTTATTCCAATTAATCCTATATCCAGAAAATATACTAAATTTATTTATAACATCAAACAACATTGGAATACTAATTTCAGGTTTTGTGATGTAAATCAAAACATCATCTGCATATAAGGATATTTTATTAGTTGTTGTATCAGTATTATAACCGTATATTTCAGGTTCTGATCTAATTCTTTCCGCCAAAGGCTCTATCGCCAAGGCAAATAATAAAGGCGATAACGGACATCCTTGTCTACATCCCCTAAAGAGTTTAAATTTAACTGATAGTATTTGATTAGTTAGAATTCTTGCAGTAGGATCTGAGTATAGGATTCTTACCCATTTACAAAATTGATCCCCCAATTGAAACTTTTCCATTATATTAAATAGATATAACCATTCCACCTGGTCAAATGCTTTTTCTGCGTCTAACGATATGACTGCTAATTCCGTATCTCGTATTCTTTTAGAGTATATAATATTAAACAGGCGTCTTAGATTATGAGATGAATAGCGTTTTGGAATAAAACCTGTTTGATCATAATGTATTAATTTAGAAATCACCAAACTTAGTCTCCTAGATAAAACTTTAGCTAATATTTTTTGGTCTGTATTTAGAAGGGCAATCGCTCTATATGAACCAGGATCTTCCAGATCTTTATCTACCTTAGGTATGAGTGTAATTGTAGATTCATTTAAAGAGTCTGGTAATTTTCCTTGTTCATATGCATGTCTATACACTGTATGTAGTCTTGGAGAGTAATTCAAAAAAACTCAAAAAAACTCAAAAAAAGTAATTCTTATGAATATATATGCTCCTAATTTCGATAACCCATTATTTTTTAAGAAAATATTCAATAATATTCCTATATCCACTCAACATAATTTAATAATTGGGGGCGATTTAAATTGCACTTTGGATAACTACTTAGACAGATCCTCAACAAAAAGGAAAGCTATTTCTAATTCAAGTAAACTTATAAATTCTTTCATTAATTCAACTAACGTTAAGGATATTTGGAGATTAGAGAACCCATCCGGACGAGAATATTCTTTTTTCTCGCCCGTATTCGGAACCTACTCGAGGATAGATTACTTTTTAATAGACTCAAAACTGCTCCCCTTTACGTACAATGCAAAATATCACAATATTATTATCTCAGATCATGCACCATTAACATTTAAGAATCGATGGTATATTGGTGCGGATTAAATCTTGACACACCTGGGTAACCTCCTCAATCTTGTTAATTGGAATGGTAACCCTCATGCTTATAGAGTTCACCGTGAACCCTAGGTAATTAATCACCTAGGCAGGGTAGAACTTTGATTTCTCTGGATGGACAATAAACCCCAATTGTTGAAATATATTGACAGCAGCTGCAACACCCTGTTCAGCCAATTCCAGGGTGTGGCCCACAATTAAGACATCATCTAAATAGGCCATACTATATGGTGTCGTTGTCTCAAATAAGCCATAATTGGCTTCACTAATTTAGTGAACAATCTAGGGCTGTGGTGAGCCCATTAGGCAAAGCCTTGTACTGCCAGAGTTGCCCCATCCAGATGAATTTTAAAACCTTCTGTCACATTTCTGGACGGATACGGAATAATATGCGTCTTTTAAATCGATGCATGCCATAAAGCAACCATGAGAAATCAATGATTTGGTTGTTTCAACGTATCCATTTTAAAATGAGAATATGTTACAAAAGTATTCAAACGGGTTAGATCAATAATGACACGACAACTTCCATCCTTCTTAGGTCTGGTGAATATGTTCGAAACAAATTCAACTGGCTCATGCACCACTCTCTTAATCACTCCTTTGCTCAAGACTTAACAATTCCTTATAGCCGGCTGCCTGTTCTGCAGCAGATAATTTTAAATGTTCGAGCGGGCATGTGCTGGGATGGAGGAATGTCGCCATTAATAAACTCAATTTTATGCCCCTGAATATTCTGCAACACATACTCGTCACCAGTGAAATTACCTCATGCACCCAAAAAACCACCGAAGGTGACCACCAACATGTGAAGTTAAACAGAGAGAAAAGAGAGAACCAGACCCCCTCACCTCCGTGGTTACCGGCGGTCCTTGACACGCGTGTGTGGACATGGAGGTGCTGGGTTGGCTTGAGGGCGCGGCGTCTTCGTTTTCCACCAGGGTCTCTGCCGACATGTCCTAAAAAAGACCCCTGGTGCTGGGTCTGATGTTGCTGTCGTTGTGGAGCTTGAGGGTGGGTCCTCGTCGAGGTACTGGCAGACCCTCGTGATCGAATGTATGGAGACTTTGAGCCTGACGGTGTGGGGGCACTCTGAGGGCGCATGACCCCCACCGTTTTGGCTTGCTCGTCAAGCTCTTTGACTCTCTTCGAGAGGTCCTTCCCAAAGAGCTGACGGGGCGGGGGCGGCGGCGGTGGTTTGCACACTCCTGCAAACTTTGGATTGAGCGCTGGGCGGATGCTGGTTTTGCAAAACCCGTTAATTTTGTGCTGGGTCGCGCACAGGAGGGCCAGGGCATCTCCCTGGTCCAAATTCAATTCGTCCCCGTCCACCGACCGCACAAAGGCGGTAATACCGGCCGTGAGGAGCTTCAGGATCCGCTGCAGTTTTACCTCCTGTTGACGGATAGCCGCACTGATGTTGCCCCATATCGGCGTATTGACCACAGGCACGTTGAGGGAGTTGCAATTGGATGGAGCCTTGTGACGGCTCATTGCCTGGATGAGGACTTCTTCCTGCTGCTCCAGGCTGATAGTAGATGTTTGTGAAGACGCCCCGTGCCTGTTGCTGCCCTGCTGGTGTTGACGTTGAAGCAGGAGCTCCAGCAGCCGCTCCATACGGTCAATACGCCCTTCACCCTGAACACTCAGGTGGTCGGAGTCCTCCGGCTCTGAAAAGAAAACCGGGCTCCTGTCATCGGCCCGCACCTCGTCGAGGCCCTGCCGGTGCCGGTAGTTGTCGCTAACAGCCGCCGAGGCGAACTGCGCGATTCCTGCGCGGGCGTGTTCAACCGCCTCCGTTTAGCGGGAGCTGAAGCCGCTGCCACTAAGGGCACTTGCGGCGAGGTGTCGGCACCAGCCGAAGCATGGCTGCCTGGGGCCCGCGCAGTCTTGCCGGCTGCCCACATCGTGGACGTTGCCGACGCATGGTCTCGCCCACCCATCCATGGGGGGCTCGGCGACCGTGACGAGACCCGATTCGACCGAGCCGTCCCGGCGTCGAGAGTCGGGGTGTGCCAGCTGGACCTCACAGCCGCCCCGGGTCTCTCCCTGGAACCTGACCGCTCCTCCGTGTCAGGCAATGCCTTAGCCCTGGTAGGGTTAGGCTTCTGGGCTCCTGCCCTTCCCCTACTCGGAGGGCTGAGTGGAACGGGCCGTGCAGCCGCACGCTCCCTGCTCGAGGTCGCCAGCGAGCTCGCTGACGACCTGACTGCCATGGCAGGGTCCCCCTGCTCTGGCGGCACACCACACTCCTCCTCGTCGAACTCCTCCGAGCTGTGGTGTGCTGGCGGATCTGGACCTGTGAACACAGGGCTTACCCACATCTCCGCCTGAGTCCCGGCCTGCGATGCAGGTACTGCCGATGGTAAAGGCCCCGGAACTGTTGACCGGCGAACTCGTCCTGACGTCCTCCGGCCCTTGGAACTCCCATCCATGTCCTTGCTGCAAGACAAAACCAACAACAAGGACCACCAACTAAAGGTAGAATACTTACCTCCGTGCCCTTTCTGAAGGGCTGGCGAGGAGCGCGCTCCACCGCCAGCCGTCGCAGCAACGCGGTACGACGATATGTCGAGCATGCGCGCCGGCGGGCTCTTCACGAAGTCACTCACATGACTCCGAAATGAAATAAGACCCGCTGAGTCACTCCATCTTTTATCTTGGTCCATTAACAGATTCAGATCTACCTTAGATCTCCTCGTGTAAGTCTGCTTTTTCTCCGGTATTCTCAAAACTGCTTGCTTGGATAACTGATTCATCGTGAAGTTTCGACCTCTAGCTGTCAATGCAGAATGGGTATGGTGCACCCACTGCAAGCTGTCAGATTAAATGGAGCCAGTTTGCCAAGTTGACAGATGAAATGGAGCCCGTCTCTCATGGTTACGGATGCAGTTCACTGTGAGGTCACCGGCCAGGCACATTATGAGGTCACCTCTGATTATGATGGTTTACAAACTTGTGACCTTACGAATGGAAGGCAGAGCCCAGAAGGGAATAAACCACTTCACCATATGACCACAGGTCACAGTGGTTATAACCAACTGGACTCAAATGTTAGATACAAGGAACTCAGTTCAGTTGAGTTTATTGTCACGTGTACAGAGAAATGCTTTTTGTCGCGTGCTAAAAAGAGTCAGCAGAAAGACAAGACATGATTACAATTGAGCTGCTACAATGTATAGATACATGGTAAGGGAATAACGTTTAGTGCAAGATAGAGCCAGCAAGGATAGTCCGAGGGTCACCAATGAGGTAGATAGTAGTTCAGAACTGCTCTCTGGATGTGGTAGGATGATTCAGTTGCCTGATAACAGCTGAATCTGGAGGTGTGCTTTTTCACACTTCTGTACCTTTCCTACTTTGAGGAAGGACATTCTTGCTATTGAGGGATTGCAGCGCAAGTTCACCAGGTTAATACCCGGGATGGCAGGACTTACGTATGATGAAAGAATGGGTCGACTGGGCTTGAATTCGCTGGAAATGAGAGGGATGAGAGGGGATCTCAGAGAAACATATAAAATTCTTAAAGGATTGAACAGGCTAGATGCAGGAACAATGTTCCCGATGTTGGGGGAGTCCATAACCAGGGGTTTAAGAATAAGGCTTAGTCCATTTAGGACTGAGATGAGGGAAAACGTTTTCATGCAGAATATCTGTGGAATTCGGACTTCCGGTGGCGCCATGTTTTAGGTGAGAACAGCGCCAGATCAGCTCCGCAAAAATCTGTAAAAAAAACGGGGTTAAAGGAGGCTGCTAACGTTACTTATCGCAGGAGATCGATTTAAAATGGCTCCGGTGCGATTGAAGGCTGCGTGACGTCATCAGGCGCGCGACTTCGGTAAGAAGTTTAAAATGCACTCCTCCTCCCCCCCCCCGAAGAAACCGGGCCTAAGAAGGGAGGCTGGCCCCACCAAAGCCTCGGGCTCGAGCCTGACTTCCTCCCAGGAAGAGATCTCACAGAGGAAAGTGGAAATGGAAGAATTTAAAAACTCCTTGATGGGTGAGATGAAGAAACTGCTGAAAGAAATAAAAGATCTGAAGAAGGAATATAAAGATGAATTTAAAGACATGAAGAAAGAATATAAAGATGAAATAAAAACTCTAAAAGCGGAGATTCTGGTGTCTCATGAGAGAACTAAAGTGGAATTAACAAAAGAAGTTACCGAGACGGTAAAGATTATGATGAACGAATGGAAAATTAAGACGGATGCTGAATTTCAAAACCGAATTTCTGAAGTAAACGACAAGGTTGCTGGGCTGGAACAAATGCTGAATGATAAGATAGATCCTATTACCATCGCACTCGACCAACAAAATGAGGCAATTAAAGAACTGACTGATTTTGCAGTAACAAGTGCCAAGGAAAGTGAGAAGTTACGTGCCGAGAATAAACGCCTCTCAGAGCTACTTCGCAAAATAAATGAGAAATGTATTGATTTGGAGGGTCGACAAAGACGTAAGAATTTGCGAATAGTAGGATTGGCCGAGGGTCGTGAAGGAAATCAGGACCCGCAAAAATTTGCTGCAAAACTCCTAAAGGACATTCTGGATTTGGATCAAGAACCACTGTTGGGCCGCGCCCACAGGGCTTTAAGACGGGTCCCTGGGAGTGGTGCACCACCAAGACAAATGATTGTAAAGGTGGCCTATGATCACGTCTTTGAAGAAATGATGAAGATAATAATGAGAAAGAGAAATTTGAAATACGAAGGAGATAACATCAGTATCTTCAGAGATTATCCAGCGGAAGTTGCTAAGAGAAGATCCTTATTCACTGAAACAAGAGGCATTCTACGGAATTTAAAGAATACAATGGATCTCAGATATGGCCTGATGTACCCAGCAACATTGAGAGTGACCTACGACAACAAGGAACACCGCTTTGTTAAGCATACCGATGCACTGGAATTCGCTCGAGGCATACAGAAGGCGGCAGAAGAGGAAGCAGACGATTAAGTATGGGAGGAAGAAGACGACGACTGAACATTTTGGACTTTTATCACTGACCTGCGGTTATGAATTATTCATTGAGAAAGAGGGGAAATAATGGGAATGTAGTTGAAGTTTGGTATTAATTTGTACAAATTCAATTATTCCCCTAATATAGTATTACTTACTATAATACTAATTACAATAGAATAGTAATTAATAAATAGTATCATGAATAATAGAAATAATTACTAAGTCCTTAAAGTTAGTACCCCACCCCAATATGCACAGTATTCTAGTTCGGAGCTGGAATATTTAACATCTTTTTCAAATACGGAAGTCATTAGATTAATCGCCACGTTAGTGTGGCGTTCACTAATACACACTACACAATCTATCAGTGTAGTCTTTTTTTCCTTTGGGCACCCTTTTAACACCCTTTTTTCTTTTTTTACTTACATTTTTTATTTTTTTTAATATATTAAGTATTTGAATTTATGTTATATATTATATGAATGTAATTATGATCAATATTGTATAATTACTTTAGGTAGACACGGACATGGATTATTGAGACTGGTAATTTTCATCGGGTTGGCGTTCGGGTGCATCGTTGAACTGGAGGAGTCGAGAAGGCTACTCCAAAAAAACCACCCTAACAGTAAAATGCAAGACATGAATCTGAAGACTGGGGATGATGGAGTTACTTTCTGTAGTTGGAATGTTAAGGGAATTAATGAACCAATTAAAAGGGGCAAGGTGTTAGCTCAGCTGAATAGATTGAAATCAGACGTCATTTTCCTCCAAGAGACGCATCTCAAAAAGATGCTCAACATAGATTAACAGCTAAATGGATTTCAAAGGTATATCATTCTTCATTTATACATAAATCTAGGGGAGTTGCAATAATTATTCGTAAAGGTATACCTTTTAAACAAAGTTCTATAATAGAAGATAAAGAGGGCAGATATGTAATAATTACAGGGGAATTATACAAAAAAAAGTAATTCTTATGAATATATATGCTCCTAATTTCGATAACCCATTATTTTTTAAGAAAATATTTAATAATATTCCTATATCTACTCAACATAATTTAATAATTGGGGGTGATTTAAATTGCACTCTAGATAACTACTTAGACAGATCTTCAACAAAAAGGAAAGTTACCTCTAAATCAAGTAAACTTATAAATTCTTTTATCAATACATCTAATGTTAAGGATATTTGGAGATTAGAGAATCCATCCGGACGAGAATATTCTTTTTTCTCGCCCGTATTTGGAACCTACTCGAGGATAGATTACTTTCTAATAGACTCAAAACTGCTTCCTTATACGTATAATGCAAAATATCACAATATTATTATTTCAGATCATGCACCATTAACATTTAAGATAAAATTAAAAGATATATTTAATAAAACTACGACTTGGAGATTTAATCCCCAGATACTGAAGGACAAGGATTGTTGTAGCCATGTGACAGAACAGATTAAATTATTCTTTGAGACAAATGACACACCTGAAATTTCACCACTGTTACTTTGGGATACATTTAAAGCATTCATGCGTGGTGCGATAATATCGGCACAAGCATATTTTAATAAAGAAAATCGAAAGATGGAACAGAAGTTAGAAATGGAGATAAAACAACTAGACAATGAAAATATAAAACATCCTTCTAAGGAGTTAAGTAATAAAATTGCAATAGCAAAATATAGACTAAATAAAATATACTCTAACCAAGTCATTAAACTTTTTCAACAAACCAAACAAGTGCATTTTGAATTTGGTGATAAACTGCAAAAATTGCTAGCACGACAATTAAGAAAATTAGATGATGAAAAAATGATACATGGAATTAGATCTCTGCAAGGAAACATATTGACCATACCAAAAGACATTAATGACAGATTTTTACAATATTACCAAAATCTTTACTCATCAAAATTAACAGGACAAACAGATGGAATGGAAACATTTTTACAAGAATGTCAAATTAATAGTTTAGATCAGGAAGGTAGACACTTGTTAAACGCTGAAATATCAGTGAAAGATATCGTAGAATCAATTGGTTCATTAAAGAACGGAAAAGCTGCGGGCCCCGACGGCCTGAGTGCAGAATTTTATAAAAGATTTCAAGATCTGATCTCCCCAAGACTACATACAGTGTATAGATATGCATATGAACAAGGAAAATTACCAGAATCTTTAAATGAATCCACAATCACACTCATTCCTAAGGTAGATAAAGATTTGGAAGATCCTGGTTCATATAGAGCGATTGCCCTTCTAAATACAGACCAAAAAATATTAACTAAAGTTTTATCTCGGAGACTAAGTCTGGTGATTTCTAAATTAATACATTATGATCAAACAGATTTTATTCCAAAACGCTATTCATTTCATAATCTAAGACGCCTGTTTAATATTATATATTCTAAAAGAATACGAGATACGGAATTAGCAGTCATATCGTTAGACGCAGAAAAAGCATTTGATCAGGTGGAATGGTTATATTTATTTAATATAATGGAAAAGTTTCAACTGGGGGATCGATTTTGTAAATGGGTAAGAATCCTATACTCGGATCCTACTGCAAGAATTCTAACTAATCAAATACTATCAGCTAAATTTAAACTCTTTAGGGGATGCAGACAGGGATGTCCGTTATCGCCTTTATTATTTGCCTTGGCGATAGAGCCTTTGGCGGGAAGAATTAGATCTAAACCTGAAATATATGGTTATAAGACTGATACAACAATTAACAAAATATCCTTATATGCAGATGATGTTTTGATTTATATCACAAAACCTGAAATTAGTATTCAAACGTTGTTTGATGTTATAAATAAATTTAGTACATTTTCTGGATATAGGATTAATTGGAATAAAAGTGATATTATGCCTATAACTAAAATAAATTTAAACATATTACAACAATACCCATTAAAAATAGTTACAGACAAATTTAAATACTTAGGAATTAATGTATCTAAATCCCATAATTCATTAATTAGATCTAATTATCCTCAATTATTAGATAAACGTAGAAAAAATATTTTATATTGGAAAACACTTCCTATATCTTTGATTGGTAGAATAAATGCTATAAAGATGGTTTTTCTACCACAATTGTTATATCTGTTTCAAGCTATCCCTTTTTCCTTCCGAAAACCTTTTTTAAAAAAATTGATAATATTGTTAATAGTTTTATCTGGGATTATAAAAATCTTAGAATAAGTAAAAAACATTTATGTAAGTCAAAGATAAATGGAGGGTTAGCACTTCCAAATTTTCTATACTATTTCTGGGCAGTACAGATTAAGAATATGAATTTTTGGTGGGTAAATACGGACCTGGAACCAACGTGGTTAAAGATAGAAAAGGAAGATTGTTTGCCTTTTAACGTAGACTCAATTATTTTTGCCCCAAAGGAAGTGCAAAAAAAAATTTATAGGGACAATCCTATCATTTACAATAATAGACGTATTTGGAAACAAATAGTCAAGACTTTACATTTAGATAATCTCTCATTTAGACTACCAATTATGAATAACCCATTATTTAAGCCCTCCGCACTGGATGGGGGGTTTAGACATTGGGATAATTTAGGAATTACAAGGGTAGAGCACCTTTATAGAAATGGAAAATTTCTTTCATTTCAGGAGTTACAAGATATCTACGGATTGTCTTCACAACATTTGTTTAGGTATTTTCAAATTAGAGATTATATTAAATCTACTACACAGGATTTTAAAAATAAAGAACCAGGATTATTAGATGAATTGTTTAACTTGCATCCAACCACAGAAAAATTAATAGCTTATATATATAACATCATTATGGATAAGGAGAATCCAATAACTGAAACATATCGTCAAGCATGGGAAAATGAAATTGGATCACCTATAACCAAAGAAAATTGGGAAGAAAGTTTACAACGAATACATCGGTGCTCGTTAAATGCTAGACATACATTAATACAATTTAAAGTATTATACAGATTACATTATTCGAAAACTAAATTAAATAGTATATTTCCTAATCTCTCCTCTATTTGTGATAAATGTAAGAATTTAGAAGCAAATTTAACACACAGTTTTGTTACATGTCCTAAATTGAATTATTATTGGACAGAAATGTTTTAAGTTATTTCTGAAGTTCTTAAAGTTCAACTAGACCCTGACCCAAAGTTAATAATATTGGGAATTCCTGAGTCTAATTTGATATTTACATTGGATCAAAGAAATTTCCTTGATTATTGTTTGATATTAGGGAAAAAAATAATATTGAAATTTTGGAAGGGAACATTATCCCCAACAATTAAAATGTGGGCATCAGAGATGTTGGAGACGTTATACTTGGAAAGAATTAGATTTGTCCTTTTGGACAAGTATAATTCTTTTGAACAGATATGGTCTCCATATATACAGTATTTAGAGAAGTAGCTGTTCTTGGCATCACGGCTCAACGGGCACCCTGCGGGATTTGATGAAAATAATTCATTTGTATACTAGGATATATGCATGTCTTTATTGGTATTATTATTTGTAGTTGTTTTATTTACAATATATTGTGTGGTTTTTCATTTATATATATATATATTTTTTCTTATTTTTTTTTCTCACTTTTTTTGTCTTTTTTCTTTTTCTTCATTTTCTTTTTTCTCTTATACCAATTAATTATTACGGAATTATAATTTTATTGATTAATAATGGTATTTTTCTTTACTCACTTTTATTTTCAAAAAAATATAAGATAATAATCATTAGTGTGTTATGTACAAACATTGAATTAAGTTGATGTTTATAACAGTTTTAAACATTGAAAATTGGTTATCGCTAATAAAAAAATTATTTAAAAAAAAAAAGAATATCTGTGGAATTCTCCTCCAAAGAAGTCAATGGAGGCAAATTCACTGGATGTTTTCATGAGAGAGTTGGACATGGCTTTTAGGGCTAACAGAATCAATGGATATGGGGAGATAGCAGGAAAGGGGTGTGAAATTTGGATGATCAGCCATGATCATTTTGAAAGGTGGTGTTGGCTCAAAGGGCCAAATGGCCAACTACTACATCTATTTTCTATGTTTCTACGTCATCATGAGTCCAGCACTCATTGATGTCTGGTCCTTAAGAAGGGACCTGAACCAAAACATCACCCACCCATGTTCTCCATAGATGCAGCTCGACCCGCTGAGTTACTCCAGCACTCTGTTCCTCCATGGACTGGCTTGTGTCTTGCTTGAATGAAAGAGCTACATTGCCAATGCACACAAGCCCCAACTTTGCTGTCAACATGAAACTGTTGACAGTTCAAGAAATGAAATATGTTGATGAAACCCGAGTGATGGACAAGATAATGCTTCACAGGAGAAAGTTAAATCTGCCTTGAATTAAACCACTTGTAGAAACTAAACTAAAGGAAGATGTTTCTAAAAGTTATGCGGTTGATTCTATTACTCCAGAAGTGAAGGGCAGGTGTGGGAGAGTCTAAGGCAATTACACCCCTTCATTTCATCAACACAGGGGACAAGGGGTTGTCTTAATCATAATTAGATCTGTCAAGAAATAAGAGGCAAACAATATTAAATCTCAAGTATTTTCATTTCGAGATACAGTGTGACAATGGGCCCTTTGGCCCATGGAGTCAATAGACAATAGGTGCAGGAATAGGCCATTTGGCCCATCGAGCCAACACCGCCATTCAAGATGATCATTGCTGATCATCCTTAATCAGTTCCTGCCTTCTTCCCATATCTCCTGACTCTGCTGTCTTTAAGAGCCCTATCTAGCTCTCTCTTGAAAGTATCCAGGGAAACGGCCTCCACCGCCCTCTGAGGCAGAGAATTCCGCAGACTCACAACTCTCTGTGAGAAAAAGTGTTTCCTCATATCCGTTCAAAATGGCATGGCCCTTATTCGTAAACTGTGGCCCCTGGTTCTGGTTCCCCAATATTGTGAACATTTTTCCTGCCTCTAGCGTGTCCAAACCCTTAACAATCTTATATGTTTCAATAAGATATCCTCTCATCCTTCTAAACTCCAGAGTGCACAAGCCCAGCTGCTCCATTCTCTCTGCCTATGACAGTCCCGCCATCCCGGGAATTAACCTTGTAAATCTACGCTGCACGCCCTCAATAGCAAGAATAGGGGACCATACCTGCACACAATACTCCAGGTGTGGTCTCAATAGGGCCCTGTAGAACTACAGAAGGGCCTCTTTGCTCCTATACTCGACTCCTCTTGTTTTAAAGGCCAACATGCCATTCGCTTTCTTCACTGCCTGCTGTACCTGCATACTTACTTTCATAGACTGATGAACAAGGACCCCCAGATCCCTTTTCCCAACGATGCCATTTAGATAGCAATCTGCCTTCTTGTTTTTGATACCAAAGTGGATAACCACACATTTATCCGCATTAAACGTAATCAGCCATACATCTGCCCACTCCCACAACCCTGTCCAAGTCCCCCTGCATTCTCATAGCATCCTCGTCACAGTTCACACTGCCACCCAGCTTTGTGTCATCTGTCATTGTGTCACTGCCTGCCATTCTGAAAGGAACCCGTTAATCCCTACACTTTGTTTCCAGTCTACCAACCAATTTTCTATCCATGTCAGCACTCTACCCCCAATATCATGTGCCCTAATTTTTATGCACTAATCTCCTATGTGGGACCCTGTTACTGCTATCCAAATGTGCCACAATTTCATCTTTTATAATTGACTCCAGCATCTTCCCCACCACCGATGTCCACGCCAACCAGTACATACGCACTATCCTACGCACTGGGGACTTTTTACCAAAGCCAATTAACCTACAAACCTGTAAGTCTTTGGAGTGTGGGAGGAAACAAGAACACCCGGAGAAAACCCACGCAGGTCACGGGGAGAACGTACAAACTCTGTACAAACAGCACCCGGGTCTCTGGCGCTGTGAGGCAGCAACTCTACCGCTGAGCCACACTACCTTGTTGGGGAAATATACTTAAAAAACAGCAGAATATTTTTGACGGTTACACAAAAAGCTGGAGAAACTCAGCGGGTGCAGCAGCATCTAAGGAGCGAAGGAGATAGGTGACGTTTTGGGTCGAGACCCTTCTTCAGACTGGTCAGGGATCAGGGAAACGAGAGATATAAACGGTGAGGTGGAGAGATAAAGAACAATGAATGAAAGATATGCAAAAAAGTATTGATGATAAAGGAAACAGGCCATTGTAAGCTGTTTGTGGTGTGAAAATGAGAAGCTAGTGCGACTGGGGTGGGGGGGGGGGGGGGGAGAGATGGAGAAGGAATGTCAGGGCCCGAGGGCTGAGGGAGAGGTGGGGAGGGGAGGGGGCAGAATTTTTGACATTTACCAAATGAGAGTTGTCGAGAGTCAAAGCGTGTGTAGTTTGTTCCTGGCACAAAAACACTTCTACTCATTTTCACACTTAACTCTATAAACCTAAAGACTCTACTGTTGGATTGTAAATCAATATTTGACAAATCTGAACACTGGGTAACAGAGAGATATAAAGCACACAGAGGGATTACTGGAGTGCATGTTCCCTTTGTAGTCCCTGAGAAATCAGTGGCAGTGTCAGAGCGTTGTTCTGATGTTCTAAGCCATGCCAATCCAGATATGATTGAATGACGGAGAGGACTTGATGAGCCAAATGGAGAAGGAACAACTCATTGGCCACTAGGGGCGCCGCATGATGGCAGCCTCAAACAAAAGTCTGTCTGTTTTTCCATATTCTTTTAATTTTTAGTCTGTTTAAAAAGTATGTGTTGGAGTTTCCTAGTATTTCTATGTGGGGGGAGGTGGGTAGAGTAAGGAGGAAACCGTTTCCCAGTCACTTTGTGGCGAGGATGTGACTATTCTCCGAGTCACATCTTTGCCCCCCCCCCCCCACAACCCCGTGGGGCCTGTCAACTGGATTGGTGCGGCCTTTCCTGCTGGAGGCCGGACCAGAGCTTCAGCAGCGGCGCAGCGCAGGATACACCGTGGAGCAGGTGATGCCTTACCCGGGTTGCCGTTTGAAGCTCCGGGGTGTTGGACCTGCTGCTTTCACATCGTGGAGTGGTGGTTTGTAGATCTTCCAGCCACGGGCGGCGCTGACTTCAACATCA
Organism: Raja brachyura; assembly: GCA_963514005.1. The sequence continues at coordinate 196,378 of OY740784.1, forward strand.
CGGAGTCCTGGGATCCCTTCGCCGAAGGCCGCCAGTGTGAATCTCCGCCCAGCTTAGCCTGTGGACGTCGGGAGCCGCGGTCTCCGGTAAAAGGTGGCCGATTCGGAAGTCCAAGCCGCTGAGCATGTTCTTCCGTTCCGACGTCGGAGTTCCATCATCCCGGCAAGAGGGCCTGAACATCGGGACGCTATTGCAGCGACTGCGGGGGCTCGTGAGGCCTCCACCACGGGTGAACATCAAAGAACATCAAACGGGAGGATGACTGAACTTTGGTGCCTTCCCTCACAGTAAGAAACTTTGAATCCGCTGTGTGGGGATGTTTGTGTTAAAGACTATCGTGTTCTGTGCTCCTTTTTTAGTCGTGTGGCTGTATGGTGACCCCAAATTTAACTGTACCAATTGGTGCATGTGACAATAAATGTCTCTAGAATCTTGAAACTCTTGAATCATTGGGTTTGAAAGTTTGCAGAGGGATAACATACAACTCCCTTAGCATCAAGTGAATTGGTCGGCACGATGGTGCAGTGGTAGAGTTGCTGCCTTACAGCACAAGAGACCCGGGTTCGATCCTGACTATGCGTGCTGTTTGGACGGAGTTTGTACGTTCTCCCTGTGACCCGCGTGGGTTTCCTTCAGGTGCTCTGGTTTCCTCCCACATTCCAGAGGTGTGGTGGTTTGTAGGTTAATTGACTTCTGTTATTTGACCTGGTGAGGAATATAGGAGTAGTGTACGGGTGATCATTGGTTGGTGTAGCTCGGTGGGTGGTACCAGATATGGAATACTAGAGGGCATAGCTTTAACAAGAGAGGGGCAAAGTTTAAAGATGTGTGGAGCAAGTTATTAAAGGTTGGAGTGCGCCTTGAGTGTCTTGCCAGGGGTGGTGGACGCAGATACAACAGTGGCATTTAACAGGTTACAAGATACAAAATACATTTATTTGTCACGTGCCAGTTGGTACCATGAACTGTGTGGTCACCATACAGCCATACAATAAAATAAAGAACACAACACACGATAGAGTCCAACATAAAACATCCCCACACAGCAGAATCAAAAGTTTTCCACTGTGAGGGAAGGCACCAAAGTCAGTCATCTTCCTCCGATGTTCCTGATGTTCACCCGTGGTCGGGGCCTCCGGAGTCACCGCTACGGGCGGCCCATCGCTCAGGCCCGCTGGCCGGGATGTTGGAACTCCAACATCGGAACGGGAGGACAATCTCAGCGGCTTGGACCTCCGAACCGGCCGCCTCCCACCGGAGTCCGTATCTCCCAAAGTCCCCAGGCTGCTCTGGGCGAAGATTCACCTTGGCGGCCCTTGGCAAAGGCCCCAGGGACTCCGCGATGTTGAAGTCGGCGCTGCCCGCGCTGGTAGCTCCGCAAACCAGAGCCCCGCGATGTCGACGCTGCAGGCCCAACACTCCGGAGCTTCAAACAGCGATCCAGGTTGGCATCGCCCACTCCGCCGTGAATCCAGCGTCGCGCCGCCGCTGCCGAAGCACTGGCCCGGTCACCGGTCTCCGGTAGGAAAGGCCGCTCCGATCCAGTTGGTAGACCACGAGGAGGGGAGGGCGAGGATGCGACTCGGAGAAATAGTCGCATCCTCGCCAGGAAGCGACTGGGAAACAGTTCGCCCCTTACCCTACTCCCCTCCCCAACATAGAAAAATGAAAGAATCCCCAAAACAAACTGTTTAGACAAACTAAAATGAAAAAAAGATAGAAAAAAACAAACAGACTGTAGGCAGAGGCTGCCTTCAATGCGGCGCCTCTAGTGGCTAGTTTTTGGATAGGCAGGGAATGGAGGGATAATGATTATGTGCAGGCAGATACGTGTTGGCAGTGGTGTCATGTTTGCCACAGACATTGTGGGCCAAAGGGCCTGTTCCTGTGTTGCACTGTTCTATATTCTATACCTCAGGTTATCAATCTTTAACTTTAACAAAGGGTTTGGTGGGGAAGGGAAGGAGATGAGATAAGCCAAGCTGATTTAGAGAAATAGCATGGAAACAGGCCCTTCGGCCCACCGAGACCATGCCGACCATTGATCACTGGCGCACTTGGGACAATTTACAAATTTTCTGAAGCCAATTAACCTGGAAAACTTGTAGGTCTGTGGAGTGTGGGAGGAAATTGGAGCACCCGGAGAAAACCCACGCTGTCACAGGGAGAAGGTACAAACTGCGTACAGGCAGCACCCGTACTCAGGATTGACCCCGGGTCTCTGGCGCTGTAAGGCAGCAACTCCACCGCTGGCTGCACCACCGTGCTGCACAAATAGTTGCACATCAGATTAGACAAGTTAGGAAGAAGAACATATACAACATTGTAGATTCAATTGCGGAGTTCGATTACTTCAGGCAGCTGTTCTTGTAACAGATTGGTAAAAATAGCTGATCATTTACTCCTCATGCCACCATTAACATTGGCAAGGAGGATAGGAGGCACAGGTCAGTGGGGCCGAATTGTCCGATTTGCACAAACTAAATGGAGCAGTCTACTGGGATCAACAAACCCACAAAGTGTCTGGACCCGAAAATTCACCCATTCCTTCTCTCCAGAGATGCTGTCTGTCCCGCTGAGTTACTCCAGTACTTTGTGTCTATCAACTGAGAAGTGCAACCAGGTTCAGCTCCTGAAGGACCGTGTTGGGGAATTGGGGAAGCAAGTGAAAGACCTTCGGTTCGTCCTACAAACTGAGTCGTTCCTCGACAAGTCCTACAGTGAGATTGTTACACCTAAGGTACTGGACGGGAAAATGTGGGTGACGGTGAGAAAGGGAGGGAAACTTGGAATGCAAAAGTCCCCGGGCGTTGTACCTCTTGTGAACTGGTTCACCCACTTAGAAGCTGTAGGGACAGAAGATGTTAAAACACCAAGCGGCGGACTAGCTTGCAAAGCAAAAAGGGCTGTTGAGCCAAAACCAAAGAGGCCAACGTCAGGCAACGCCATTGTAGTTGGAGACTCCATTGTGAGAGGTACGGACAGGGGTTTCTGCGGCAACAGACGGGATTCGAGGATGGTGTGCTGCCTTCCTGGTGCCAGGATCCAGGGTGTCACGGACAGAGTGCAGAAAATCCTCAAGGGCGAAGGTGAACAGCCAGAAGTGGTCGTGCATGTTGGCACAAACCATGTCAGAAAGAAGGGGATGAATATTCTGCAGCGTGACTTTAGAGAGCTTGGAAAAATAACCATATAACCATAAAAATGCTGAAAAGCAGGACCTCCAGGGTTGTTATCTCCTGTTTGCTTCCAGTTCCTCGTGCTGGCGAGAGCAGGAACAGGGAGATACAGGACCTGAATGTGTCGCTGAGGAACTGGTGCAGGGGGCAGGGATTTTGATTCTTAGATCACTGGGATCTGCTTTGGAGTAAGGGGGAACTGTACAAAAGGGACGGATTGCATCTTAACAGGTGGGGGACCAGCATTCTGGCAGGCAGGTTTGCCATTGCTACACGGGTGGTTTTAAACTGAATAAGGGGGGTGGAGTGTCAAATGGGATTGTCGAAAATGGAATTAAAGGGAAAGAGAATAAAGGGATGGTTAATGACCCCAGGATTAACGGGAAAGGAAGCTCACAAAGGGATAGGAGAGTATGGCCAAATGTAATAGGGATCGATGTGAAAGGTGAGATGCGTAAGGAATTAAAAGTATTGTATTTGAATGCGCGAAGTATAAGATGTAAAGTAGATGAGCTTGAGGCTCAGTTAGAGGTTGGTAAATATGACATTGTAGGGATTACTGAGACGTGGCTGCAGGAGGATCAGGCCTGGGAGCTTAATATTCAGGGTTATACATCCTATAGAAAGGACAGGCAGGTGGGCAGAGGAGGGGGGTAGCTCTGCTGGTGAGGGATGGAATTCAGTCCCTTGCGAGGGAAGACATAGGGACTGACGAGGTAGAGTTACTGTGGATTGAGTTGAGGAATTGTAAAGGCAAGAAGACACTAATTGGTGTTATTTACAGACCCCCAAATAGTAGCCTGGATGTAGGCTGTACGTTGCAGCAGGAGTTAAAACTGGCATGTAACAAAGGTAATGCCACTGTGGTGATGGGGGATTTCAATATGCAGGTAGACTGGGAAAATCAGGTTGGATCAGGACCCCAAGAAAGAGAGATTATAGAATGCCTCCGAGATGGATTCTTAGAGCAGCTTGTAATGGAGCCAACCAGAGAAAAGGCAATTCTGGATTTAGTGTTGTCCAATGAACCAGATATGATAAGAGAACTCGAGGTAAAGGAACCGCTTGGAGGTAGTGATCATAATATGATTAGTTTTAATCTGCAATTTGAGAAGGATAATGTTAAGTCGGAAGTGGCAGTGATAAAGTTGACGAAAGGGGACTATGAAGGTATGAGGGGAGCTGGCCAAAGTAGACTGGAAATATATCCTAGCAGGAATGACGGTGGAACAGCAATGGCACGAATTTCTGGGCATAATCCCGAAGATGCAGGATAATTTCATTCCAAAAAGGAAGAAAGATTCTAAGGGGAGTAGGAGGCAACCGTGGCTCACAAGAGAAGTTCGGGATAGAATAAAACTAAAAGAAAAGATGTATAACACAGCAAAGAGTAGCCGGAAGCCAGAGGATTGGGAAACTTTCATTGGACAACAGAAGGAAACAAAACGGGCTATACGGGCCGAAAAGATGAAGTACGAAGGGAAGCTGGCCAGGAATATAAAGAAGGACAGTAAAGGCTTCTTTAGATATGTTAAGGGAAAAAGAGTAGCAAAGTCAAATGTGGGTCCCTTGAAGGCAGACACGGGTGAAATTATTACGGGGAACAAGGAAATGGCAGAAGAGTTGAATAGGTACTTTGGATCTGTCTTCACTAAGGAGAACACAAACAATCTCCAGAGGTACTGGAGGACAGAGGATCAAAGGGGGTAGAGGAACAAAGAAATTTTCATTAGGCGAGAAATAGTATTGCGTAGGCTAATGGGACTAAAGGATGATAAATCCTCTGGGCCTGATGGTCTGCATCCCAGGGTCCTCAGGGAGGTGGCTCTAGAAATAGTGGACGCATTGGTGATCACTTTAAAATGTTCAATAGATTCAGGATCAGTTCCTGCGGATTGGAGGATAGCTAATGTTATCCCACTTTTCAAGAAAGGAGCGAGAGAGAAAACGGGGAATTACAGACCAGTTAGCCTGACTGCGGTGGTGGGAAAGATGCTGGAATCAATTATTAAAGAGGTAATAATGGAGCATTTGGATAGCAGTAAAAGGATTAGTCCAAGTCAACATGGATTTATGAAAGGGAAGTCATGCTTGACTAATCTTGTGGAATTTCTTGAGGATGTGACAAGTCAAATGGATGAAGGGGAGCCAGTGGATGTAGTGTATCTAGACTTTCAGAAAGCCTAGATAAGGTCCCGCATGGGAGACTGGTGACTAAAATTAGAGCACATGGTATTGGGGGTAGGGTGTTGACATGGATAGAAAATTGGTTGGCAGACGGGTCCTTTTCAGAATGGCAGGCAGTGGCGAGTGGAGTGCCGCAAGGCTCGGTGTTGGGGCTGCAACTGTTTACCATATATATATAAATGATTTGGAAGAGGGAATTAGGAGCAACACTAGCAAGTTTGCGGATGATACAAAGCTGGGTGGTAGTGAGAACTGTGAAGAGGATGTTAGGTGGTTGCAGGGGGACCTGGACAGGTTCAGTGAGTGGGCAGATGCATGGCAGATTCAGTACTATATAGATAAATGTGAGGTTATCCATTTTGGTGGCAAAAACAAGGGGGCAGATTATTATCTCAATGGGGTTAGGTAAGGGGGGGGGGGGGTACAGCGGAACCTTCGTGTTCTTGTACACCGGTGACTGGAAGTTGGCGTGCAGGTACAGTAGGCAGTGAAGAAAGCTAATGGAATGTTGGCCTTCATAACAATTGAAGAGGATTTCAGTACAGGAGTAAAGAGGTTCTTCTGCAGTTGTATAGGGCTCTGGTGAGACCACATCTGGAGTACAGTTTTGGTCTCCTAATTTGAGGAAGGACATCCTTGTGATTGAGGCAGTGCAGCGTAGATTCACAAGATTGATCCCTGGGATGGCGGGACTGTCATATGAGGAAAGATTGTAGCGGTGTGGAATGAGCTTCCAGTGGAAGTGGTGGCGGCAGGTTCGTTGGTATCATTTAAAAATAAATTGGATAGGCATATGGATGAGAAGGGTATGGAGGGTTATGATATGAGTGCAGGCAGGTGGGACTAAGGGAAAAAAGTTGTTCGGCACGGACTTGAAGGGCCGAGATGGCCTGTTTCCGTGCTGTAATTGTTATATGGTTATATGACCCGTGGACCCACTTGTAAAATAGAACAAAATGTCACCGTGGAGCCATTGGGTCCCCGTTGTGAGGCCAGGCAAATGCAGGCGTGGACTCATATAACCATATAACAATTACAGCACGGAAACAGGCCTTCTCGGCCCTTCCAGTCCGTGCCGACCATTTATTTTCCCCGTTGGGTTCCCAGTGCGATGTGTGATGGCGAATGTGGATGACGGGCAGGGCAAGTGGAAACGTGTTTTGGATCCCATTGTGATGTCTTTGTGATGTCGAACGAGGCTGACGGGCAGGGCAAGTGGAGAAGTGTTTTTGTAAAGTTTAAGATGTCAATAAAGTAAAATATAACATCAAATTAAATGAAATGTTTAATTTACATCACAGGACAATGGTGAGTAAGGTGGGCCAAAAAATGTAGTCCTATTTTTCTCTACTTAAATATGCATGAAATTCTGGAATGCTGATAAAAGTTCATTAAATCTATAGGATGCAAATTATAAAAGGTTAACGTGAAGGAGACTTCGCAGGCTAGTTAGAAGAAGGCTGTAAAGCCAATTATAAAAAGTTAATGTAAATAAGACTTTTAGAACGTCTGATATTGAGTTACTATGTTCCTAACGTGTGTGTACGGGTGATCACAAGTCGGCTTGAACTCTATTGGCCTAAAGGCCAGTTTCCATGCTGTATCATTCAATTCAATAAATCATCTGCAACTTAATCCAGGTGTTGTCCCAATGAATCACTGGCCACCCAGTGGCGCAGCGGTAGAGTTGCTGCTTTACAGCGCCGGAGAGCCAAGTTCAATCCTGACTACAGGTACTGACTGTCTGGAGCTTACACATTCTCCCGTGACCGTATGGATGCTCCAGTTTCCTTCCACTTTTCAATGACACGCAGGTTTGTATTGGCGTCTCAATTGTCCCTAGTGTGTAGGATAGAACTAGTGTATGGGTGATGTATTGCTGTTAAGGGGAACATAATCTGACTTATAGATTTAAGACTGAAAATAGATAGTTTATTTTTTTTAGAAACCAAAGTTATCAACGTTTAATTTTTTGCGTGTTGGAAATCAAGATATAGTGGCACAGCTGGTAGACTTGCTGCCTCACACGCCAGAGGTCTGTGTTCGATCCTAAAGACGCATTGGCTTTGTACGTTAATTTGTCTCTGTAAAATTGCCCCGAACATGGAGGGAGTGGGTGAGGAAAGTGGGATAACATGGAACTAGGGTGAATGGGTGATCGAAGGTCAGCATGGTGGGCTGAAAAGCCTATTTCCATGTTAAAAATCCAATGGAATTATGCAAGAGACCAAAGTATGAAGATGTACTAGAAACCTAGAGGATTGAAAGATTGGAGGGGGTGGCGAGAATGACAAATTTCATGTTTCTTTTTAACCTACTCTGAGGATCACAGGTTAGGTGCATAAATCACAAACAGTTTTGGTGGATTTACATTTCATTCTGGCAGTGAATGCCACATACAAAATGAAAACAAACCCACCATAATTCCCCCCCATCCCCATCACCCAGTTCCTTTCCCCTCCTCCATCCACTCATCTCCCACCCTTCCCAATTCCAAGTCAACCATTTTTATCCCCAAATCCATGCTCATGCCACGCTTGGTTCCACATTTTATGCACCATTTGCACCATTTGTTTTCTTCTGTAATTATCACCCCCAACTCAATCACCTGCCAATTGGTCCCTCCTCACCTGGATAGACAAAAATGCTGGGTGTTTTGTTGTAGTTCAATGTATAACTGAATAAATATAATTTCCTACTCGAGGACAGGAAAAGGCCAGACGCTAGGTAGGTTTAAACAGTAGTCCTTTAATCCCTACAGCGAGTGCACACCACACCAACTGCCAGCACACACCCAGGGGTGGTCAGGAAACCCCGTGGCAGACCAACGCCCCTGTCCTGTTGGCGAGAGCGATGATCCAAGGAGTGGCCTACCCCCCAGGGACCGCCACACAGGACTGGATGTTAAAAGTTCAAAGTGCCAAATATCAATTTACTCCCGATGGTGATGGGAGCCTTCTGCGCTCAACTATGCTCCTCCGATGTTGAGAAAGGCTGGGCAGACACATCATTGGGGTTATCAAGTGGGCACCTACTTTCATCGACGTTTCGCTGATTGAACCCACAACGTCTCCAGTAGGCTCAACGGTGCATTCTGGCGTCCCAGAACAACTCTCCTCTGCATCTGTCCAATCGGTTATTTGGGAGACCAAATGGGGTCTTTCCTCTTCAGCCAGAGCCACTGGCTACTCCGCTCTGCCACCCGTGATGTTTCTTTGAGGCCTGAAGTAGGGCTTGTCCGCTTATCCCCAGGTCCTTCATCAGTCTTAAGGTAGATGTTGCCATGAATCCTCAACATCCAACTTCTACCGGGCAGATCGTTACTCTCCAGCCCCGCTGTTCTGCCTCCGCTGCAAGCTCTGTATATCACAGTTTCTTTCTTTCAAAGGCTTCCTGCACAGCATCCTCCCAAGAGACTGTGAGCTCCACAAAATACACCATGCGCTGAGAGTTTGACCAGAGCACAAGATCAGGCCTCAAGTTGGTGATGGCTATCTCTGATGGAGCTGTAAGCCGTTGGTCCACATCCACCAGCATCTGCCAATCCCGGGCTGCCTCCAGCAATTGTCTTAACTGGGTTGGTTGTTCTGGGCGACAAGGCATTGTTGGCTGTTCTTCTGCGTTCCAGAGTCGCTGCCAGGCATTTGAGCGCTTGATTATGTCTCCAGGTGTACCGTCCTTGGGAGAGGTTTACTTTACACCCAGTGAGGATGTGCCGAAGTGTGGCTGGTGTTGAACACGGGGCATGATGGATCTTTGCCCAGCCATTGGTTGAGATTTTCTGGGCTAGGAAGTACGTCATAAGTTGCCCGAATGAGGAAACTTATCCTTCTCGCCTCCATCTCCCACATGTCCTTCCAGCTGATCTTCCTCTTTTCCACACTCTCCCATCTCATCCACTGGCCCTGTTTAGCTTGCGGCACAGCCTTGGCACACCTACTCAACTCCTCCTGTCAGCGGACTTCGGCCACGACCAACTTCCGGCGCTCCAGTGATGATGCCTTGTTCCAGCAAGGTCGCTTTCCGCCAAGCCCCAAGCCACCTCTTCCGTGTTGGATTTGCCCTACCATGTGGCCTTGATGGAGAGCAGGTTTTGCCTGCTGTGTTGCATTCTTAGCCGTCCACTTCTTTCCTGTTGCCAGGGTTGGAGCAGCAGCTCGTATGACAGTTTCCCTTGATTCTGCCAGGGTCATCTCTAGTCTGACTTTAGTGCACTTGAACTTCTCTGTGAGACTAGAGCGAGGCAGCTGGGGTACCTCCTGACCGTACAGGCCTACGCTGCTCAGGCACCGAGGAACACCTAACCACTTTCTCACGAAAGAGCTGATTGTTCTTTCTATCTTCTCAACTCTTGTGAGGGTGATGTCATACATGGTTAGTGGCCACATAAGGCGAACTAGTAACCCAAACTGCAGGCACTGTTGGAAGAAACACAAAAAAGTATGTTCTTTATGATGCAGTATCCTGGGCATCATCAACTTGGTTGAACGTCTGTGGCAATGCCCCAAAAGAAGAAAGAATGACAACACCCTGCAAAGACCAATGCGGAGACCACATCAGATGCACAATGGGGACAATCACAGTAATTACTGCAGTTTCCAGAGTAAAAGGGATCTCAAGACACTGCATGAAAACGGCACCGTGCCAGAATATCAAGCTTTAGTTGTCTTCACTGGAGTTCATCGCCATTCACTCACTAGTGGCTCCTGGATCATGTGATTGATCTTTGCCACCTTGATCTCCATCACTGGAATGAATCAGCTTGACATTCTATAAAGCGTCTCCCTGAACAAATATATTTTAAGTGAGAAAAGGGCAGCACGGAGGTGCAGCAGTAGAGTTGCTGCCTTACAGCTCCGGGTTCCAGAGTTTGTACATTCTCCCCATGGGCTTTCTCCGAGATCTTTGGTTTCCTTCCACACCAAATACAGGTTTGTAGGTTAATTGGCTTGATATACATGTAAATTGTCCCTTGTGTGTGTCTTGTGAGTGTGGAATTCTCTGCCTCAGGGGGTGGTTCTCTGGAAACTTTCAAGAGAGAGCTTGAAGATAGCGGAGTGAGATAGGGGAGAGGGCAGGAACGGGGTACTGATTGTAGATGTTCAGCCATGATTACATTCTATGGCGGTGCTAGCTTGAAGGGCCGAATGGCCTACTCCTGCACCTATTGTCTATTGATAGTGTTAGTGTGCGGGATCGCTGGTCGGTGGAGGATTGAATTATCTGCATATAGTTATTCAATTGAGTACCGCCCTGGTAAGGATAATGTTGCTCCGGATAGATTACTTGAGCATTTTGTGTCTCTGTTCATTCTTCTGCACTCACTGATCTTCACAATGGGCTGTGTCATCCTGGAGTCACTCGTATGTTACACTATGTGCGTTCAAAAAACTTACCTTTCTCTACAGAAGATGTGAAGATGACGTGTGCTTCATGTAGAATCTGTGCTGAATTAAAACCAAGGTTCTTCCATCCTGAAGAAGGAAGATTGATCAAAGCTACTCAACCTATGGAACATTTGAGTATTGACTTCAAAGGGCCTTTACCATCCTCCTCTCGAAATGTTTATATACTTACCTTAGTTGACGAATATTCGAGGTTCCCATTTGCTTTTCCTTGTCCAAATATGTCAGCTGCTATGGTTATCAAATGTTTAGATTAACTGTTTTCATTCTGTGGATTTCCAAGTTACATACATTCTGATAGGGGCGCCTCATTCATGTCGAAAGATTTAAAGGACTACCTTTCTAAGAGAGGAATTGCAACAAGTAAAACAACACCATATCATCCTATTGGAAATGGTCAGGTTGAGAGGTATAACGGAATCATTTGGAAAGGAGTGAAACTGGCTTTAAAGTCAAATGACAAACCAGATCAGCATTGGGAATGAGTTCTACCAGATGCATTACACTCCATCAGATCTCTACTGTCAACTGCTACCAACACTACTCCACATGAGCGGTTATTTAACTTCAAACGGCGTTCTTCTAGTGGTACCTCTCTGCCATCATGGTTGGCTAGCCCTGGGACCATGTTGCTTCGTCGTTATGTCCGATTAAATAAGAATGAGCCTTTTTGTTGATGAAGTTGAACTGACTGATGTCAACCCTTCTTATGCAACTATCAAGTATCCGGATGGACGTCAGTCAACTGTCTCACTTCATGACCTTGCACCATGTCCGCCTTCTCCATCAGCTCCGTCACTTCTTGATAACAGTAATCGAGAACTTCCTCCAACACTTCCAGCATCCCCTATGGAAACTTCTATAAGAAATTCTAAAATTGTAAATCTAAATAACAATATGAGTGAAGTTGATGACCAAGCAATATATGTACCACCAGCTATTGAAACGCCATTACCTCCTGAAGCTCCAGTTCTGCAACTGTCATCAAGATGTATTAAACCTCCTGACCGTCTCAACTTATAAATAGGAGGGGAGAATTAAGTGGGCGCATGTGCGCATGTGCGGGGCTCTTCTAGAGTGTGCGCATGCGCAGGACATTCCCGGAGTGTGCGCATGTGCAAAGTATTTCGGACGGGAAAGGCCTGCGGAATCAGCCATGTTTGCCAGATGTTTCTGAGTAATGTATTAAAGAAATAAGTTGCTTAAAGCTTAAATAAAGGTAAGTAAATTACAAGTAGTGAAAGTTTCATTTACCTCACAACACATATCATTGAATGAACAAAGTTAATCATGAATCCTTCAAGAAATATGCAGGTTTGCAAGGAACTGCAAAACGCTGGCAGAGGGATTGGAAAGTTTTTGCTTGAGAGCTGACCACTAAGAAGAACTTTCCAATGTGTCCAAGAACTCAACACATCCAACACAACTGCAGAAATAATTTATTGTTACAATCGCAATTGTTTAAGTAAACTTGACAGCTAATTTTCGTACAATGTCCAACATGTTGGAGCACGGAATCCAGCTGAAGCTTTAAATGCACAGCAGAATGGCTACCAGGTGGCAGTGGTTTGATAAGTACCCTCCCAAATCTCAACCATTTACTTGACTCATCATTTTTCCATTAAATACAACTATGATAAACAAGGAGCTATTTTTGCAAAAAGTTAAGCACAATGAGAAAGATTTCTGTAACATAAAATGGAAGCAAAACTTCTACCAGCTGACCAAGGTATAAAAATATTGTTATTTGTGGGCAGTTAGCTGGGAACGTGCAACAAATAGGTTATTTTTCTCAATTATATAAAGCCATATGGCATTACATCTGACCTAGTTTAGAGACTAACCAGAAAGGACAATTTATCTTGTAGAACATATTTTTTTCATATAATGTAGAAAATATATTTATATTGCAGGAACAGGCCCTTTTGGCCCACTGTGTCTGCACCGGCCATGATGTCAGCCTAACTCATCCCATCTGACTGGACATGGTCTACATCCCTCTACTCCGTGTCTGTACATGTATCTGTCCAAATGCCTTTTAAAGATTACTATTGAATCTGCTTCTACCACCTCCGCTGACAGCACACCTGCAGCTGTGCAAGAAAAACTTGCCTCACACATCTCCTTTAAACACCCCCCCCCCACCTTAACTCTATGCCCTCGTGTATTTGAAATTTCCACCCTGGGGAAAAGACTACCTACTCCATCTATATATCTCTCATAATTTTATATACTGCTATCAGGTCTCGTCTCAGCCTCTGACGCTCCAGCAAAAACATTCCGTTCGTCAAACCTCCCCTGACAGCTAATATTCTACTCTAGCATTCTGTCTAAATAAATCACCAGCATCCTGGTGATTCTGCAGATGGCAGAAACCTAAAGTAGATCTTCAGCTTTCTACACAATTCCAATTGAGTCCAATGTTAGCTTGAGAAGAACCAAGCTTCTATCCACATTTCAAACCATGAGCTTGTCTTCTTTTCTTGCACTTCTTCAGGTGTTTAAGATTTAATCTGTCTGTCACTAGTTGCATCTCCACCGATCCAGCTGGTATCGATGTTCATCTCAAATATCTCCTGGTCTCCAGTCTATCTATTTTGTTCTCACTTACTCTGCAACTTAAACTTAGCTTCAAGGAATAAAACTGGCTTATTGGCCAACGCAAGAGGGGAGCAATTAAATCGAGGCAGCACAGTGACGGATCGGGAGATCTCCTGCCTTACAGCACCAGGGACTTGGGTTCGATCCTGACTACGGGTGCTGTCTGTATGGAGTTTGTATATTCTCCCTGTGACCACATGGGTTTTCTCTGGGTGATCTGGTTTCCTCCCACACTCCAAAGATGTACAGGTTTGTAGGTTAATTGTAAGTTGTAAAATTGGCCAGAGGGAAGAATTAGACACACCTTTTCTTCTTACACATTAAATGACTTGGAGTTCCAGATTTGCAGATGATACTGTGAACTGGGGATATTCATGGAATTGGAGGCAAATACAGAATAGGGTTTGAACAGGCTGGTTACAACTGTAATTCAATGTGAAATATTTTATTTTGGGAGGAGGAATAAGGCAATGTAAACTAGAGGGCACAAATCTATAAGGAGTGAAGAAACAACAGTGTCTCTGGAATGAGTGACGTTTCGGGTCGAGACCCTTCATCAGACCTTCACATCCTTCTTACACCCATAGGTGATATAAGTGCCTAGTTTCCAGAAAGAAGGAAGTTTAGGATGTTGTTTAAAAACTCCTGTACTTTATCAATAACAGCTCAGGGTACAAGAGCAAAGAAGTAATGGGCACTTTGTAAAACACAGGCTTGGCCACAGCTGGAGTAGTGCATCCAGTCCTGGCTGCCTTGCCCTCAGTAAGGCATGAAGCTTCGGAGAGAGTGCACAAGAGATTAACCAGGTGTTTGCAGGGATGATGGAGCAGTGGACACAATGAAGATGGCCGATGGTGCCCCAGGGCAAGGCCATCCCACCGATGACTCGGCTTTTAAATGAGTTGTGGCTGGCACAACATCAAGCAGTTACAAGTTAAATTAACATTCAGCAGTGTGAACCTCAGCAGCTCTGGGGAAACCTGTACTGTGAACATAGATCTGTACTTGCCTATTCAGGACATATTGCCCAGTGTGAAAGAGCACCCCATTCCTCGGGAGCATGTCAAACATGACTAAAGTGCCAGGCCACACAACACCCAAAGGCGTAGAGTGGGAGTGGGATGAGCAGTGCGAGTCGGCATTCGTCCATTTGAAGCGGGACCTGCAAAAGGCCCCGGCTCTGGGAGCCATCGACTACAGGGAGGAATTTTTCCTGGAGGTAGCCGCAAGCAGCGATGGCCTGAGCGCAGTGCTCCCCCAGGAACGGCACGGCAAGTTAAGGCCAGTGGCCTATTCCTCCAGAGTCCTCACAGAGGTAGAAAGGTCCTATTCAAACTGTGAGCGGCACCTGCTAGCCACATACTGGGCAATGAAGAGGGTACAGGTCTTCATAAGAATGTCCCCCATAACCCTCCTGACCCACCATACCCCAACCCAGATGCTGCTGGACGGTCGGATTAAGGATGGGACCGTTAGCAGTGTGAGGATCACTCTCTGGACCCTTCTCCTTTCCCAAATGGCCTTACGGGTTGAGAGGCTGTGTGAGCCCAAGCTCACAGCCAATTTGGTGTACCCAGGGGAGCCACACCGTTGCTCGGTGGAAGGGGTATGGGAGGTGGACTTTGGGCTTAGAGCAGGGTTACATCCCACGGGTAGGGAAATATGCGTGGACGGGTCCAGTATCGTGTCCGAGGGCATAAGGCTCACGGGCTGTGGGATCTGGGACCCCGAGGCGGAGATAGCCCTAGCTCTTAAACTCCCACATACGTTAAGCGCCCAGCAGGCCGAGCTGGCGGCGGTAATGTACGTGGTGACCCATCCCGAGCGGTTCCCCACTCCATACACCATATGTTCGGACAGCATGTTCACAGGCAATTCCTGCACGGAATATCTGGCCATCTGGTCCCGCCGAGGGACAGGAAGCCCCTGACCACTAAACCCCTATTAGAGAGGATTGTAGCAGCCGTAGGGAAGGACGGGGATAGATATATCCATACGGTGAAGGCCCATTCCAGAACGGAGCCACGGAGCGAGGGAAACCAGAGGGCAGATTGCTTGGCCAAGGAAGGAGCCAGGAGTGGGAAAGCACTATGGGACACCTATGAGGAAGGACAGGTAGCTGCAGCCAGGGAGCAGCCTCAAGAAAAGGAGAGTGCGGGAGTGGTTTTGGCTCCGGACCTGGCCATGATCCAGGCACAAGACCCTATTTTAAAGGTTGCCTCAGCAGCCATTTGCAGGCAGGAGAAAATAGAGGGACCGTATGGGGGTAAAGACATGTCAGTGAAGGAAGGCATGTTATTCAAGGGAGATAAGTGGGCAGTGCTTTCCCTGTACAGAAGGGAATTTTTAAAACTAGTCCATGAGGGTCCAGGGGCAGGTCGCCCCGGGCCAGATTCAGCACGCGGAAAGTGACGACGTAGGCGACAAAAATTCAAAACGTAAATTCAACACATTAAAAGTGACAAAATTACAGGTCTCATAATGCTAGCTAGATAGCTACATATAGGGGAGGGTGCTTGGAAATAGGGGGCGGGGAGTGGGGGGGTTGAGGGAAGGACACCTGTAAATGTGGATTTAGTGTAGGGTATGTAAATGGGAGGGGAATTTAGGGGAGGGTACCTTTAAATGGTACCCATTTAAGAGGTCACGTGTAAATGGTGAATTGGGGGAGGGTACCTTTAAATGGTGCAGTAGGGAAGGCATCTGTAAATTTAGGGTAGATTTAGGGGAGAGCACCTGTAAAGGAGCAATGCGCAATGAGCAACAACAAATGAAGCTTTACAACAACAACTGGTGTGTTGTTACACCAATCCACATTATAATCTCATCTAATTCTTTCCCCCTCATTAATTTATTCTCCCATCTACCGAGGTACAGTGAAAAGCTTCAGTCGCGTGCTAACCAGTTAGCAGAAAGACGCAGCATGATCACAATTGAGCCAGGTAGATGGCTACATCCTGTATAACTAGGTAGCTAGCTAGATGGCTATATACTGGATAGCTAGGTAGATTGCAAGACTGATCTATATACTGGATAGCTAGGTAGATTGCAAGACTGATCTATATACTGGATAGCTAGGTAGATTTCAAGACTGATCTACATACTGGATAGCTAGGTAGATTGCAAGACTGATCTATATACTGGATAGCTAGGTAGATTGCAAGACTGATCTACATACTGGATAGCTAGGTAGATTGCAAGACTGATCTATATACTGGATAGCTAGGTAGATTGCAAGACTGATCTATATACTGGATAGCTAGGTAGATTGCAAGACTGATCTACATACTGGATAGCTAGGTAGATTGCAAGACTGATCTACATACTGGATAGCTAGGTAGATTGCAAGACTGATCTACATACTGGATAGCTAGGTAGATTGCAAGACTGATCTTCATACTGGATAGCTAGGTAGATTGCAAGACTGATCTACATACTGGATAGCTAAGTTGCTAGATGGAGTGATCTACATACTGGACAGCTAGGTTGCTACCAAGACTGAGCTACAAACTGGATAACGAGGTAGCTAGCTACATGGCTACAGACTGGATAGCTAGCTACATACTGGTGTTTCATAGTTACAAACTGAATTGGAAGAACACCTCAAATTTCGCAGCTTACACCCCAGCGGTATGAACATTGTCTGCTCTAACCTCAAGTAACCCTTGCTTTCCCTCTCTCTGTTCCTCCTCCACTTTATTGTTCTGCTAGTTTCCCTGTGTATCTCTTCCATGACGACCAATAGACCATTGTGGGCTCCACCTTTCCTGGGCCTTCGTTTCGGGCTCTGATTTGTTCTATACCTTCCTATACCTCTCGTTTCCCTTTCACCTGCCTCTCAGTCTGAAGAAGGGTCTCAACCCAAAACGTCACCTTTTCTCGAGATATGCTGCCTGCCCCGCTGGGTTACTCCAGCGTTTGTGTCTATCTTCGGTGTAAACCAGCATCTGCCGTTCCTTCCTTGGTGCAGATTCGGTGGATGGAATGGCCTGTCTCGGAGCTGCATCTCTAAATTAAACAACCAATCAACATTGATTTTATTCAGCTCATTTATTTACATTGTATACATAAATTGGTTTGGCGTAACAGTTTAAATTGTCTCTCTTGTGTGATCATCGGCGGTCACTGGAAACAAGTATGACTGTCCTCTCCATAGGGTGGTCCACATGTAGGTCTGCAGACGTCTGTAAAGGCCGATCCGCGATCCACACACCTTGGTGCAACGTGGGCAGTTGCAGATCCGGTGGATGGAATGGCCTGTCTCCGCGCTGTATCTCGAAATTAAACTTAACCAATCAACATTGATTTCATCCAGCTCATTTAGGGCGTATGCAGCATCTAGATGGCGTGCGCAGTGTCTAGACGGTGTGCGCAGTGTCTAGACGCCGTGCGCAGCATCTAGACGGGGTGCGCAGTGTCCAGACGCCGTGCGCAGCATCTAGACGGCGTATGCAGCGTCTAGACGGCGTGCGCAGTGTCTAGATGGCGTGCACAGCATCTAGACGATGTGTGCAGTGTCTAGACAGCGTGCGCAGTGTCTAGACGGCAGTGCAGTGTCTAGATGGCGTGCGCAGTGTCCAGACGGCGTGCGCAGTGTCTTGTCGGCGTGCGCAGCATCTAGATGGCGTGCGCAGTGTCTAGACAGCGTGTGCAGTGTCTAGACGGCGTGCGAAGTGTCTAGACGGCGTGCGCAGTGTCTAGACGGCGTGCGCAGCGTCTAGACAGCGTGCGCAGTGTCTAGACGGCGTGCGCAGCATCTAGACGGCATGCGCAGTGTCTAGACGGCGTGCGCAGCATCTAGACGGCGTGTGCAGTGTCTAGACGGCGTGTGCAGCGTCTAGACGGCGTGCGCAGCGTCTAGACGGCGTGCTCAGCGTCTAGACGGCGTGTGCAGTGTCTAGACGGCGTGCGCAGCATCTAGACGGCGTGCGCAGTGTCTAGACGGCGTGCGCAGCATCTAGACGGTGTGTGCAGTGTCTAGACGGCATGCGCAGTGTCTTGTCGGCGTGCGCAGTTTCTAGACGGCGTGCGCAGTGTCTAGACGGCGTGCGCAGTGTCTAGACGGCGTGCGCAGTGCCTTGTCGGCGTGTGCAGCGTCTAGACGGCATGCGCAGTGTCTTGTCGGCGTGTGCAGCGTCTAGACGGCGTGCGCAGTGTCTTGTTGGCGTACGCCTGGCCAGCAGCCTCATTCAGCATCACGCCCGCCCGCTCCACCCTCCCCGTACTTGGGATCTGAAGCAGGTTCGGGGACCAGACCCAACGTGTACGCACTTGGTCTAGTTATATATAGATACATTGGTTTGGGATAACAGTTTAAATTGTCTCTCTTGTGTGATCATCGGCGGTCACTGGAAACAAGTATGACTGTCCTCTCCATAGGGTGGTCCACATGTAGGTCTGCAGACGTCTGTAAAGGCCGATCCGCGATCCACACACCTTGGTGCAACGTGGGCAGTTGCAGATCCGGTGGATGGAATGGCCTGTCTCCGCGCTGTATCTCGAAATTAAACTTAACCAATCAACATTGATTTCATCCAGCTCATTTAGGGCGTACGCAGCATCTAGCTGGCGTGCGCAGTGTCTAGACGGTGTGCGCAGTGTCTAGACGACGTGCGCAGCATCTAGACGGGGTGCGCAGTGTCCAGACGCCGTGCGCAGCATCTAGACAGCGTATGCAGCGTCTAGACGGCGTGCGCAGTGTCTAGACGGCGTGCACAGCATCTAGACGACGTGTGCAGTGTCTGGACAGCGTGCGCAGTGTCTAGACGGCAGCGCAGTGTCTAGATGGCGTGCGCAGTGTCCAGACGGCGTGCGCAGTGTCTTGTCAGCGTGCGCAGCATCTAGACGGCGTGCGCAGTGTCTAGACGGCGTGCGCAGTGTCTAGACGGCGTGCGCAGTGTCTAGACGGCGTGCGCAACATCTAGACGGCGTGCGCAGCGTCTAGACGGCGTGCGTAGCGTCTAGACGGCGTGCGCAGCATCTAGACAGCGTGCGCAGCGTCTAGACGGCGTGCGCAGTGTCTAGACCGCGTGCGCAGCATCTAGACGGCGTGCGCAGCATCTAGACGGCGTGTGCAGTGTCTAGACGGCATGCGCAGTGTCTTGTCGGCGTGCGCAGTGTCTAGACGGCGTGCGCAGTGTCTAGACGGCGTGCGCAGTGTCTAGACGGCGTGCGCAGTGTCTTGTCGGCGTGTGCAGCGTCTAGACGGCGTGCGCAGTGTCTTGTCGGCGTACGCCTGGCCAGCAGCCTCATTCAGCATCATTGCCCGCCCGCTCCACCCTCCCCGTACTTGGGATCTGAAGCAGGTTCGGGGACCAGACCCAACGTGTATGCACTTGGTCTAGTTATATATAGATACATTGGTTTGGGATAACAGTTTAAATTGTCTCTCTTGTGTGATCATCGGCGGTCACTGGAAACACGTATGACTGTCCTCTCCATAGGGTGGTCCACATGTAGGTCTGCAGACGTCTGTAAAGGCTGATCCGCGATCCACACACCTTGGTGCAACGTGGGCAGTGGAGACTGGCGGCGGCTGGTAGCTGTCAAGCCTTCTCTCTCTCCTTACGATGCTGTCGCTTTGTCTCTGTGACACGGCGCTGTTCCATTTCGTCAAGTGCAGCTCATTCTTGCATGGATTTCCTCCAGGAGTGCATGTCTAGTGCAATGCACTTCCAGTTGCTTGATGCGATGTGATATGGAATTTCTTCAGACTGTTCTTGGTGCTTTCCTTGAAGCTTTTCTTTGGCCAACAGGGGCTCGCCAACCTTCCTTCAGTTGAGAGTACAGGATTTGTTTAGGGAGACGTGTGTTGGACTTGGCCAGTCCATTGAAGTTGGGGCTGCATTATTGTGGTGGTGATGCTGGTCATGTTGGCTTCCTCCAAAACGCTGATGTTGGTGCGTTTGGCCTCCCAGCTGATCCTCGTAAGGATCTTCGATTATATTGTTCCAGGGCTCTCAGGTGCCTGCTGTAGGTGGTCCATGACTCAACTCCATACAACAGGGTGGAAAGGACAACGGCTCTGTAGACCAGCAGTTTTGTTTGAGCCTTTAGGTCTCGGTCTTCAAAGACTCTTCTCCTGAGTCTGGCGTAGGCTCCGCTGGCACAACTCAGGCGATGTTTGACCTCAGAGTCGATATCAGCTTTTGAGGAAAGAATGCTGCCAAGGTAGGGGAAGTGGTCAACGTTTTGAAGCATGGTGTTGTCCACTTTTAGATGGCTGTTTGGGTGGAGGTTGATGTGGGACCTGGGCCTTGGCCCATGGCTCTGTCTGCCTTGGCAAAGGCATTCAGGATGCCCTGGAGGTCTACTGCAGAGTGTGCTGCAATGGCGCAGTTGTCCGCGTGCAGAAGCTCCATGATAGAAACATAGAAAGAAACATAGAAAAATAGGTGTAGGAGTAGGCCATTCGGCCCTTCGAGCCTGCACCGCCATTCAATGTGATCATGGCTGATCGTCCAACTCAGTATCCCGTACCTGCCTTCTCTCCATACCCCCTGATCCCTTTAGCCACAAGTGCCACATCTAACGCCCTCTTAAATATAGCCAATGAACTGGCCTCAACTACCTTCTGTGGCAGAGAATTCCAGAGACTCACCACTCTCTATGTAAAGAATGTTTTCCTCATCTCGGTCCTAAAGGAATTCCCCCTTATCCTTAGACTGTGACCCCTTGTTCTGGACTCCCCCAACATCGGGAACAATCTTCCAGCATCTAGCTTGTCCAACCCCTTAAGAATTTTGTAAGTTTCTATAAGATCCCCCCCTCAATCTTCTAAATTCCAGCGAGTACAAGCCGAGTCTATCCAATCTTTCCTCATATGAAAGTCCTGACATCCCAGGAATCAATCTGGTTGATGGCGGTGTTACTGACTTTGAGCATGGTCTTCAACCTATTAATAGTGATAATGTGTGGGGATCGTTGGTCAGAGCGGACTCGGTGGGCCTGATTCCGCGCTGTATCTCTAAACTGAACTAAATTATTCTGAAGAAGGGTCTCGACCCGAAACGTCGCCTATCTCCTTCGCTCCTTTGATGCTGCTGCACCCGCTGAGTTTCTCCAGCTTTTTGTGTAATCCTAAATTATTAACAGTGTGGATGTAACTGCAGATGCTGGTTTAAACCAGAGATTGACACAAAATGCTGGAGTAACTCAGCGGGAGACGCAGCATCTCTGGCGAGAGGGAATGGGTGGCGTTTCAGGTCATGAAAAGCCACAAAAATTCAAGACGTGAAAAGCCACAAAAATTCAAGACATGAAAAGCCACAAAAAAATCAAGACATAAAAGGCAACTGCAAAACTTGAAAAGCCACAAAATTCAAGACGTGAAAAGTTACGAAAATTCATGACGTGAAATGGTATGAAAAATCAAGACATGAAAAGCCAGGAAAATTCAACACATGGAAAGCCAGGAAAATTCAAGACATAAAAAGCCATGAAAATTCAAGACATGAAAAGGCACGAAAATTCAAGATGTGAAAATCCACGAAAATTTAAGACATGAAAAAACCCCACAAAAATTCAAGACTTGAAAAACCACGAAATTTCAAGGTGAAAATCAATGACTATTCAAGACGTGAAAAGCCACGAAAATTCAAGGCGTCGAAAGCCACGAAAATTCAAGACATGAAATGCAATGATAATTCAAGACGTGAAAAGCCACGAAAAATCAAGGCATGAAATGCCACAAAAATTCAAGACATGAAAAATCATGGAAATTCAAGGCGTGAAAAGCCATGAAAATTCAAGACTTCAAGGTGGTGTGACTTTGGCGGGGGAGGGATGGAGAGAGAGCGAGCACAGGTGTACTTGAAGTTCAAGAAAGCAATATTCATACTTGACTAAGAAGGAATGGGTGACGTTTCAGGTCAAGACCCTTCTTCCTTGTCAGAATTGATGTGCAGTGGAATCTTAAGGGCCTGTCCTACCAGCATCCGACTCCATGCGATGAGCGCGATCAAACTAGAAGCGGGGTCCGCACAGAGGCTGGGTGATCCCTGTACAGGGCCGTTCCCACCAGCATGCGCCTGCATGCGTTAAGCGCGACCAAACCGGCAGCGAGAGCCGCGCGGAGGTCGGGTGAGTGGCGCGGCGCAAAGTGAGGCGAACTTCTGAAAGGCAGCGAAGTCTGAAAGGTAAGTTCGCCAGGACAGAGAGGGGCACACAGAGAGGGGCACCGAGGCACACACAGAGAGGGCCACAGAGCCACACACATAGAGGGTCACAGAGGCACCTACAGAGAGGATCACGGAGGCACGACGTCGGGACAGTGTGTAATGCGTCGAGGCGACTGTGAGCCGACAAGCCGTTGCTGCGCGGAATGTTTGAACATGGTCAGTTTTTCGGAGCCCCGTGCGATGTCGGGACGAACTCCGCACGGCTCCGGCGTTCGAAGTGGGACCGGCCCCGCGACGCCGGACGGCTCAAGCGACCATGTTAGGTCGCGCTCATCGCATAGAGTTCCATGCTGGTGGGACAGGCCCTTTAGGGTCCAGCTTCTCATCTCACTGAAGGAGGCAGTACGAGTAGATAGGGTGCGTGACGTTGAAAGACAGCCGGGTTCGGTGGTGACCACTCCGACATTCACAATAACACGGTGAACTCGGGTGCTTTATTCTATTTACAGCAGAAAAAATGTTCAGGATGCGCTGCCCTCCATCAGAGTGCATGTGTGAAGATGCTGGCGATCTGTGGCTGAATGAGTTTGCTGACGACACCAAGATTGGAGTATGGTGTACAATTTTGGTCGCCTAATTATAGGAAGGATGTCAACAAAATAGTAAGATTAAATGAGAACTTACCGGTTTGAAGTTTGATCTTTATTTTATGAGGAGTTACGATGAGGGATTACGTGAAGACCCCGCCAGCACGCATGCGCGACATTCTTCAAAGCAGTGGTGTGAAATTACAGATAGCAACGTAGACTAATATAGTAAGATAAGAGAGAACTTTCATACCAGTTGAACTTTATAATAGAGGGTTTGGGAGCGGAGGGCACGTAATCCCTCATCGTAACTCCTCATAAAATAAAGATCAAACTTCAAACTGGTAAGTTCTCATTTAATCTTACTATTTTACTTCGGAGTCACGTGAGTGACTACGTGAAGATTTCAAAGCCCTGTGATTTCATGCCCTGGAACGAGTCCATGCTCACACACTGCCATGCTGGGATAAGAGGATGAACTTATTTCAGACATAACACTGTGCTGAAAAACAAAATAGGTATTTATTCATACCAAAATAATAATATATCCCACATTGGGTAATTATTTTGCAGAACACAACATTTTTCCTGCAAAAGTGTCAGGAGAGGCCACGGGTTTATTATAGAAGCGTTGGAAAGTCTTCTCATTGCTCCAGCCCGCTGTGGCCAGGATGTGGTGCATGGGTATTTCCATCATCCTAGCCGCCAAAGTAGATGCAGCCCTGGTGGAGTGAGATTAGAAGACATTAGTGTCCACTCCCGCTGCATCTAACACCACCCTTAACCATCTTGATATGGTTTGCACCGTGACTTTGTGATGAGGCCGCCGTTTATGGCTTATAAGCAAAGCTTTCTCCGTGCCCCTTAGAGTCTTTGTGACTTTGATATATTGCAATATCAGTGTAATGATGCAGAGTCGAGTATCTGCAGGATAGGCTTGAAATTCTAATGTTTGTCCAGATGAACCGGGTCGGTCTTGTTTTAACAATCCCTGTATAAGAAAAGTTATTTTGCCATTAATAATAGTCATGGCGTCCATACTTGTGTAGGGACTGGACCCGTTGTGCTGTAACAAGTGCCATAACCATTACCATCTTGTAGGTGAGCTTGTCCAAGGTGAGCCCCGTATTGGGTGTCCATCCTCGTAACATAGTCAAGACTATGCTGATGTCCCACGTATGGTTGCATCTGGGCCTTGGTGGATTGGAATTAAATATTCCCCTCATTAGTTTAGACACTACTGGGTGTGATCCAATTGCCAGATGATCACTCCTTTGCCCAGATAATTCGATAGAGCACTCCTTGCACAATTGATGGCTCTGTAGCTTAATCCTTCATCGTAGTGAAGGGTAGCCAGGAACTCCAGTGCTTCCGTGATGGTGGCTGTTTCATAGGTAGTGTTCGTCGTGGTACAGAACACTTCCCACTTCCTGACATACGTCAGGTACTGTCTTCTGGTGGACTCCCTGCACGACGCTGAGATGGCATTTATTGTTCTGTCGGTGAGTCCGTATCCCAGAAGTAGCCTTTCAGAATCTGCAAATTAACAGGTCCATGCGGTCATGACATGGATGACTATCCCCTGTAACGGGATGTACCAATAAACTAGGTTGTCTGTTGACCCGGATGCAGGGTTCTGTGGCCATCTTCTGCACTGCTGGGAACCATGGTTGGGTAGGCCAGTCAGGAACAACCAAAATACCCTTTGCGGAGTCTTGTCTTATTTTTTGCAAGACCCGACTGATGAGGCAGAAGGGGGGAAATGCATAGCAGAACAAATCCCCCCAATGTAGCAAGAAAGCGTCCATCGCTACTGCCCCTGGGTCTGGTTCCCAAGCAACATATGTTGGAAGTTGGTGATTTAGTCTGGATGCAAAAAAGTCGATATCTGGTGTCCCATAACGTTCTATAATATCTGTAAACACTTTCCGATCCAACATCCATTCTATGTTGTCGTTGAATTTACGTGATCTGGTGTCTGCCACTGTGTTTAGCTTACCTGGAAGGTAAGTGGCTGAGATCCAAATTTCCCTTTGCAGACACCAGTGCCAGATATTATTAGCCAATTCATCACATGATATCGACTTTATTCCACCCATATGATTAATATAGGCCACCACTGTGGTGTTGTCAATTTGTAACCTGACATGCAACTGGTGCATATCTGAGCAGAATGCCCTAAGTCCATGAAATGCTCCCAGCATTTCTGAATAATTAATCCCTAATGACTTGAATAGGGTTAGCTCTTGTGCACTCCATCTACCTCTACAGCTTGTGGTGGTATTAGTTGCTCCCCAACCTTTAGCACTGGCATCAGTTTGTAAAATAACCGAGGGATTCATGATAGTGATGAGGTTAGAACAAAGCTGTGCATTCTCTATCCACCAATTTAACTCGGATTTTGCCTTCTCTGATAATTTCATAGGCCTGTCAAAATGGCCTGCATGATTTTTGAGAGCTATAATTTTTGCTCTTTGAAGGTTTTGATAATGGAGTGGCCCAAATTGTGCTGCGGGAAATGCAGCCACTATTTTCCCAATCACTCTGGCTACTTGCCGTATGGATGGATCCCTGATGCCAGTGAGGCTTCTGCATGCTTCTATCAAGTCCACCACCTTGGTAGGTGGTAAGGTGATAGACATTAGCTCAGAATTAATAGTGAACCCTAAATAATCCATGGTAGTGGAGGGTTCCATTTTCGATTTATCTGGATGTATGATAAATCCCAGATTTTGAAAAAGATGTTTTGTGGCTAGAACTGCCAATGTAGCCATCTCCAAATTCTCCCCGACAATGAGGATATCATCAAGGTAGGCCATGACAATATGGTTTTGTTCCCTTAAATAGGCTAAAGCTGGTTTCAATATTTTAGTAAACAGTCTGGGTGCTGATGATAACCCATTGGGTAAGGCTTTGTACTGCCATAACTGTCCCATCCAGATAAATTTCAGGTATTTCCTATGATCCTTGTGTATAGGTACTGAATAGTATGCATCCTTAAGGTCAATGCAAGCCATGTAGTACCTTTCAGATATTAGCTGTTTAGCCGTGACAAATGTGTCCATTTTAAAATGAGCATACTGAACGGAAGTATTTAGTTCGGTCAGATCTAGAATGATGCGGCACCCGCCGTCTTTTTTATTTTTAGTAAATATATTCGATACGAACTCTTGAGATTCTCTGATAGTCTTCTCAATTACCCCTTTATTGATTAATCTTAATAGTTCAGCATGGCCTGCCGTCCTTTCTTTTTGTGAAAGTATAAACTTCCGGCTAGGCGAATGCTGAACTGGGGTAGGGAGTTCGTGTACAAACTCAATTTTGTAACCCTGAATACTTCCGAGTATGTAAGGATCAGAGGTAAAGGTGCACCATACTTCATGAAACAAGTGCAACCGTCCCCCCACATTAGATGAATTTAGACATGCAATGTTCCTGAGGGAACCAGACCCACCTACCTCCATGGTTACTGCCGGTGTCGCGGTCTCTGCACATGCTTCTTTTGTTGCTGTGTTGTGGGGATGGCGCATTTTCCAAGAAGGCCGGGCTGGGACATGACCTAAAAAAGGACCGGTGCAGGTGGGCCGGCCTTCGAGCTTTCACCACCGGACGGTCGGTTATAGTATCGCTGTCCGGTGGGTGTGTAGGGGTGCTGCCGCTGCTGGTAATGGGATTTGGAGGTACTGGGTACCTTAATCAGGCCTATAGCCTTGGCCTCCTCATCCAGGTCTTTCACCTGTTTTGGAATGTTATCCCCAAACAGCAGGTTAGGTGGTTGCAAGTTACCTGACCTGCATAATCCCGCGAATTTGGGATTAAGTGCAGGTTTTATAATGCTCTTCCGATAGCTGTTTATTTCAAACTGTGCATTGCACAGCAAAGCCAGAGCATCTTGCAATTCTTCTGGTAACTCCACCCCTACAGCAGTCCTGGCCACTGCTGTAATCCCGGCGGCCAATATTTTCAGAATCCTCTGAAGATTGATCTCCTGCTCTCTTATTGTAGGGCTCATGTTCCCCCATATAGGGTTATTCACCGCAGGAACATTAAGAGAGTTACAATTTTCAGGAGCGAGATACTTCTCAGCCGTAGAGTTAATGGCTTGCTCCTGAAGCTGATTAGTAGCCATATAGTTGATGCTGGCTGCCAGCTTCTGGTGAATAGGCAGTCCTTTCTGAGTAGAAACGGCATGTTTGTTCACCATGTCCAGTAACTCTTCTTGCACCCCCAACACTGCTGGTTGTTCAGCCAAGTCCCCCTCTTCAGAGTCAGCCCAGTTCTGACCCCTAATGCTCCCCTGCGAAGAGGGTGAGACATTTGGCAGTCCATGATAGGATTCTGCCGTGGGCCTGCGAAGAGGCCCACTGTGACTCTGCCCCTGCAAAAGCAGGTCACGCTGGAGCAACTGCTCCATCATCCGCTCCATGCGGGAGAGACGCCCGCCGTCGCTATCAGCGTCCGGACCCAGCTGAGTCAACGGCCCTGTCCGACTTCCGGGTGGTTTTGCTGCCCGACCGCGGCGTACCTGCGGCACTAATTGGCGAAAAGTCGGGAGCTGCCGGTAACACCTGCAGCTCTGGAGTAGCGGCACGCTGCTGGCTGCTTCCCATAGCAGCGGATTCTGCCGCTGCTCTCTTTGATTTCCGCGACTCCATGATGGGTTTCACCTGTAAGTTGCCACGCTCACCACTACAGGTGAGACTTACCTTCCGTAAGTTTTTAAACTTACGCTGGAGGAGCGACGCTCCTCCTGACTGTCGCTTCTGCAATGCGTTCGACGATATGTCGCGCATGCGTGCTGGCGGGGTCTTCACGTAGTCACTCATGTGACGCCGAAGTAAAATAGAGAGAGTACAGAGGAGATTTACTAGAATGTTGCCTGGGTTCCAGCAACTAAGTTACAGGGAAAGGTTGAACAAGTTAGGTCTTTATTCTTTGGAGCGCAGAAGGTTAAGGGGGGACTTGATTGAGGTCTTTAAAATGATGAAAGGGATAGACAGAGTTGACGTGGATGAGCTTTTCCCATTGACGGTAGTGAAGATTCAAACAAGAGGGCATGACATGAGAATTAAGGGACAGATGTTTAGGGGTAACATGAGGGGGAACTTCTTTACTCAGAGAGTGGTGGCTGTGTGGAATGATCTTCCAGCAGAAGTGGTGGAGGCAGGATCGATTTTAACATTTAAAAGTAAAGTGGATAGGTATATGGACGGGAAGGGAATGGAGGGGTATGGTCTGAGTGCAGGTAGATGGGACTAGGGTAAAATAAATGGTCGGCACGGACTGGAAGGGCCGAGAAGGCCTGTTTCCGTGCTGTAATTGTTATATGGTTATATGGTTATTGGAGGAGATGCAGACAGTGAGGAAGCTGTCGGAAGATACGGCGGGATGAAGATCAGATGCAGAAATGGTAGGTAGATACAAATGCTGGAGAAACTCATCAATGGAGTGAAGGAAATAGGCAACGTTTCGGGTCGAAACCCTTCTTCAGACTGATGGGGGGTGGGAAGAACAAAGGAAGAGGAGGAGTCAGAGGGCTGAGGGGGAGCTAAGAAGGGAAGGAGAGAGTAAGGGCTACCTGAAATTGAAGAAGTCAATGTTCATGCCGCTGGGGTACAAACGACCCAAGAGGTGTTGCTCCTCCAATTTCCGGTGGTCCTCACTCTGGCCATGGAGGAGGCCCAGGACAGAAAGGTTGGATTCAGAATGGGAGAGCGAGTTGAAGTGCTGAGCCACCGAGAGATCAGGTTGGTTATTGGGGACCGAGCGGAGGTGTTCGGCGAAGCAATCGCCAAGCCTACATTTGGTCTCACCAATGTAGATCAGCTGACATCTAGAGCAGTGGATGCAATAGATGAGGTTGGAGGAGGTGCAGGTGTTCCTCTGTCACACCCGGAACAACTGCTTGGACAGAGTTTAAACCGAGCTTGTGTGAGGTGTTGCACTTTGGGAGGTTGAAGTCACAAGGAAAGTGTGTAGATTTTCAGTTTAGTTTAGAGATTCAGCGTGGAAACTATCCTACACATACTTGGGACAATTTACATTTATACGAAGCCAATTAACCTTCAAACTGTACCTCTTTGGTGTGGAAGACAATAGACAATAGGTGCAGGAGTAGGCCATCTGGCTCTTTGAGCCAGAACCGCCATTCAATGTGATCATGGTTGATCATCCCCAATCAGTACCCTGTTCCTGCCTTCTCCCCATATCCCCTGACTCCGCTATTTTTAAGAGCACTATCTAGCTCTCTCATGAAAGCATCCAGAGAACCTGCCTCCACCTGAGGCAAAGAATTTCACAGACTCACCACTCTCTGTGAGAAAAAGTGTTTCCTCGTCTCAGTTCTAAATGGCTTGCTCTTTATTCTTAAACTGTGGCCCCTGGTTCTCGACTCCCCCAACATCGGGAACACGTTTCCTGCCTCTAGCGTGTCCAAGCCCTTAATCTTATATGTTTCGGAAGTGGCGGCGCTGCTTGGCAGTTGCGGCTCACCTGCAGTCCGTCTGTCTTTTATTTTATTTTTGTCCTCATCCCTGTTTTTGGTGTTTATTTTTGGTTTGTTGGGTTGTGTATGTGTGTGTGTGTGGGGGGGGGTAGGGTGGGAGAAACGGGGTTTTAGTCTCTCCCTTCGGGGGGATGCGACTTTTCCTGTCGTGTCCCCCGACACCGTCTCCGTCTGTGCTGAGGCCCTGGTGACGGCCTTCCAGCTTCCAGCGGCGGCGGCACGGCCTTCAGAGCTTCAGCGACGACCTGGCTTCCGGCGGCGGCCTGGGTTTCGGGAGCTGCGGTGCTCCAGCGGCGGCCTGGGTTTCGGGAGCTGCGGTGCTCCAGTGGCGGCCTGGCTCCCTCTGAGCTGCGGTGCTCCAGCGGCGGCCTGGGTTTCGGGAGCTGCGGTGCTCCAGCGGCGGCCTGGCTCCCTCTGAGCTGCGGTGCTCCAGCGGCGGCCTGGTTTTCGGGAGCTGCGGTGCTCCAGCGGCGGCCTGGTTTTCGGGAGCTGCGGTGCGGGAGAAAGACAGAGACCCTAAGACTTTTGCCTTCCACCACAGTGAGGAGGTGTTTGGTGAACTCACTGTGGTGGATGTTAATTTTGTGTTTATTGTATGGTATTGTTATTTTTATATATGTATGACAGCAGGCACGAAATTTCGTTCAGACCGAAAGGTCTGAATGACAATAAAGGCATTCAATTCAATTCAATTCAATTCAATGAGAAACCCTCTCATCCTTCTAAACTCCAGTGTACAAGCCCAGCTGCTCCATTCTCTCAGCATATGACAGTCCAGCCGTCCCGGGAATTAACCTTGTAAACCTACGCTGCACTCCCTCAATAGCAAGAATGTCCTTCCTCAAATTAGGGACACAATACTTCAGGTGTCGTCTCACTAGGGCTCTGTACAACTGCAGAAGGACCCCTTTGCTCCGAAATTCAATTCCTCTTGTTATAAAGGCCAACATGCCATTCGCTTTCTTCACTGCCTGCTGTACCTGCATGCCTACTTTCATAGACTGATGTACAAGGACCCCCAGATCCCGTTGTACTTCCCCTTTTCCCAACTTGACACTATTTAGATAGTAATCTGCTTTCCTGTTTTTGCTACCAACGTGGATAACCTCACATTTATCCGTATTAACTTCATCTGCCATGCATCTGCTCACTGCCCCAACCTGTCCAAGTCACCCTGCATTCTCATAGCATCCTCCTCGCAGTTCACACTGCCACCCAGCTTTGTGTCATCTGCAAATTTGCTAATGTTACTTTGAATCCCTTCATCCAAATCATTGATGTATATTGTAAATAGCTGCGGTCCAAGCACCGAGCCTTGCGGCACCCCACTAGTCGTTGCCCGCCATTCTGGAAGGGATACATTAAACCCTACTCTTTGTTTCCTGTCTGCCAACCACTTCTCTATCCATGTCAGCACTCTACCCCCAATACCATGTGCCTTAATTTTGCCCACTTGAGGAAACTGAAGATCTCATGGAAAACACACACAGATCACAAGAAGAACTTACAAACTCCGTACAGATAGGCACCCATATTTGGGATCGAACCTGGGTCTCTGGCAATCTTGGGATTGTCTCAACAGCTTAGTCCTGTGATCTTCAAAGGAGGTGTGGTGATCACAGGCTTCTCTCTGCAGTTCATATTTGCCTTAACAGTGCTGACAGTGCAGATTTCTCCCAGGTGGCTCAACTTTGAGCTTGAAGAAGTGATGATAGCAGAATATCCTGGTGGCCAGTCTTTGCCAGTGTGTGTGTGCGTGTCTTTGAACTTGTCAGCATCCTGGAAAACCAAACATTCTACCTGATGCCTTGGTGCATAATGTGTAGTCATCAGATATTAATTCCAAAACAGATTTTAAAATATCAATTGTTTATTTAATACAAGACAATTCCAGGATAAAGTGTCAACAACTTCTTCAGGATAGAAATTAGATATTTCTTCACTCAGAATATTTTTCAAGGGTTGAAAAAAAATCAGTTGTTAATTGCCTTCAAGCAAGATCAACATAAAATTGATTCCAAGAAGTAATAAACCATATCACAGTAAGAGAGGAAACTGTATTTAAAGTGCGGGTCAGGCATGATTTGCCTGAAAGGTCCAGACCCAAAATGTTGCCTGTCAAGATTGAAGGTTGCAGCTTCCATCCACAGGCATCAGTGTCTACATTTGTGGCAATGAAGACAGTGACTATTATGGGCTTCCCCCACACTGAAATCAGGAGCAGGCGAGTAGCACCCAGTGGCTGCTGCAAAACCACAAATGGAAAATGTAATACATTGTTGGAGATAATCAGCAAGCCAGGCAGCATCTGTGGAGGGAGAAACTGGGTGAATATTTCTAGGTATGTTCCAAAACTTACCTTGAGCAGCGCTGCACTTCTGCCGCTCCCCGTGTGCGCGACTTTAGCGCCTTTCAGAGGGGGGCGGGCTTAAAGTGCCGTTTTTCCACAGACCGGGATAATCGATGAATGTCGGGCGATTTCGTTGCGGAAGAAAAATCGCTCCGACATTTCATCAATGAAGGTATTTTTAAATTACTCTAAATTATTTATTATCTAGAGTCATTTAACAATCACCTTCAAAAGCCATGAGCACCGACAACCGGAAGGATTTTCCGTAGGGGAGAGAAAAAGATGCTGCTGCTGCTGCTGCTGCTGCTGCTGCTGCTGCTGCTGCTGCTGCTGCTGCTGCTGCTGCTGCTGCTGCTGCTGCTGCTGCTGCTGCTGCTGCTGCTGCTGCTGCTGCTGCTGCTGCTGCTGCTGCTGCTGCTGCTGCTGCTGCTGCTGCTGCTGCTGCTGCTGCTGCTGCTGCTGCTGCTGCTGCTGCTGCTGCTGCTGCTGCTGCTGCTGCTGCTGCTGCTGCTGCTGCTGCTGCTGCTGCTGCTGCTGCTGCTGCTGCTGCTGCTGCTGCTGCAGCTGCAGCAGCGATAGGCGACGTTTCGGCTCGAGACCCTTCTTCAGACTGGCTGAAGAAGGGTCTCTATCTCCTTCGCTCCTTAGATGCTGCTGCACCCGCTGAGTTTCTCCAGCTTTTTGTGTAACCCGGGAGTTAATGGCGTCGACAAAGGGAAAACGGACATCGCTGGAATGTGGCGGCGACAGAGCCCAGGCCGCGCGCGGGGCAGAGCACAGCAGAGTTGCACTCAGGGTGGCTGTGTTCCCCCCATTTCTTTCATTAGTAGCAGCACAAGTAGTAGTAGAATTAGGTTAGTGTGAAGAAAGGAGGGGTTCTAGAGGCCCGTGGCTTCAGGGAATGGTGGGTGGGGGGTGGCTGTAGGTGAAGACAAGGCGGCTCCTTGGAGCAGTGAATCCATTAAAAATAACCGCCGCTTTGGAGAGCCAGATAGGCAGGGATTTTCAGGCCAAGATTCTGTATAATGGGATGATAAGAGTTTGTTGCAAAGACAGAAAACAGTTTAATGATGCTAGGGGTGTGGGGAAATTGGTGGTCAAGGTGGAGAGTTTGCTCCCTAGAGGAAGACAGCAGGGAATAAAGGGAGTGGTGTATGGGATGTATGTTGGCTTGTCTGAGAAGGAGATCTTAGAAAACGTTAAGGGGGCCCAGGTAACTGATGTTGTGAGATTTAAGAGTAGGAATGGAGTCGGGGACCCGCCGGTCCTGCTTACGTTCAAAGACAGAGTGTTTCTTGGGAGTACATTAAACCACCGTTGCGCTGCTATAACTGTCAGAGGTTTGGATATGTTT
The DNA here is from genome assembly GCA_963514005.1 of Raja brachyura. The sequence goes on from OY740784.1 coordinate 229,665, forward strand.
CTGGGTCTTGTCGGTGTAAAAGAAAGTGTGCAAAATGTGGTGGAGATCATGCAATACAAAATTGCAAGGCAGAGGATCCTAAGTGCCCTAACTGTGATGGGGATCATGCAGCAGGGTTTCATGGTTGTGAGCGCTTTAATTCAGGCGAAGCGAGTGCAGGAAGTGAAGGATCAGAACAATGTGTCATATGCAGAGGCAGCTCAAAGGGTGGCTAGAGAACGCGGAGATGTGAGCGCTGGGACTAGAGTGGTGCTAGGAAGCCAGATCACTGTGCCAAACTTGCCGTCGGCTTTTCCATCTGACATGTTGATTTTTAATAAGGAGTCATTTCTGTCTTTTGTTTCTGATGTGATAGTAGGAGCTAAGAAAGCAGCTAACCGGTCTGATATCCTCAGGTTAGTGGTGGGGGCAGCTGAAAGGTTCCTCAGTGTAAAGCAGTCGCCAGAAAAGTTGCATCAATACATGACGGAGAGATCACAGTTGTCAAGAGCTAGCAATATGGAGTATGTCAGTAAGGTGGATGATGATGATCCTCATTAACATCATAATGTTTTATATACTTCAATGGAATGCATGGAGTCTGATTGGAAATGGCCAAGAGTTAGAGATTTGTTGATGAATTCAAAGAAGCACCAGAATTAATATGTATCCAAGAGACATGGTTAAAGCCCTGTCTATATTTTGTAATCCCAGGTTATGAATGTGTGCGATTAGATAGGTCTGATAGATCGGTGGGGGTTGTGCAACTTTTGTTAAGACTGGGTTGCAGTATAGGAAAGTTGACATTAGTTCTAATCTTGAGGTTTTGGCTCTGCAGGTTTGGAGCAGTCAGAATTCTATTACTGTAATAAATTATTATAACCCCTGTCAACCCTTGATATTGTCAGATTTTGATGAGATAATGGAGAAGGTAAGGTGTCCTGTTATATGGTTTGGAGATTTTAATGCGCATAATCTTTTATGGGGTAGTGATCACAGGGATAAAAATGGTGTTATTGTTGAAGAATTTCTAGATAAGTATGAGTTGGTATTGTTAAATGATGGAAGGCCGTCTAGGTATAATATTGTGAGAAACTACTGCAGCCACATAGATTTATCAATTGCTTCATCAAACTTGGCAAGAATTGGTGAATGGGATGTAATGGATAGAGATACACTGGGTAGTGAGCATTATCCAATTTTATGTAAGTTTGGTAGGGATTTGAGGAGAGAGGTGGAAAAGAAAGTCCCTAGATATAACTTTTCTCAGGCCAAATGGGATAAATTCCAAGAGAAGGCTCAAAGTTTAGTTGGAGAGGTTAATAGTGAGGGTTCTGTAGATAGTTGGAATACTTCCATTAGTCTCATGTTGTACTATTCCTGTGAAACAGGAACCTAGGTCCCGTATGTCTGTTCCTTGGTGGAATAAAGAACGTGATGAAGCTGTAACGAATAGGAATATAGCCTATCGAAAATCAAGAAAGTATCCAATTTTGGTCAATGCAATGGCTAAGGGCAGTAGCAAGAGGAGTTGTAAAGGATGCAAAGAGGAATAGTTGGAGGAAGTTTTGTGGTACGCTAGGCCCTGAAACTCCAGTAAGGCATTTGTGGTCAGCTGTGCGTAGAATGTCAGGAGTATATCAAATAAGTTTGTTATCAGTGTTGCAGAAGGGTGAGGTGGTAGCAGTCTCCTATAAGGAAAAAGCAGACAGTTTTCAAGCAGTGCATAGATCAGAGAGCATGGGAGTGGAGAGGTGTAGAAAGAGAACCGAACTGATGGCAGTTAATCAGTGGAAGCTGGAGAGGAGTTTAGTAAATAATAATACCTTTAATCTGTTTTTTACTATAAAAGAGTTGAAGGATGCAATTATGTCCAGAGCAAATACCACCCCAGGGAGAGATAGGTTGTCGTATGAGTTATTTAAACGTCTGGATGATATTGTACTTGATGAAATCTTAGCTTTGCTTAATACTGTGTGGGCAGAGGGTTATTTACCAAAGGAATGGAAACATGCAGTCGTGGTCCCTATTTTAAAACCGGGCAAAGAGGCATCTGACCCTAGTTCATATCGCCCTATAGCGCTCACAGCAGTGCTCTGTAAAATTATGGAGCGGATGGTAACCAACAGACTAGTTTATGTTTTAGAGGACTATTTGTTGATGTACAGAATGGCTTCGGGAATGGAAGGTCTACAATGGAGTCTGTATCAGTTTTGGATCAGGATATTAAAAGGGCATTTAGAAGCAAGGAAACAGTAGTGAGTGTATTCCTTGATATTGAGAAGGCATATGATTCTTTGTGGAAGGAGGGATTAATGAATAACATTTTTGACTTGGGAGTCAGGGGTCGAATGTTCAACTGGATTAAGGATTTTTTACTGAATAGAACAATACAAGTAATGGTTGATAGTGTCAGCTCAGAGACTGTAGAAATAGAGAATGGAACCCCGCAGGGAAGTGTTATCAGTCCAGTTTTATTTAATATCATGCCCCTAAGACTAAATATATGGTATTTGGTTTTAAAAGAAAGTTACCTAAGTTAGGGCTGTATATGTATGGGTCTCTATTGCAGAAGGTAAAGGTTTTTAAGTTTTGGGGTGTTTGGTTTGAAGAGCATATGACTTGGGCTGTGCATGTAGGTAAAATTGTGTTGAAATGTGAAAAAGTTATGAATGTTATGAGAAGTCTGGTTGGGTGTGAGTGGGGGGGGCCAACAGGGAGATAATGATGCTAATTTATCAGGCCATGATCAGATCTTCTCTTGGGTGTTTTGTGTATGGGTCTGCGGCTAAACTGTTCTGGCTAGGCTAGATGTTTTGCAAACAAAGGCTTTGAGGCTTTGCTGTGGAGCCTTCAGAACTTCCCCAGTTGAAATGATTGCTCTGATTGTTGAAATGGGAGAAATGCCCTTATGATTAAGGCGCATTAAGCTAGGGTTACATTACTGGGCTAAACTTTGTGGGTGTACTGATACCTTCCCAGCAAGGTGTTTGTTGCAAGAGGTTGATGATGGTAACAAATATAACACATTTGTTGTCATTATAAATCAGTGGGCTAGGAAGCTGGGTTTGGAACAAGGGGGTACTATAGAGCATACAATATGGCTACCTGTTCTTCCTGAACTGTTTATTGAGCTTGCTTTTCTTCAGGAAAAATATAAGCGCGAGGTGACTCCAAGAATAGTGGAATATCTTAATTCAATCAGTGAGAGCACTTTGATGGTTTTTACAGATGGATCTAAAGATCCAGTTAGTGGGAGAGCTGGGTTTGGAGTGTATGTGTAGCAGCTTGGGTTGAAGTTTGGCCGACGCATTTCTGATTGAAACTCTGTTCTCACGACTGAATTAATGGCAATTCAATGGGCTCTATGGTGGATTGAGGAAGCCAGTTTTAGAGAAGTCATTATCTGTTCTGATTCCGCAGCTGCTCTTGAAACTTTAAGAGTAGGGAAATCTAAAGCTCGTCCTGACATTCTAAATGAAATCTTGAGTGTGTTTTCTAGAATTGGGTTTGCGTGTAACATCACTTTTTGCTGGGTTCCCGGGCATGCTGGGGTGAGGGGGAATGAGCAGGTGAACCTCATAGCAAAGGAGAGTTTAAGAAGATAAATAGATATCCATGTATCATTGGGGAGAGTGGAACTGAGAGAATTAATTAAAGGGGGTTTAACAAAAGAATGGCAGAGAGGATGGGAAAAGGAATTCAGGGGTAGACACTACCTTTCTATACAATCTTAAGTTAGGAAAATATGTTTCTATACATCTGTAAATGGGCTGGATGGTTTGGAGTTTGTAAAATGTGTGCAGGATAGTTTTTTGCAGCAATACATAGAGGTGCCTACTAGAGGAGGGGCAGTGCTGGACCTCCTGTTAGGAAATGAGACGGGACAGGTGGTGGAGGTATGCGTAGGGGAGCACTTCGGGTCCAGTGATCACAATACCATTAGTTTCAATATAATTATGGAGAAGGACAGAACTGGGCCTAGGGTTGAGATTTTTGATTGGAGAAAGGCTAACTTTAACGAGATGCGAGATGATTTAAAAGGAGTGAACTGGGACATTTTGTTTTATGGGAAAGATGTAGAGGAGAAATGGAGGACATTTAAAGGGGAAATTTTAAGAGTACAAAATCTTTATGTTCCTGTTCGGTTGAAAGGAACCAGTAAAAATTGGAAAGAGCCCTAGTTTTCAAGGGAAATTGGACATCTTGTTCGGAAAAAGAGGGAGATCTACAATAATTATAGGCAGCATGAAGCAAATGATGTGCTTGAGCAGTATAAGGAATGTAAAAAGAATCTAAAGAAAGAAATTAGAAAAGCTAAAAGAAGATATGAGGTTGCTTTGGCAAGTAAGGTGAAAGTAAATCCAAAGGGTTTCTACAGCTATGTTAATAGCAAAAGGATAACAAGGGATAAAATTGGTCCATGACCAATTGGAGAGCTATCTGCAGAGTGGACAGCTATCTGCAGAGCCAAAAGAGATGGGGGAGATATTGAACAATTTCTTTTCTTCGGTATTCACCAAGGAGAAGGATATTGAATTATGTGAGGTAAGGGAAACTAGTAGAGTAGCTATGGATACTATGAGTTTCAAAGTAAAAGAAGTACTGGCACTTTTGAAAAATATAAAAGTGGATAAGTCTCCAGGTCCTGACAGGATATTCCCTAGGACATTGAGGGAAGTTAGTGTAGAAATAGCCGGGGCTATGACAGAAATATTTCAAATGTCATTAGAAACTGGAATAGTCCCCGAGGATTGGCGTACTGCGCAGGTTGTTCCATTGTTTAAAAAGGGTTCTAAAAGTAAACCTAGCAATTATAGACCGGTTAGTTTGACTTCAGTGGTGGGCAAATTAATGGAAAAGATACTTAGAGATAATATATATAAGTATCTGGATAAAGAGGGTCTAATTAGGAACAGTCAACATGGATTTATGCCTGGAAGGTCATGTTTGACTAATCTTCTTGAATTTTTTGAAGAGGTTACTAGGGAAATTGACGAAGGTAAAGCATGTGGATGTTGTCTATATGGACTTCAGTAAGGCCTTTGACAAGGTTCCTCATGGAAGGTTGGTTAAGAAGGTTCAACTGTTGGGTATAAATGCAGGAATAGCAAGATGGATTCAACAGTGGCTGAATGGGAGAAGCCAGAGGGTAATGGTGGATGGCTGTTTGTCGGGTTGGAGGCAGGTGACTAGTGGGGTGCCTCAGGGATCTGTGTTGGGTCCTTTGTTGTTTGTCATGTACATCAATGATCTGGATGAAGGGGTGGTAAATTGGATTAGTAAGTATGCAGATGATACCAAGATAGGGGGTGTTGTGGATAATGAAGAGGATTTCCAAAGTCTACAGAGTGATTTAGGCCAGTTGGAAAAATGGGCTGAAAGATGGCAGATGGAGTTTAATGCTGATAAATGTGAGGTGCTACACCTTGGCAGGACAAATCAAAATAGGACGTACATGGTAAACGGTAGGGAATTGAAGAATACAGTTGAACAGAGGGATCTGGGAATAACCATGCATAGTTCCTTGAAGGTAGAATCTCATATAGATAGGGTGGTAAAGAAAGCTTTTGGTATGCTAGCCTTTATAAATCAGAGCATTGAGTATAGAAGCTGGGATGTAATGTTAAAATTGTACAAGACGTTGGTGAGACCAAATCTGGAGTATGGTGTACAATTTTGGTCGCCCAATTATAGAAAGGATGTCAACAAAATAGAGAGGGTACAGAGGAGATTTACTAGAATGTTGCCTGGGTTTCAACAGCTAAGTTACAGAGATAGGTTGAATAAGTTAGGTCTTTATTCTCTGGAGCGCAGAAGGTTAAGGGGTGACTTGATAGAGGTCTTTAAAATGATGAGAGGGATAGACAGAGTTAATGTGGACAAGCTTTTCCCTTTGAGAATAGGGAAGATTCAAACAAGAGGACATGACTTTAGAATTAAGGGACAGAGGTTTAGGGGTAACATGAGGGGGAACTTCTTTACTCAGAGAGTGGTAGCGGTGTGGAATGAGCTTCCAGTGGAAGTGGTGGCGGCAGGTTCGTTGGTATCATTTAAAAATAAATTGGATAGGCATATGGATGAGAAGGGTATGGAGGGTTATGGTATGAGTGCAGGCAGGTGGGACTAAGGGAAAAAAGTTGTTCGGCACGGACTTGAAGGGCCGAGATGGCCTGTTTCCGTGCTGTAATTGTTATATGGTTATATGGTTATATGGTTATCTCTGTCCCGTAGGGACTCGGTTAAACTGTGTAGATTGAGGTTGGGACACTGTGGGTTAAATTACTATTTGTGCATTGTAGGGAAACATGTTTCTGGCTTGTGTGAATGTGGGAGTAATGAGACAATTAAGCATGTTTACCTAGAATGTAAAAAGTATAGGGTAGAAAGAAAGGTATTGTTTGTTAGACTGAGAGGACTTGGAGTTGAGGCTTCTGTTTTATCTTTGTTTGGGCACAGTGAGAAACATCAACTGATATTCAGGGCTGTTCTTCAATTCCTGCATGTTGCAGGACTATATGTAAGAATCTAGTTCAAACTTTGACCTGTGGAGGGCAGTAATACACTTGGCAGCGTCTACACTGCCAGAGCCCGACAAGAAGAAGAAGAGGACGAGGCGGCGGTTGGTTGCAAAGATGATGGAGCAGCAAGATGCGCCACTCAGCGGGAAAACCGCGGTATCACATGTGTGATTGTCGACGCCATTTTACCGGGAAGCCGCGACCCAAGATGGCGTCTCCATCTACATCTTCATCTTACTGCTCGGCTATTAATTGCTCTAATTGTCAACGGCGCGACTCTCGTCGCAGCGGCCTCTGCAGTCCGTCAGTCTTTATAAGACTTTGCCTTCCATCACTGTGAGGAGGAGATTCACTGTGATGGATGTTTGTGTAAATTGTGTTGCGTCTTGGTTCTTTTCTTGTTTGCATGACTGCAGAAACTAAATTTCGTTTGAACCTCAATGAGGTTCAAATGACAATAAACGGTATTGTATTGTATGTAGATGGCCCGTCCTGTCTTTCTTTAGGTTCCCCAATAAAAAGGAAAGGTGAGAAAATATTATTATTTTCTGTCGTTATTATTCTGAACTGAAAATGATATTTTCTGTTCTTCCATCAACGGTCAATGGGAAACTAGGTTTCATTAGAAAATTATTTGAATTATTTGTAATGGATCTTTACTTACCACAACAATAAAGTCAATAATTTTAACGCTTCTGAACCGAGGCGGCGGTTGGTTGGAGGTGGGCGCGAGGGTTGGTTTCAGTGACGTGGCCTTTAGTCGAAGCGACGTTTTGTTGTTAGCTTTGGTTGATTGAGGAGAGTCGTGGGGTTTAGTCGAGGCGAGTCGATGTCTGGGTGTGAGGAGCAGTTTGGTCGTGAGGTGTCGTCAAGGCAACGCTTCAGTGATTGAGGGGTTTAGTCGGTGTGTAAGTGAGGTGAGGAGAAGTGGGTGTGTGAGCTCAGGAGGAGCTGCTGAAGGAGACAGTCAGTGGAGACCATGTGTGGGACATGGGCAGGGCTCAGAGTGAGAGAGACTCCAGGGAGCTTTGACATGGAGAGCGGGCTGGCAGAAGATGCCGCATAAATACATAAATAAATGTCCTCTCTCTCTGGGGCCTGGGAACGGGGAAGGTGCTGCTGCCCCTTTAATCTCAGCCCATCACAGCCCCAGAGATTTGTGTCAGTGAGGAGTGGATGCGTTCCCTGGGCTCTGGAGTGGATCACTGACATTAATATTGATCTGGGACTGAGGCCATTCAGACCATCTCCCTCATCCTTCTGCTATTGAGACAGCCTAGGTTCACAATGTTAATTCCCGGGATGGTGGGACTGTCATACACTGAGAGAATGGAGCGGCTGGGCTTGTATACACTGGAATTTAGAAGGATGAGAGGGGATCTTATTGAAACATAAGATTATTAAGGGTTTGGGAACGCTAGAGGTAGGAAACATGTTCCCGAGTTTGGGGGGTCCAGAACAAGGGGCCACAGTTTAAGAATAAGGGGTAAGCCAGAGATGAACACTTTTTCACACAGAGAATTGTGAGTCTGTGGAATTCTCTGCCTACGAGGGCGGTGGAAGCCGCTTGTCTGGAAACGTTCAGGAAAGAGCTAGATAGGGCTCTTGAAGATAGTGGAATCGGGATATGTGGAGAAGGCGGGAACGGGGTACTGATTGTGGATGTGAATGATCAGCCATGATCATATTGATTGGCTGTGTAGGCTTGAAGGGCCGTATGGCCTACTCCTGCATCTATTGTCTATTTTCTATTGTCTATTACATTAAAAAAGGAGGAATGGAAAGAAGGATTCTGATCTATCTCACTTACCACAGATGAGTGAAACTGAAAGATTGGCCATTGCAATTTCTGACCTGGAAATATACACATACTCATCCATTATATTCTTCATGCTGGTCGATTTTTCTTTAAATCTGAAAAATAATTTTAAGGATGTTTGCTGTCATCTTCAAGTAGACATGATCAATTGAATAATAGCATGAATACTCTGAAGGAAATAGTTATAATGAAAACATTGCAAAGTGATTTATCCACAGATATTTTGCACGGGTAAGTTTAATAAAGTTGGCCATAACAGAAGATGAGCATGTTTTATTTTTCACAGGATTGAATGTACCAAAGCCAGTATTCAAGACAAATTGGAGCCGAAGGCATCAAACCCAAGTATGTGAATCTAGCGATTCAGATGAGGATTGGACACCTAAACATCTGACAAAAAATCCAAAATGTAATTGAAATTTGTTTGAAATATTAAATACAGTTTTTCAAATATAGCTGATTCGAATCAATTTGGCCGTTAGCCTGTGGAATCTGTTGAAAGAGAGATTTTATACTTATCTTTGGAGTGGTGGGGTTTAATACATTTTTCCCAATGTGTTATTTATGAAGTGCAAATTTACTTTTCCTAATTTTTACTTTTGTGATATGCTGCTTCCATTTTTCTCAAATACATTAGATATATCCAGAATTGCCAAACTATTGAGATACAGTCTGTATTTTTCCAAAGCAGCACTGATGTGGCACGTTTTTTCCCCTAAGGAGTCAGAATCTTTAGGCCTCCTTTTAAGAATGAAAATGGCAAGAATACCGAAAGAAAGCCTGTCGCAAAGGTAAGAACAGAAATTATTCTCAGGATAAAGGACATGAGAATACGCTTTTATGAATTAACAGAGTGGCTCTACATTAGCATTTATTTTTCTACCAGATCGAAATGACTGCTTTTTTGAAAAATCTTCATCACTACTGTTGGAGTCAGGAGCCAATGTGGCACCTTCACGCTCACGTTGGTTCTGCATGCAGCCTATCACCGCTGGCGACTCGCCAGCAGCCTCACAAAAAGGTCCAGCCACAAGAGCGCAATAACGACTATAAGGTCAGAGGCAGTAATTGGCCTTATCTACACACTGGTTATGATTGTTGAGAATGTATGTAAAAGGGGCTTCTGGAATAAACGTGACACACGGTGTCTGGCTCAGCTAAGTATTGGTTGTTCTTTGCTTTCTGTCCTGGGATTCAGTCGATCCTACACTAACATTCACATATATATTTTTATTGTTGAGCGAGGGTCAATTGTTCCCATATTTTCCTACAGTTGCTGACAATATCAAACTTCCTTTTGGAGTAGAGTATGAAAGGTGAGAGATCACTGAAATATTGCACACTAGGCAGTGACTGCTTTTATTAGTAATTTAGTTGAGTATCCCAGTTAATAATACGATGGAAGAAATGATCATAATCATACTTTATTACCCAAGTATGTTTTGCAACATACGAGGAATTTCATTTGCCATGAAGTCATAGCAATAAAAAGCAACAGAACACAGAAAATACATTTTAACATAAACATCCATCACAGTGACTCCTCCACATTCCTCACTCTGATAGTAGGCGAAAAAATGTTCAATCTCTTCCCTTCTTTGTTCTCCCGCCTTCGGGGGCCACGAGCCTTCCGTTGATGGGGCGATCTTGGCTCCCGTAGCCAGTGGTTGGGCCCTCCGCATCGGGGCGATCAAGCTCCTGCATTGGGGGGGAATCTCAGCTCCCCCGCGCCGGGTGATCTGACCCCGGGTCGGGGCTGGTCGAAACCTTCTGCGACTGGACCTTCCCGACATTGGTCTCTACCCGAGACTGTGAGCTCCTCGATGGTGAAATCTGCAGGCTGCATTTGGAGCGTCGATCCCAGGCAAGGGATCGGCTCCGATGCAAGTGCTTCGCCCCGTGGTGTTAGGCCGCAGAGCGACTGGAGATATGATCCGGAAAACAATTGCATCTCCGGCAAGGTAGGAGATTGAAAAAATGTTTCCCCCCACCTCCTTCCCCACCCCCACCTAAAACAAAACAGGGAACATTAACACATACTTTTAAAACTCACTAAAAATAACGAAAAAAGATGAAAAGACAGACAGACTGTTGGTGAGGCTACTATCGTACGGTGCCCCTGGTGGAAATAATCAAGAAGTGAAAACAATTTATTTGTGTCCTTATGATTTGCAGTTTGCGCCAATTTGTCTCATTACAGGTCATAAAAGATTTGGGAGGAACCACTGAGGAAATGAAGTAAGACAGTGTTGGTTAAAAGAATCAAACGAGCAACAGGTAATTCTGTTTGTAAAAGTGAAACTCAAAATGAGTGACTCCTGTACATTACAGTAAATAATTGAGATGAGATAATGACCTTCTGACTACCATCATGTCAATTAAGTTGAATTCATAGAATATGGTGCATATTATGTGACTAACTTCCATATTTTACAGTTTAACCACTTATCTGACTTGAAACATGTAATTGGGTAATTTTTGGCTTTCTTTCTAAGAAATAAGGAGAGGATAATTTACACGGAAGAAAGGGAGCTCCGTGATGACGATTACCTTTGTCTGTCCAAAGTAACCAATCTATTTCTTCAGAGCAACCATATTTCATTGGGAGCATTGTAGTGATGGCACGGTGCATTGGTAGCCAAGGCAATGGTGGAACAATCCAATTCAAGAGCACAGGATTGATTTAGGCACAGTTTTTCTTTTAACATTAATCAATAACAACAACACCCTGATTTGTTCTTATTTTGTATTTTCCGTTTTAGTTTGTGAAGCCTGTGAGACATTTTTCATTGAAGAATGCTCTTTGCATGACCCACCAGTCTTTATGAAGGACCTTGTCGTTAATTCCAATCACTCAGAGCAATCTTGTGAACCTACGCTGCACTGCCTCAATCACAAGCATGTCCTTCCTCAAATTAGGAGACCAAAACTGTACACAATGTTCCAGATGTGGTCTCACCAGAGCCCTATACAACTGCAGAAGAACCTGTTTACTCCTATACTGAAATCCTCTTGTTATGAAGGCCAACATTCCATTAGCTTTCTTCACTGCCTGCTGTACCTGCATGCTTACTTTCATGGACTGACAAATAAGGACCCCCAGATCCCCTTGTACTTCCCCTTTTCCCAATTTAGATAGTAATCTGCCTTCCTGTTTTTGATACCAAAGTGGATAACCTCACATTTATCCACATTAAACTTCATCTGCCATGCATCTGCCCACTCCTCCAACCTGTCCAAGTCACCCTCCATTCTCATAGCATCCTCCTCACAGTTCACACTGCCACCCAGCTTTGTGTCATCTGCAAATTTGCTAATGTTACTTTGAATTCCTTCATCCAAATCATTGATGTATATTGGAAATAGCTGTGGTCCCAGCACCGAGCCTTGCGGTACCCCACTAGTCACCGTTAATCCCTATTCTTTGTTTCCTGTCTGCCAACCAAATTTCTATCCATGTCAGCACTCTACCCCCAATACCATGTGCCCTAATTTTGCCCACTAATAGTAAGATTAAACGAGAACTTACCAGTTCGAAGTTAGATCCTTATTTTACGATGAGGGATTACGTGAAGAAGCCCCGCCAGGCGCATGCGCGTCATACTTCAAAGCAGCGGCGTGAAAACACAGAAACCGATAGCCGAAGTAACATAGTAAGGCTTTAGAAGACTAGAACTACCAGATGATCCTTTCAATTATGAGGGCCAGGAGCGGAGGGCACGTAATCCCTCATCGTAACGCCTCATAAAATAAGGATCAAACTTCGAACTGATAAGTTCTCGTTTAATCTTACTATTTTACTTCGGAGTCACGTGTGTGACTATGTGAAGATTTTAAAGCTTTGTGATTCTGCCAAACCCTGGCACTGTCAGGACAGGTTTATCATAATTTTGGAAAGTTGATTCCTTAGACCATCCTGCGGCCTTGCTGCGGATGTTGATGCCGCCCTGGTGGAGTGACATTTAAACACATGAGTGTCTACTCCAGCAGAATCCAAAACCTGTTTTACCATCTAGAAATAGTTTATACTGACACATTTTTATGAGGTTTTTTGTGACTGATGAGCATTGCTGTCTCAGACCCCCTGAGACTCTAAGTTACCTCGATATATTGACTCGGGTGCTTAACGACACATAACCTTTGGTCAACAGGGTATGCTTTAAACCCTGTACGGAACCCAACACAGCATGCCCAACCCTGGCACTGTAAGAACAAGTTTATCATAAAACATAGAAAATGTCGATTCCTTAGAGCATCCTGCGGCCCCGAGGATTTGGTCTAGCGGCAAGTCCTGCGCCTTCGCTGCGGATGTTGATGCCGCCCTCGACAATTGGCCTGGAAGGTCCCCTTCTCCCAATATTGGGGTTGTTGTTGGGCTGCACTGGTGGGTAATATCTTCGCCCCATCGGCCTTCCGTCTGCTGGGCACTACCCCGGGATCTGACCCCCTGCGCATCGAACCTCACTGTTTAGATGATGTCCTGGGAGCAGGGGTGAATGGTTTCATAAGCCCAATTGTCTTTGCCTCATCGTCAATGTCCCTAATGTTCTTGATGAGGTCGTTGCCGAACAAGTAATCCAGTGCTTGAATGTTGCTAGCGCTACACAGGCCTGCAAACGTCGGGTTTAAGGTTGGTCGAATGGCGATCTTCCTCATGCAGTTCACCTTGAAGTAGGCTTTGGAAAGTAGTGCTAGCATATCTTGTTGGGTTTTTGACATCGGCTCCCCTTAACCATCTTCCCGAACGCAGTTATGCCTGCTGTCACCAACTGGAGGACATGCTGAAAGCGCACTTCCTGTCCTCGCATCGTTGCACTCATGGGTGCCCATATTGCCGAGTTTACGGTGGGCACCCTGAGTGAAGCACAATCGACAGGTGTTTTATATCGTGCTGTGGTCCTGGAACTGGTGAGAAGCCAAGGAGTTCATATTGGCAGGCTAGATTGTCATCGATGGCCTCACCAGTCCCTTCCGGATTAGCAAAGTTTCGCTCTAAATCCAGGACACCCGGAGCGTGGCTCTTGTGCTCGGGTGTGTGCACATAAGCAGGGACACCAGCTTCAGGGTCAGACTCCTCCTGCCCTGGCACTCCCGAGTCCTGCTCAAGGAAGACCTCATCCAGACCTAAACAAGGTACTGGAGAGAAAGATTCCCATTGTGGACAGGCACCATATTCTGCATTTGGAATTCACTGGGGAATCACTGGGGCCTTGGCCCACTGGCTGATTAGGGTGTGGAGTATTTGCTCCATATGTTTGAGTCTCCCCCACATTTTCTTGTGATCCGGAGGGGAGTCCTCTTCTTCCTCAGACCCGTCAGATAAAACGGGTCTGACAGACTTTTGTTTTGCTTTTTTGCTTGTTGCCGTGGCCTCAGTGCCCTGCGACACTGGAGCAGCTGGAGGCTGTTCAATCACCGGGGGAACGGCCGTTGGTATCAGAGCCGGCGTTACCGCACTTAGCTCCCGACTGGATCGTTGAGATGGAACCGCATTGCTGCGCGCCCCACGCTTCCTGCGAACAGACTTTCTCCCAGCACTTTCCATAACCACTAGTTTCCACTCCAACTGCACTACACGGAAAACTGCCACCAATTTACCAATAACAGTAGCTACTTCCCGGATGGAGGGATATTGTTTTTCAGCGAGACTGGTACAGACCTCTCTGATCTCCACTGCCTTGGCTGTGGGCAAAGTCACTGACATATCAACTGAATCAATGACAAATCCCAAATAAACATTTTTTTTAGGATGGCTCCAACTTGGACCAGGAACCCTAACCTTTGGTTGATGAAACCGATTCCTCAGCTGTCTCTTGAGTGTTGCTTATGATTTAAAATATCATCTAGATAAGCCATTACAATGTGATTCTGGGCCCGAAGTAGTGCCAGCACTGGTTCCCACAATTTCTTGAATAGCCTAGAACTGAGGTTAACTCATCGGTAATGCTTTAAATTGCCGCAGCTGTCCCATCCAACTAAATTTCAAGTATCTCCGATACTGATGATGAATTGGTACTGAATAATATGCATCTTTCAGATCTATAGTTGCCATATAACAACCTTGTGATAACAGCCGTTTCGCAGTATTGAAGGTGTCTATTTAAAAAATGCCGGTACTGAACATAGGAATTTAACTGATTTAGGTCCAGAATGCCTCTACATCCCCATCTTTTCTCTGTCTGGGGAATATATTGGACACAAATTGTTGAGGATGGTTTATCGTCCTCTCAATTCCCCTTTTTTAGGACAAAACTGTAATTTCTTCTTTTATCTGCTGAGTTTGTGCAGAAACCCCCAATACTTTATTAGGCATATTCTGTACAGGCGGATCAATTCCTGACATAAACTGTATTCAAGCTTGGGACAGTGTGTAGTATAAACTGATGAGATGTTATGCAGCAACCTTCATATTAACCAATTGCAACCTACCCCCAACCGGAGGTCCCAGAACTTATCCTGGACAGAATGAATCACCTGTACCTCTGCAGTCGGCCTTTACTCCTTCTGCCCATATTGGGGTTGTAGCTGAGATACACAGGTGAGTAATACTGTCATCCCACTTGGCCCTGCTGCTGGATCCGTCACCTTTCACGCTGAAACAACCTGCGAGGTGGCATCCTGGCAGAAGGAACGTATGTCTTCCTGAGATGGATTGTTTTGGCATGTTCCTCCAGGTCCCTGACTTGTTTGAGGAGGTCCACCCCAAATAAATAATCTGGGCTTGGATATTGGTGGACCTACATAGAGCTGCAAACTTCGGGTTCAACATAGGCGTTACAGAACAAGGCCAGCATATCTTGTTGAATACCAGACATCGGTGCCCCCTGGACCTTCTCCGAATGCCTGCGGCCTACGACTTGAGGGTGCATTGAAATCTCACTTCTTGTCTCTGCATCGTTGCACTCATTTGTGCCCTTGCCGAGTTGACGGTGGACATTTTGAGTGAAGCACAGTTTACAGATGTTTTATAACTTATGGCAGTCCCCATGAACGTATCCTGAAGCTGGTGAGAAGCCATGGAATTTACATTAGCGGCTAGAGTTTTCGCGATAGCCTCACCAATCCCTTCCGGGTTTAGCAAAGTTTAACGCTACGTCCGGGACACCTGGAGCATGGCTCGTGTGCGCTGGTGTGTGCACATAAGCAGTGACAGCAACTTCAGAGTCAGATTCCTCCTGCCCTGCTTCTCCCGACTTATGCTCTAGGGAGGTCTCATCCAGCCCTAAACAAGGTGCTGGGGAGGATGATTCCCACTGTTATCCATAACGACGTTTTCTTCTTTGCTGCATGGACTTCTGCGAGAGGCTATATGGGAATCCTCGGGCATTCGACCCCAATTGAAATTTTTTTCCCATCGTGGCTCTTTAAATTTGGAGTATTTTCCCCCATTTGGTTGAGCCATCCCCATACCTTTAAATTAAAAGGAGGGAGTCTTCCATATCATCAGACTCATGAGACAAATGAGCCTGAGAGTACTTTAGTTTGGTATTTCTGAGTGCTTTGAAGCACTGGAAATTGATAGAGTCAGTTGGAAAATAAAGTTAGTATTTGATTTTATTTAATTTAATTTTATTTTATTTTATTTCATTTTAGCTGCCAGTATAACAGTAGCGGGTATTGGAGCCGGCATTAGCGCAGCCATTATCTCCAAACTCGATCTACAAAGCGGTAATCGCGGGAGCCGGCTTTAAAACAGCCTTTATCTCCCGACCCGATCTATAAGCGGTAACCGTGCGTTCCAATCCATTACCGCAATTTATATTATCTATATATATTAGCAACTATAGCTGGCTCTGCGAGCCAGACTTACAGAGTTTAAAAACACTCGCAGGAAAGGTTTAACATTGACTTATCTGCGGGTTACTACTTACCGCTGGTGGAGCTGCGCTCTCCAGCCTGTCGGTGTGACATGCATCAACGTAATGACGCGCATGCACCTGGCGGGGCTTCTTCACGTAGTCACTCACCGAAGTAAAATCTCCTATGTTGGACCATATCAAATGATTTCTGACATTCCAGGTACACTACATCCACTGGCTGTCCATTGTCCATTTTCCACGTTACATCCTCAAAAAATTCCAGAAGATTAGTAAAGCATGATTTCCCCTTCGTAAATCCAAGCTGACTCTGACCGATCCTGTTACTGCTATCCACATGTGCCGCTATTTCATCTTTCATAATTGACCAGCATCTTTCCCACCACCGATGTCGGGCTAACTGGTCTATAATTCCCTGTTTTCTCTCTCCCGCCTTAAAAAGTGGAATAAAATTAGCTACCCTCCAATCCAGAGGAACTAAATCTAAGAGGATCCTGAATCCAAGAACATTGGAAAATGATCACTAATGCGTCCATGATTTCTAGACCCATTTCCTTAAGTACCCTGGGATGCAGACCATCAAGACCCGGGGATTTATCAGCCTTCAGACCCATCAGTCTACCCAACACCATTTCCTGCCTAATCTGGATTTCCTTCAGTTCCTCCGTCACCCCAGATCCTTTGGCCACTAGTGCATTAGGAAGATTATTTGTGTCCTCCTTAGTGAAGACAGATCCAAAGAACCTGTTCAACACATCTGCCATTTCCTTGTTCCCCATAATAAATTCACCCTTTTCAGTCTTCAAGGGTCCAACTTTGGTCTTAACTATTTTTTTCCGCTTCACACACCTAAAGAAGCTTTTACTATCCTCCTTCATATTCTTAGCTTACCTTCGTACCTCATCTTTTCTCCACGTATTGTCTTTTTAGTTATCTTCAGTTGCTCTTTAAACATTACCCAATCCTCTTGCTTCCAGCCTATCTTTGCTACGTTGTACTTCTCTTTTATTTTTATACTGTCCCTGACGCCTCTTACTCCCCTTGGAATCTTTCATCCTCTTTGGAATGAACTGATCCTGTACCTTCTGTATTATTCCTAGAAATACCTGCCATTGTTGTTCCACTGTCATCCCTGCTATGGTATATTTCCAGTCAACTTTGGCCAGCTCCTCCCTCATGGCTCCATAGTGCCCCTTATTCAACTGTAACACTGACACCTCCAATTATAGAATAAGCTTGACAATATTATGATCTCTACCTCCTAATGGTTCCTTCGCCTCCAGTTCCTTTATCAAATCTGGTTCATTATATAACATTAAATCCAGAATTGCCTTCTCCAACCTGAACCAACCTGATCTCCCGGTTGCTGGACAGTTTAATTCTCCTTCCCATTCCCACACAGACCTTTCTGTCTTCAGTCTCCTCCATTGTCAGAGTGAGTGAAGGTAAACACAAATTGGAGGAACATTCATTCATATTTTGCTTGGCAGCTTACAGCCCAGTGGTACGAATCTTGATTTCTCCCACATCAGGTCGCCCCTGCATTCCCTCTCTCTCTGTATCCCTCCCCCACCCACGTCGCACCAGCTTCTCGTTTTCACCCTACAAACAGCTTACAAAGGCCTGTTTCCTTTATCATTGTCACTTTTTTACATATCTTTCATTCATTGTACTTTTAAACAACTTTTACATCAACGTCTATATCTCTTGCTTCCCTTATCTCTAACCAGCCTGAAGAAAGGTCTCAACCCGAAACGTCACCCATTCCTTCTCTCCAGAGATGTTTCCTCTCCCGCTGAGTTACTCCAGCTTTTTGTGTCTATCTTCAGTTTAAGCCAGCATCTGTACTTCCTTCTTACACAACAAACAACCTGTTAGTCTGTTTTGGTTGCGCTGGTACTTAAGCTAATTAGAAACTCCTGCGCCATAATGAATCATTTTTTAACGACAATTTACACACAGAAGAGAACTCCAATTCATGGCCTGGTGTTTTGCACAGAGTGAAGGGAATTTCATCAACCTTGAGGGGTACAAACCACAGCCATTACCCCCTCGATCTCCAAATGTTGTACCTAGTGTGTTACTTTCAGAAATCCTAGACATCGCACAACAGGGATATGAAACCAGGGTGGACATACACAATTTCCATCTCATATCTCAGACTATTATCTAAATGGTGGCCGATTAGGAAAAGGGGAGATGCAGCGCAACCTGGGTGTCATGGTACTCTGGGACTGTCTTATGACGAAAGACTGGATAGACTCGGTTTATACTCTCTAGAATTTAGGAGATTGAGAGGGGATCTTATAGAAACTTACAAAATTCTTAAGGGGTTGGACAGGCTAGATGCAGGAAGATTGCTCCCGATGTTCGGGAGGTCCAGTACATGGGGTCACAGCTTAAGGATAAGGGGGAAATCCTTTAGGACCGAGATGAGAAGGACTTTTTTCACACAGAGTGGTGGGTCTCTGAAACTCTCTGCCACAGAGGGTAGTTGAGGCCAGTTCATTGGCAATATTTAAGAAGGAGTTAGATGTGGCCCTTGTGGCTAAGGGGATCAGAGGGTATGGAGAGAAGGCAGGTACGGGATACTGAGTTGGATGATCAGCCATGATGATTTTGAATGGCGGTGCAGGCTCGAAGGGCCGAATGGCCTACTCCTGCACCTAATTTCTATGTTTCTATATTTTAAACAGATGGGCTGAAAGGCCTGTTGCCTTGCTGTATAACTATGATTTCAATTCCCACATAGGGTTGCCAACTGTCCCATATTAGCCAGGACATCCTGGATTTTGGGCTATATTGGTTTGTCCCATGAGGGACCACCCTTGTCCCATATTTGACTGCTCTACTCGGGTCGAGGGGACTGTCAGGTTGGAACACCGCGTCCAGCCCCGCGTCACCCAGCCCAACGTAGTGCAGCCCCTGGAGTGCAGCAGCAGCGCCTCGCCCGCAGCCCCGTCGGTCGGCAGCTTTGTTTGTGCAAATCGGGCCATTCGGCCCCACTGACCTGTGCCACCTATCCTACTTGCCAAGGTTAATGGTGGCAGGAGGAGTGAATGATTAGATTTCCTTCTTGGGGTTCCTTTTACCAATCTGTTACAAGAACAGCTGCGTCTAGCATTTATATATGCCTGAAGCAATCGAACTCCGCAGTTGAATCTACAATGTTGGACACGTTCTTCTTCCTAACATGTCTAATCTGATGTGCAACTATTTGGGCGGCACGATGGCGCAGCGGTGGAGTTGCTGCCTTACAGCCCCAGAGACCCGGGTTCAATCCTGACCGCGGGTGCTGACTGTACCCTCTCCCTGTGACAGCGTGGGTTTTCTCTGGGTGCTCTGGTTTCCTCCCACACTCCACAGACCTGCAGGTTTTCTAGGTTAATTGGCTTTGGAAAATGTGTAAATTGTCCCTAGTGTGTAGGGTAGTGCTAACCTACGGGGTGATCGCTGGTCTGTGTGGTCTCGGCGGGCCTAAGAGCCTGTTTCCGCATTATATCCCTAAAGTTGAAATCAGCTTGTCTGAACTCATCTCATTCCCTTCCCCACCGAACCCTTTGTTAAAGTTAAAGATTGATAACCTGAGGTATAGAACATAAAACAGTACAACACAGGAACAGGCCCTTTGGCCCACAATGCCTGTGCTAAATGTAACACCACTGCCAATTCTTACCAGCCTTGCAGCTGCAGCTCGCCTGCAGTCCGTCTTGCCTTCCATCACAGTGAGGAGGTGCCTGGTGGACCCACTGTGGTGGATGTTGAACTGTGTTGAGTGTGTGTCTTGTTATTTTATTCTATGTTATGACTGCAATGTTAAACCATTTTGTTGTACTGTAAATGTGCAATGACAATAAAATTGAATCCAATCTAATCTAAAAATTATCATTATCCCTCCATTCTCTGCTTATCCATTAGAAACAGGAATGGTGGCATAAGATTGGCGTACTGCGCATGTTGTTCCATTGTTTAAAAAGGGGTCTAAGAGTAAGCCTAGCAATTATAGACCTGTTAGTTTGACATCAGTGGTGGGCAAATTAATGGAAAGGATACTTGGAGATAATATATATATAAGCATCTGGATAAACAGAGTCTGACTAGGAACAGTCAACATGGATTTGTGCCTGGAAGGTCATGTTTGACTAATCTTCTTGAATTTTTTGAAGCGGTTACTATGGAAATTGATGAGGGTAAAGTGGTGGATGTTGCCTATATGGACTTGAGTAAGGCCTTTGACAAGGTTCCACATGGAAGGTTGGTTAAGTTGTTTCAATTGTTGGGTATTAATAGTGGAGTAGCAAGATGGATTCAACAGTGGATGGCTGTTTGTCAGGTTGGAGGCCGGTGACTAGCGGGGAGCCTCTGGGATCTGTGTTGGGTCCACTGTTGTTTGTCATATACATCAATGATCTGGATGATGGTGTGGTAAATTGGATTAGTAAGTATGCAGATGATACTAAGATAGGTGATGTTGTGGATAATGAAGTAGATTTTCAAAGTCTACAGAGATACTTAAGCCATTTGGAAGAGTGCGCTGAAAGATGGCAGATGGAGTTTAATGCTGATAAGTGTGAGGTGCTACATCTTGGAAGGACAAATCAAAATAGGACGTACATGGTAAATGGTAGCGAATTGAGGAATGCAGTTGAACTGAGGGATCTAGGAATAACTGCATCGTTTCCTGAAGGTGGAATCTCATGTAGATAGGGTGGTAAAGAAAGCTTTTGGTGTGCTGGCTTATATAAATCAGAGCATTGAGTATAGAAGTTGGGATGTAATGTTAAAATTGTACAAGGCATTGGTGAGGCCAATTCTGGAGTATGGTGTACAATTCTGGAGTATTTTGGTCGCCAAATTATAGGAAAGATGTCAACAAAATAGAGAGAGTACAGAGGCGATTTACGAGAATGTGGCCTGGGTTTCAGCACCTAAGTTACAGTGAAAGGTTGAACAAGTTAGGTCTTTATTCTTTGGAGCGCAGAAGGTTAAGGCGGGACTTAATAGAGGTCATTAAAATGATGAAAGGGATAGACAGAGTTGACATGGATAAGCTTTTTCCATTGAGAATTGGGAAGATTCAAACAAGAGGACATGGTTTGAGAATTAAGGGACAGAGATTTAGGGGTAACATGAGGAGGAACTTCTTTACTCAGAAGTGGTAGCTGTGCGGAATGAGCTTCCAGTGGAGGTGGTGGAGGCAGGTTCAATTTTATCATTTAAAAATATATTGGATAGGTATATGGACAGGAAACGAAAGGAGGGTTATGGTCTGAGTGCAGGTAGATGGGACTAGGAGAGAATAAGTGTTCGGCACAGACTAGAAGGGCCGGGAAGGCCTGTTTCCGTGCTGTAATTGTTATATGTTTATCCAAAAACCTGTTAAATGCCACTGTTGTATCTGCCTCCACCACCCCTTGCAACACACTCAAGGTGCACTCTAGCCTCTTATAACTTGCTCCACACATCTTTAAACTTTGCCCCACTCTTGCTAAAGCTATGCCCTCTAGTATTCTAGCTCAGTCCTGGGAAAAAGGTGCTGGCACAGTGGCGCAGCAGTAGAGTTCCTGGCTTACACTGCTTGCAGTGCCAGAGACCCCGGTTCCATCCTGACTACAGGTGCTGTCAGTACAGATTTGTACGTTTTCCCCTGGAAGGTAGGTTTTTTCCAGAGATCTTCAGTTTCTTCCCACAATCCAAAGACATGGAGGTTTGTAGGTTAATTTGGTATAAATGTAAATTGTCCCTAGTGTTTGCGGGGTAGCTTAATGCGCGGGTATCGCTGGTTGACGTGGACTTGGTGGGCTGAAGAGCCTGATTCTCTAAACTTAACTAAAAAAAGGTTCTGACTGTCTGGTTAAGATATGAGCACATGGGCTCACTGGTAAGAGGGCCATCTTTGTTCTGGGCACCAATGTTCCGGTTCCCCAGGGGGAGGGCGGCCATCTTTGTTAGGGGCACTAATGTCCCGGTTCCCGGGGATGGTGGCCATCTTTGTTAGGGGCACTAATGTCCCGGTTCCCGGGGAGGGCGGCTATGTTTGTTAGGGGCACCAATGTTCCGGTTCCCCAGGAGGAGGGTGGCCATCTTTGTTAGGGGCACTAATATTCCGGTTCCCCAGGGGAGGGCACTAATGTCCCGATTCCAGGGGAGGGCGGCCATCTTTCTTAGGGGTACTAATGTCCCGGTTCCAGGGGAGGGCGGCCATCTTTGTTAGGGGCAATAATGTCCCGGTTCCCCAGGGGGAGGGCGGCCATCCTTGTTAGGGGCACTAATGTCCCGGTACCCGGAGATGGTGGCCATCTTTGTTAGGGGCACAAATGTCCCGGTTCCATGGGAGGGCGGCCATCTTTGTTAGGGGCACCAATGTTCCGGTTCCCCAAGAGGAGGGCGGCCATCTTTGTTAGGGGCACTAATGTCCCGGTTCCCGGGGAGGGCGGCCATCTTTGTTAGGGGCACTAATGTTCCGGTTCCCCAGGGGGAGTGCGGCCATCTTTGTTAGGGGCACTAATGTCCCGGTTCCAGGGGAGGGCGGCCATCTTTGTTAGGGGCACTAATGTCCTGGTTCCCCGGGAAGGGCGGCCATCTTTGTTAGGGGCACTAATGTCCCGGTTCCCCAGGGGGAGGGCGGCCATCTTTGTTAGGGGCACTAATGTTCCGGTTCCCCAGGGGGAGTGCGGCCATCTTTGTTAGGGGCACTAATGTCCCGGTTCCAGGGGAGGGCGGCCATCTTTGTTAGGGGCACTAATGTCCCGGTTCCCCAGGGGGAGGGCGGCCATCTTTGTTAGGGGCACTAATGTTCCGGTTCCCCAGGGGGAGTGCGGCCATCTTTGTTAGGGGCACTAATGTCCCGGTTCCAGGGGAGGGCGGCCATCTTTGTTAGGGGCACTAATGTCCTGGTTCCCCGGGAAGGGCGGCCATCTTTGTTAGGGGCACTAATGTCCCGGTTCCCCAGGGGGAGGGTGGCCATCTTTGTTAGGGGCACTAATGTTCCGGTTTCCGGGGGTGTGGGCAGCCATCTTTGTTAGGGGCACTAATGTTCCGGTTCCGGGGGGGGAGGGTGAGGGCGGCCATCTTTGTTAGGGGCATCCCTCGCCTTTCGCTCCCATGATCGCCGCTTCCCTCCGCCATTTTTGTTGTGGGCAGTGAAACAACTTAAAATAATTTTAAAAGAGTATGAAATCCTTCCAAAGGGAACATCTAATCTGTCTTAGATGTTCTTAGGGCAACACCGCAAATTGGAGGAACAACACCTCATATTCCGCTTGGGAAGTCTGCATCCTCTTGGCATGAACATTCTTCTTCTTCCAGAACAAGGGGTCACAGTCTAAGGATAAGGGGGAATTCCTTTAGGACTGAGATGAGGAAAACATCTGAGGTGAGTCTCTGGAATTCTCTGCCACAGAAGGTAGTTGAGGCCAGTTCATTGGCTATACTTAAGAGGGCGTAGGATGTGGCCCTTGTGGCTAAAGGGATCAGGGGATATGGAGAGAAGGCAGGTACGGGATACTGAGTTGGATGATCAGCCATGATCATATTGAATGGCGGTGCAGGCTCGAAGGGCCGAATGGCCTACTCCTGCACCTATATTTCTATGTTGCTATGTTTCTTGTAGTATTCCAGCAGTGTCGACGCTGCTAAGCGTATTACTGCCCTCCACAGGTCAAAGTTTGAACTAGATTCTTACATTTTGTTATGTAACATGCAGGAATTGAAGAACAGCCCTGGATATCAGTTGATGTTTCTCACTGTGTCCAAACAAAGATAAAACAGAAGCCTCAACTCCAAGTCCTGTCAGTCTAACAAACAATACCTTTCTTTCTACCCTATACATTTTACATTCTAGGAAAACATGCTAAACTGTCTCATTACTCCCACATTCACACAAGCCAGAAACATGTTTCCCCACAATGCACAAATAGTCATTTAACCCACAGTGTCCCAACCTCAATCTACACAGTTTAACTGAGCCCCTATGGGACAGAGATGTACAGAAACATATTTTCCTAACTTCAGATTGTATAGAAAAGTAGTGTCTACCCCTGACTCCCTTTTCCCATCCTCTCTGCCATTCTTTTGTTAAGCCCTCTTTAATTATTTCTCTCAGTTCCACTCTCCCCAATGATACATGGATATCTATTTCTCTTCTTAAGCTCTCCGTTGTTATGAGGTTCACCTGCTCATTCCTCCTCACCCCAGCATGCCCGCGAACCCAGCAAAAGGTGATGTTACACGCAAACCCAATTCTAGGAAACACACTCAAGATTTCATTTATAATGTCAGGACGAGCTTTAGATTTCCCTACTCGTAAAGTTTCAAAAGCAGCTGCGGAATCAGAACAGATAATGACTTCTCTAAAACTGGCTTCCTAAATCCACCATAGAGCCCATTGAATTGCCATTAATTCAGTCGTGAGAACAGAGCTTCCATCAGAAATGCGTCGGCCAATCTTCAACCTAAGCTGCTCCACATACACTCCAACCCAGCTCTCCCACTAATTGGATCTTTAGATCCATCTGTAAAACCAATCAAAGTGCTCTCACTGATTGAATTAAGAAGGCATGAACATTGAATTCTCTCAATTCTGTTAACTCTTGTTGTCTCCTCCCCTTCCTATCTCTCCCTCAGCCCTCGGGCTCCTCCTCCTCCTCCTTTTTCCTTTCTTCCCCCCGCCTCCCCCACCCTCCATCAGTCTGAACCCTCCATCAGTCTGAGTTTCGGGCTGAAGCACTGCCTATCTCCTTCGCTCCATAGATGCTGCTGCACTCGCTGAGTTTCTCCAGCATTTTGTGTACAATCTAATCTGTCTTGAAGTCGGCGTGGAGAGACATTTGTTTCTGTCTGGCCCTGGGATGTTGTGGTTAAAGGCAGGTGGAGGTCGTAACCCTCTGGGAGTGAAAGGTCATCTGTGGTTGCCTGGTAAAGATGGAGCTGGAGAGACTGAGTGAGAAAATAGAGAGAGAGAGAGAGGGAAACAGAGAGAGAGAGAGAGAGACAGAGAGAGAGGGAGAGAGACACAGAGAGAGAGAGAGAGAGAGAGAGATACACAGAGGTACAGAGAGAGACAGAGAGACGGAGGGACAGAGACAGAGAGAGAGTTAAAGAGAGAGCCAGAGTCCTTGGGAGACCAGTCCCTTCAGCCCACACCACCCATACTAGCGTTCCAGAAAGCACCCCCCCCCTCCCCACTGGCCACCAGTATTGGAATTGGTGGAGAGGTGGAATATTGCGTTGGGGGACCAGCCCTCCCGTGTGATGCTGGGACTCAACGGGAGGGCTGTAATATAGATACATGTTAGGTTATCCACTTTGGTGGCAAAAACAAGGGGGCAGATTATTATCAATAATCCTGGAACCAATATCCTGGCGGGGAGATTTGCAAAGGAGACTTTAAACTAGAAAGGCTGGGGGGAGGGACTCGGGTAGAGGGGGCGAGGGGACAAGGTGAGGGGCAAGAGGCAGAGAAGGGAAGCACTCGGACCCAAAATCTTCCAGCAGAAGTGGTGGAGGCAGGATCGATTTTAACATTTAAAAGTAAAGTGGATAGGTATATGGACGGGAAGGGAATGGAGGGGTATGGTCTGAGTTCCGGTAGATGGGACTAGGGGAAAATAAATGGGCGGCACGGACTGGAAGGGCCGAGAAGGCCTGTTTCCGTGCTATAATTGTTATATGGTTATCTCAATGGGGTTAGGTTAGGTAAGGGGGAGGTACAGCAAGACCTAGGTGTACTTGTATACCGGTCATTGAAAGTTGGCATCCAGGTACAGGAGGCAGTGAAGAAAGCTAATGGAATGTTTGCCTTCTTAACAAGAGGATTTCAGTATAGGAGTAAATAAGTTCTCCTGCAGTTGTATACGGGCTCAGGTAATGCCACATCTGGAGTATTGTCTACAGTTTTGGTCTCCTAATTTGAGGAAGGACATCCTTGTGATTGAGGCAGTGCAGCATAGGTTCATGACATTGATCCCTGGGATGGTGGGACTGTCATATGAGGAATGATTGAAAAGGCTAGGCTTGTATTCACTAGAGTTTAGAAGGATGAGGAGGGGATCTTATAGAAACATATAACATTTTAAAAGGACTGGACAAGCTCGATGCAGGAAAAATGTTCCCATGTTGGGCGAGTCCAGAACCAGGGGCCACAGTCTTAGAATAAAGGGGAGGTCATTTAAGACGGAGGTGAGAAAACTTTTCACCCAGAGACCATTTATTTTCCCCTAGTCCCATCTACCTGCACTCAGACCATGCCCCTCCATTCCCTTCCCGTCCATATACCTATCCACTTTACTTTTAAATGTTACAATCGATCCTGCCTCCACCACTTCTGCTGGAAGATCATTCCACACAGCCCCTACTCTCTGAGTAAAGAAGTTCCCCCTCATGTTACCCCTAAACCTCTGTCCCTTAATTCTCATGTCATGCCCTCTTGTTTGAATCTTCCCTAATGGGAAAAGCTTATACACGTCAACTCTGTCTATCCCTTTCATCATTTTAAAGACCTCAATCAAATCCCCCCTTAACGTTCTGCGCTCCAAAGAATAAAGACCTAACTTGTTCAACCTTTCTCTGTAACTTCGTTGCTGGAACCCAGGCAACATTCTAGTAAATCTCCTCTAAAGTAACTCAGGCAGCATCTCTGGAGAGAAGGAATGGGTGACGTTTCGGGTCGAGGCCCTCTTTAGTACATTTGTTTGACATTTGTATTATGGTGGTGGGTTTTGTTTCATTTTACTTTGTACGGTTAAATATTATTGATAATAATTGATAGAATAATTTTTGGTTTAATAAACAGTGCCGGCCCCCTTACGCTGAACCCGGACACGGCTATCCCGTGGCTGCAGCTGTCCGAGGATCTGTGCAGCGTTTGGATGGAGGCGGAGCGGCAGTCCCTGCCCGAGTCCCGGTGGAAGTTTGACCAATGTGCTGGCGGCGCAGGGCTGCGCGTCCGGCTGCCACTACTGGGAGGTGGAGGTTGGCGGCAAGACGGAGTGGGACCGCTGCGTGGCGCGGCGATCGTGCCAGAGGAAGGGCAGGGTGGAGCGCCGGCCCCGGGAAGGCTACTGGAGGATGAGCCTGCGGAGAGGCGAGGGGTACCAGGTTGTCACCGAGCCCCCCACCCCCCTCACCCCTGGAGCGCGGACCCTTGAGCGTCGGCGTCTACCTGAACCACGAGGGCGGCCAGGTGTCTTTCTACGATGCCGGCAGCATGGCGCACCTGTACACCTTCACCCATACCTTCTCCGAGACCCTCTAGCCCTACTTCAGCCCCTGTCTCACTGACGGGGGCAAGAACGCCGAGGCCATGAAGATCTGCCGGCTCACCAGCCAGTCCTAGCACCACCAGCCCATGACGTTACCCGCCCACTCCGATACCTCATCCACCACCACCCGTCACCTCCACCCATCCTAACTGGAGATAGACACAGAGTGCTGGAGTAACTCAGCGGGTCAGGCAGCATCTGGTTTCTTCCCACACTTCAAAGATGGACAGGTTTGTTCGCTAATTGGCATCGTAAAGTTGTAAACAATAAAGAGTATTGAGGATAGTGTTAGTGTGCAGGGTGATCACTGGTCGACGTTGACTCGGTGGGCCGGAGGGCCTGGTTCCGCGCTGGATCTCTAAAGTCTAAAGATCACTCCCCACATATCTCCAGCGGTGGAAGGGCCAATCACTGTGTATGAACTCCGAACACATTTCTCAGGATTTGTTTGATGATGTGAAAATTTTTTGAGACGTGAATTATCTGTTTTGTATCAAGTGATTTTCATTTGGTCTGTTGTCTTCGATACGTTACTGGGCGCTGGGATGAGAGGGGAAAATCACACGTGGATGGAGGGATGGAATATAACACGGGTAGAGTGTGTGACACAAAGAAACATAGAAAACTAGATGCAGGCCTATCGAGCCAGCACCGCCATTCAATATGATCATTGCTGATCATCTAAATTCTGTACACTGTTCCTGCTTTGTCCCCATATCCCTTGATTCTATTGGCCCTAAGAGCTAAATCTAACTATCTTGAATACATCAAGTGAATTGGCCTCCACTGCCTTCTGGCTCAGCGAATTCCACATATTCACAACTCTCTGGGTGAATCTTCTTGGGGGTTTATTTCATTTGATGACTGAAAGCACCAAGGCACGGAATTGGAATAACCAAAATCTTTCTATTAGGTTCTTGCGAATTGTACTGGCCGTGCACATTATCCAAATTCAACAAAAGGGAATTAAATGTATCTATTACATTAATCTATTAACGTATCAATTCGTCATGTTTAGGGGTCTTTGCCCTCAAAGAGGATCCACTCATAGCTTCCACAAGTTCTTCTTGATCAATTTAATTTGACCAGAAGTTCACTTCTCGCTCCTGCATAGGCGGTCTCTCCACTATTCCACCTCATGCATGTGCGCATCTGCAGACTCTTGTGTCCCAGTGAATTATGGACGTCAACATCGATGAACCAAGCATTATCAATTATTACATTAAACAAATCGCATGCTTCTAGAACTTCAAAATAGCAGAATATGGTTTAAAAATATGCAGCACGTCAAGAAGGTTGGTACAAATGTCATGCACGCAACCTCATGCGTGTCAGTTCAGTTCAGTTCGCTGCAGAGCCGCTTTCAACTGATGCCGAGCTGTCTAAATGTTTAAGAAAGAACTGTAGATGCTGGAAAATCGAAGCTAGACAAAAATGCTGGAGAAACTCAGCAGGTGAGCAGCATCTATGGAACGAAGGAATAGGTGACGTTTCGGGTCGTATTTCAGGCATTTTTTCTTTCTCACGAATTTGAGGTGATTAACTGTTTTTAAGGTGGAGGAAAAATACTTAAAATTGTGTCCTTGGATTGTGCCAGTGCATTCCTCGGTGCCTCGTCACCGCACTCCAACCTCCAGTTGATGCCTCGAGTTCACTTGTTCCTATTGGATTGTGGCCCTTGAGTTAATAACCATGTTTCGAGCCGGGATTATTAGAAAGATTAAACGAGAACTTACCATTTGAAGTTTGATCTTTATTTTATGAGAAGTTGCGATGAGGGATTACGTGAAGAAGCCCGCCAGCCCGCATGCAGGTCAACCTTTAGAGCAGCTGTATGAAATCACAGAACAACCGCTGACCTAAACTATAGGAAGATTTAAGAAATTCCTCATTGCAACTTCTCATAAAATAAAGTTCTCGTTTAATCTTTCTATTTTATTTTGAAGTCACGTGAGTGACTACGTGAAGATGTCATTGCTCTGCGATTTAATGCCGTGAACCCGAGTCCATGCAAACATACTGCGTCAGTTGACCAGATATGATTGAAAACATAGTGGATTCAACATGATATAGACTTAAACATGCTGATGCTTTTAATGAAAGTAATAATAATGGTCCCTTACATCGGGGAAAATAATAAATTATTTAACATAACTCAAAATTGTATTACAAACAAACCAGGCCTGGCAATAGGCTTAGTGTAAAATGCTTGAAAAGTCCACTCATTTTACCATCCTGCTGTCACTAGGATGCGGTCCAGCGGAACTTCCATGAATCTCGCTGCCGATGTTGGTGCAGCCCTGGTAGAGTGAGATTTAAAAACATCAGTGTCCACTCCTGCGAAAGCTAATACATGTGTCAACCATCTACAAATGGTCTGCACCGATACCATTTTGTGTGTCTTTTTGTGACTGAGTGCCTCTAAGGTCCTTCATAACCTTTATATATTGTTGCATATATGTAACAAAACATAACCTACGATCATTTGGATATGCTAATGACTCCTGCTTAAGACCTAACACACCCATTCTACTTTGCTTAATTAACTCATTTATGTAAAACGTTATCTTGTTGTTAGACATAACTGCCCTGTCCAGTTTTCATTTATGCAATGACTGGACATGTTGCGCTGAAACAAGTGCCATGAGCATTATTACCTTATAGGTGAGCCGGCCCAAAGATAACGATGCGGCTGGAGCCCAACCGCGAAGCAGTGTTAATACTACATTAGCATCCCATACTTCCGTGTATCTGGGCCTGCGAGGGTTTATGTTAAAGATGCCCCTCATAAATTTGGATATCAAAGGGTGAGACCCGACAGAGTGGTGTCCCAATCCCAGTAGCAAGTATGACGATAAAGCGCTTTTAGCAGTGTTGATGGCAATATAACTTAATTTTCTATCAAAAAATAACATTGAAATAAATTCTATGACATCAGCTATATCTGCCGTACTATAAGTTATATTTGAATTCACACAACAAACTTCCCATAGCTTAATGTAGGAAATGTACTGCTTCTTGGTACTGTCCTGCCAAGCTGCAGTGATCACGTCCACCGTTCAGTTGGATAATCCAAGCTCCAGAAAGGTCTTCTTAAACTCTGCAAATCAATAAGTTGATTTTACCATGCAGAGGATGAGATTCCCGAGTCACGGGATGAACAAGCAAGTCTTTATGCTTACTGATAACCATATATAGTTCCGTTAGCATTCCTAACATCAACGGGAACCATGGCTGCATAGGCCAGTCAGGCACTACTAAAATACCTGAAGCGGAATCTTGCTTCAGTGTAACGAGAATGCATCTATAGCTACTGCCCCAGGGTCTGGCTCCCATGCAATATATTTTGGCAACTGGTGATTAAGCCTGGATGCAAACAAATTAATATCAGGCATTCCATATCGAGCAATAACGTTGTTAAACACTTTGTGATCTAACATCCATTCCGTGTTATCATTAATTTACGTAACCTAGTGTCTGCCACCGTGTTAAACTGACCTGGCAAGTAGGTAGCTGAAATCCAAATCCTTCTTTCAATACACCAGCTCCAAATGAGATTAGCTAAACTATCACAGGATACTGATTTGATTCCACCCATGTGATTAATATATGCCACCGCTGTAGTGTTATCAACTTGCAGTCGAACATGCAGATCATGCATATTCCCACAGTAAGCCTTTAAACCATAGAACCATTAAACCATAGAACGCCCCCAGCATTTCCAGGTTGCTGATACCATATAGATGGATAAATGGTAACTCGTGCATATCCCATCTGCCACCGCAGCTAGAGATGCTATTAGTAGCTCCCCATCCTTGTGCACTTGCATCAGTTTGTAGTACAAATAAGAGTTTACTGATAAAAATGTCGCCAGAGCAATGCTAAATATTGGTCATCCACCATTGTAGCTCTGATATAGCTTCTGCTGATAATTGCATAGGTCTGTTAAAATGATCTAAATGGGACTTAAGTGCTTTCTCCTTTGCACACTGCAAATATTGATAATGGAAAGGCCCAAATCGGGCAGCTGGAACAGCAGCCACTATTTAGCCTATTACACTAGCCACCTGGCGAATAGATGGTTTCTCCATAACAAGAAGGTTATTTCAGGCTTCTATTAATTCTAATCTTAGCCCTGGGCAGAGTCACAGACATTTCTATAGAGTTAATAGTAAACCCTAAATAATCAATAGACCTTGTTGGTATCAACCTGGTTTTAACTGGAGGGATGAGAAATCCCAATTTCTTAAATATGAGTTTCGTGGCTGAAACAGCTCAATCAGCCAAATATAGTGTTTTTCCTATGATTAGAATATCATCCAAATAGGCTATAACAATATGCCCGAGCTCTGAGCAGGCCGAGCACAGGCTTCAGCAATTTGGTAAATAACCTAGGTGCTGAGGTTAATCCATTAGGCAATGCTTTAAACTGCCATAGCTGTCCACTCCAGCTTAATTTCAAATATCTCCGGTGATCCTTGTGAATTGGAACTGAATAATATGCATCTTTGAGATCGATACATGCCATAAAGCATCCATTAGAAATTAGATGTTTAGCAGTAAAGAAGTTCTCCATTTTAAAATGTCCATACTGCAGAAATGAGTTGTTGTGTTAAATCAAGGATGATCCGACATCCCCCATCTTTCTTTTGCCTAGATAATATATTAGAGACGAATTGATGACTTTCATAATTTGATCTCTCAATTACACCTTTTTTGTGTAATTCTGCTTGTATATCCAAACCTTCTTGTTTGGAATGAATATACGACTGACTTGGCGTTTGTTGTGTGGGTGGCAAAGAGTTAGGTAAAAATTCAATTTTGAACCCCTTTATACTGTGCAATATAAATGGATCTGAAGTTATTCACCGCCATTCATGTAAATACAAGTTGAATCTACCACCAACTTGTAACTGTTCCACACACCCCATGTTCCGGAAAGAACCAGACCCACCTACCTCCACGTTTACAGGTGGCCTGATAGCAGGCCCAGTGGGCCCTAATACTGGTTCTGTTTCCGTCCCCTTCATTTGGAGATTTGAGCCCCTGGGTTGCGAGGATTGCGCATTTTCCATGATGGCCGGGACGGGCCTTGGCCTAAAAAAGAACTATGCCCGGGAAGATCAACTTTAGAGCTGCTACTAGCTTCAGCAAACCGCTTATTGCCAGTGGAGACGTAGGGGTGCTGACACCGAAAGAGTGAAGACTTGCCCATAGTGGATGCTTTTAATCCTACAGCTTTTGCTTCATCATGTAAGTCTTTCACCTGTTTAGTCAGGTCTTCCCCGAACAGGAGATTAGGTGGCTGGACATTACTGGCCCTACACAGCCCCACACACTTCGGGTTCAATGCAGGCCTGATGGCGCTCTTACGGAAACAGCTCATCTCGAAATGTGCGTTGCACATTAATGCCATGGCATCTTGTTGGATATTCGATAGTGGCCCGACATCTACCGATCTGGCAAAGGCCGTGATGCCTGAAGATAGTAATTTTAAAATCCGCTGGAGCTTCATCTCTTGGGCCTTGATGCCACCTCCAATGTAACCCCAAATGGAATTGTTGACCGCGGGCACGTTTAGAGATGCACAATTCGCTGGAGTGTGGTACTTTGCAGCAGTTTCAATCAGTGTTCTTGTAATTGGTGGGAAGTAAGATAATTGATGCTTGAGGCCAGTTCTTCCTGAAGTGGCTCACCTGTTTGCAAAGGTATCGCAAATCTGGATGCAAGAGCAGGCAACTCTTGTGTATGAGCATCGCACATATCATGCATACCAGTATGTTCTTCTCACACACATCCGTATTCGGAATCAGTCATGTACTGACCTCTTACACTGAGGAATTGATTTAGCCAAAGGGTGGTGAATCTGGGGAATTCATTACCACAGACGGCTGAAGAGACCAAGTCGATGAATATTTTTAAAACAGAGTTTGCCTGATTCTTGATTAGTGCAGCTGTCAGGGCTTATGAGGAGAAGACAGGAGAATGGGGTTGAGATGGAAAGATAGATCAGCCACAATTGAAGGGTGGAGTAAACCCAATGGGCCGAATGGCCTAATTCTGCTCCTATGACTTACAAACCTGTTCATTGGATATGTAGATTCCTATTCACAAAGCAAGACTGCAATGTAAACAAATGTAAAAGCAAAGAACTGCAGATGCTGGTTTCATACCAAAGATAGACATGAAGTGCTGGAGTAACTCAGCGGGTCAGGCAATGTCTCAGGAGAAAATGGATGGGTGACGTTTCCGGTCGGGACCCTTCTTCAGACTGAATGTAGGTGGGGGTGCAAAGGAAGAGGTGCAGAGCTGGAGGTGAGAAAATCAGGAGCCATCAGGGTTGGCCACAAATGAGCTCAGATGGGGCGGTGCCTGTTAGGTCCATTGTTGGCTAGTTGAAGGTGTGACCTCAAGAGAAACAAAGTGGAGAACTGTGGTAAAATGACTAGGGAGGGGGAATGGGGGAAGTGGGAGTGGGTGTGGTAGGGAATTGAGGAATGCTGTGGAATAGGGGGATCTAGGAATAACTGTGCATAGTTCCCTGAAGGTGGAATCGCATGTAGATAGGGTGGTAAAGAAAGCTTTTGGTGTGCTGGCGTTTATAAATCAAAATATTGAATATAGGAGTAGGGAAGTTATGTTAAAATTGTACAAGGCATTGGTGAGACCAATTCTGGAGTATGGTGTACAATTTTGGTGGCCTAATTATAGGAAGGATGTCAACAAAATAGTAAGATTAAACGAGAACTTACCAGTTTGAAGTTTGATCTTTATTTTATGAGGAGTTGCGATGAGGGATTTCGTGAAGAACCCGCCAGCACGCATGCGCGACATCTCTTCAAAGCAGCGGTGTGGAATCACAGAACCAACAAACCAAAGGAAATGACTTGTGATAGTAAGATTGAAGAGACTCTAGTTACCAGTTGACTTTATGATCGAGGGTTGGGAGCGGAGGGCACGAAATCCCTCATCGCAACTCCTCATAAAATAAAGATCAAACTTCAAACTGGTAAGTTCTCGTTTAATCTTACTATTTCATTTCGGAGTCACGTGAGTGACTTCGTGAAGACTTCAAAGCTCTGTGATTACACGCCCTGGACAACGTCCATGCTATCACACACGCCACGATAAGGATGGACAGGAGTATCAAAAATTTTCAGACTGCTAGTTCTGAAAAATAATAATATTTATTAATAATAACAAAAAGAAAAAAACCCTCACTGGGGAACAGCCGAATGACCTCGGCCTGCATTCAGTACAGCTTCTGCAAACATTCCAGGAGCGGTAATAGGTTTATTATAAAACCGTTGAAAGGTGGCTTCACTGGCCCATCCCGCTGCGGCTAGAATATGGTCCATGGGCACCTCCATGACCTTTGCCGCCGACGTAGATGCAGCCCTGGTGGAATGGGATTTAAATACATTAGTATCTATACCTGCTTCGTTCAAAACGATTCTGAGCCATCTGGAGATAGTCTGTACCGTCACTCTATGGTGAGGTCTCTTATGGCTGATTAGCAAGTATTGCTCCATTCCCCTTAATTTCCGCGTCACTTTAATATAGTGGCGGATGTGGGTGGCTAAACATAGCCTGGCATCAGCGGGGTATGCTGGAAACACCA
The DNA here is from genome assembly GCA_963514005.1 of Raja brachyura. The sequence continues at coordinate 264,683 of OY740784.1, forward strand.
GCTGCAGACCTGTAAACCCAGGCCTGTGCTGTTTAAGCAATTCATCAATAAAGAAAATAACCTTTTCTGGGGTAGAGATCATTCTATCAATCTTGATCTTATGAAGAGTCTGTACCCTTTGTGCCGAAGTAAGTGCCAATAACATCACCAACTTCAGGGTGAGTCTGTCCAATTCAAGCCCAATCATGGGCGACCACGTCCTGAGCAGGGTCAGTACATTCCCAATATCCCAGGTAACGTTGTAACGCGGTCTAGGCGGATTGGAATTAAATATTCCCCGCATCAGTTTGGACACCAACTTATTGGATCCTACCTCCAAATTGAGGTAGTATGATAGTGCGCTCCTGGCGCTGTTGATGGCACTATAACTGAGGTGTTCGTCATGATGTAACCCCGCAAGGAACTCCAGCACATCTGTGATTGACACGGAGTCATATGCAATGTCCAAGCGGCCGCAGTAGGTTTCCCATTTCCTGATGTGCGATAAATATTGCCGTCTTGTGGACTCCCTGCATGATGCTCCTATGGTGTCCATGGTCCTTGATGATAGGCCATACTGCAGTAATGGCCTGTTCAAATCCTGCAAGCCAATAAATCCAAATGACTATGGCAGGGATGTGGTTCCCCTGTAACGGGGTTCGTCACCAATATTGGGCAACCCTCCAAGAGGACCCATGGTTGACTGATCATCCCAAGGACCACCGGATACCATGACTGAGTAGGCCAGTCGGGTATGATAAGGATGCCATTAGCAGCATCTAGCTGGATTTTCCGCAATACCCGACTGATGAGGCAAAATGGGGGAAATGCATAGAAAAACCATTTCCCCCAGTCTAGCGAGAAAGCGTCCATCGCTATTGCCCCAGGATCTGGTTCCCATGATACATATGTTGGTACCTGATGGTTTAACCGTGACGCAAAAAGGTCAATATCCAGCTTACCAAATTTGGCTGTAATTTGTTTGAATATTTGGGAATTCAACATCCACTCGATGTTATCATTGAATTTCCGTGACCTAGTGTCCGCCACTATGTTGAGCTTACCTGGTAAATAGGTAGCTGAAATCCAAATATTCCTTTGAATACACCAGAGCCAAATTGTATTAGCCAATTCATCACATGAAATTGACCTGGTACCACCCATATGATTTAGATATGCCACCGCAGTGGTGTTGTCTATTTGGAGACGGACATGAGTGTCAGTAAAGTTTGAACAATAAGCTCTAAGTCCGTGGAATGCCCCAAGCATCTCCAAATAATTTATCCCTTGTGCTAACAAAAGGGTAGATTCTAGTGAGTCCCATCTGCCCCCACAACTTGTGTTGTTGTCCGTAGCTCCCCAGCCATGGGAGCTTGCGTCTGTTTGTAAGTATACCACCGGACGAGGCACAACCTTAGCAGTTTGTCTAATTGATGGCATACTGGCGCAGACCAGGTTTTTGCATGTTTGGATGACATCCCCAACCTTGTTAGTTGGTATGGTGGCAATCATGTGATTGGAATCTATGGTGAACCCCAGATAGTCCATGATCTGTGAAGGACAGAACTTTGATTTATCTGGATGGATAATAAATCCCATTTTTTGGAATATATCCACAGTGGCTGAAACTGCCAAATTTGCTGATTCCAATGTATGCCCAATAATGAGGATATCATCTAGATAAGCCATGACCGTGTGATTTGCCCTCCTCAGTGTGGCTAACACTGGCTTGAGTAATTTGGTAAATAGTCTAGGGGCTGTGGTAAGCCCATTGGGCAAAGCTTTATATTGCCAAAGTTGATCCATCCAGATGAATTTCAAGAACTTCCTGTGATGTTTCTGAACGGATACTGAATAGTATGCATCTTTTAAGCCAATGCATGCCATGAAGCAGCCCTCAGAAATCAAAGATTTGGCTGTTTCAAACGTGTCCATTTTGAAATGGGTGTATTGTACAAAGGTATTCAAATGGGTTAGATCTATAATGACTCGACATCCACCATCTTTTTTGGTTTTAGTAAATATATTGGATACAAACTCAACCGGCTCATGTGTAGTTCTTTCTATTACACCTTTCTCCAGGAGTCTTAAGATTTCAGCATAGCCTACTGCTGTTTCCTTCTTGGAAAGTGCAAATCTGCGATTCGACATATGCTGAGGTGGAGGAATTTGGCCATTTGTAAACTCAATCTCATAACCCTGGATACTTTGTAGAATAAACTCATCTGAGGTGATGGTTTCCCATGCCTCCTTAAACCCCCGCAACCTACCCCCAACATGTGAGGTTAGACATGCCAGTGTATGAAACCCAGATCCCCTTACCTTCATGGTTATCGGCGGTCCCTGACGTTTTTGGTGGGACGTGGAGGTGCGCTGGAAATACGGAAACCGCATTTTCCATGCTGGCCGTTGAGGGCCCTGCCCTAAAAAAGGCCTGGGCTGTTGAGGCTGTTGGTACATAGGAGGCGCTGGAACGTAGGTCCTTGCTGGCCTATCGGTGGGACCTCGTGGCCTGAAATATGGTGTTTTCATGGCCGTCTGTCTGGTCACGGTGTGTGACCTCATCAGACCCACTGTTTTGGCATGATCATCTAGGTCTTTGACCTGCTTCGGGAGGTCTTCACCGAATAGCTGCCTGGGTGGTGGTGTTGGAGGTGCTCTACATAACCCCGCAAATTTGGGGTTTAATGTCGGCTTGATAATACTTTTCCTAAAAGCATTAATTTCGTATTGCGTGTTGCAAAGTAGAGCCAGTGCATCCTCCTGATCGATGCTCAAGTCCACTCCATCCACCGACCTTGCAAACGCAGTAATCCCAGATGTGAGCAACTTCAGGATCCTCTGTAATTTTACTTCCTGAGTGCGAATGCCCGGGCTGATATTGCCCCAAATCAGCATGTTGACTGTAGGCACATTGAGTGAATTACAATTGCCCGGCGCCTTGTGTCTATCCATGGCCTTTGCAAGGACCTCCTCCTGTAGTTGATGATTCGTGAGGAAATCAATGGTAGCAGCCAGCTTGGTATCGAGGGGTTGGCCCGATGAAACGGGTATTCCAAACTTGGCTGCCACGTCCAGGAGCTCTTCCTGGGGAACTTCAGGTGCAACTGGGGCATGTACCAAAATTTCCTCCTCTTCTGGCCTCATGCTCCCCATAGATGATGGGGATATGTCCATAAGTCCCCTGGAACTGTGGGCTTCCTGTCTTTGATTAAGCAGGAGTTGTTCCATTATCCTCTCCATCCGGTCTATGCGCCCTTCATCATGCATGAATGGGCGATTAGAGTCCTCATGCCCAAAGGAACTTCTGAGGCTCCTATCATCGGCCCGTACCTCGTCGAGGTAATGTCGGTGCCGTGACGGTAAGTCGCTTCCAGCCGCCTCAGCGATACTGAACGACTCCCGCGCGGATCTGCTCATATGCCTCCTTTTGGCTGAGCTGCATCCGGCTGCCTCCGTGGGCATATGCGGTGATAAGTCGGCACCCGACGCCTCGGCGTGGTGACCCGACATCCGCGCGGGCTTGCCGACTGTCCTTTTTCTGGACACAGATGGCATACGGTCCCGTCCATCCCCCTGCGGGGGAAGCGGTGACCGTGGCGAGCCTCCACCTGTGTGACTCTTCCTGGTCCGACTAGGTGGTGAGCCTCTACTGGCCCTCCTTGGTCTGCCAGTGGACTCAGGTCTTGCTGCTACACCAGGCCGCAATCTAGCGGCACCTGGTGAACCCTCTGCCCGAAAAGGGCTAGGTTCTCGAGCTCTATCCCTGGCCCTACTATGAGGGCTCAGGGAGAAGGGTCGTGCAGCAGCACGTAAACCCTTTTTGCTCGCCTCTGCCAATGATCCAGTTGGCGAGAAGGAAATGGAGTCAGGGTCCACCTGCCCCGTCGCTATTCCGACTTCTTGCTCTGCGGGAACCCCGCTAGAGCTCAGCTGTGCCGGTGATTCGGGTCCTGTGATTACAGGGCTCCCCGATTTGCGCGCCTTTTTCCCGGTCCTTCCAGCGGGCGCTGTAGAAGGGAGCTCCGGGCTTGGTGGCCTGCAGATCCTTCCGGACGTTCTGCGGCCCTTACTTCTTCTGTCCATGTTTCTCTGTAGGAAAAAATTACTAACAGACAAACCAACCAGCTCAAGGTTGATTATACTTACCTGAGTTGGTCCTTATGAGGGCTGGTGGTGAGCCGCGCTCCTCCTCCAGCCGTCGACTGCAAATGCGAGCGACGATATGTCGCGCATGCGTGCTGGCGGGTTCTTCACGAAGTCACTCACGTGACTCCGAAATGAAATAGGGAGAGTACAGAGGAGATTTACTAGAATGTTGCCTGGGTTCCAGCAACTAAGTTACAGAGAAAGGTTGAACAAGTTAGGTCTTTATTCTTTGGAGCGCAGAAGGTTAAGGGGGGACTTGATTGAGGTCTTTAAAATGATGAAAGGGACAGACAGAGTTGACGTGGATAAGCTTTTCCCATGGAGGGTAGGGAAGATTCAAACAAGGGGGCATGCCATGAGAATTAAGGGACAGAAGTTTAGGGGTAACACGAGGGGGAACTTCATTACTCAGAGAGTGGTGGCTGTATGGAATGATCTTCCAGCAGAAGTGGTGGAGGCAGGATCGATTGTAACATTTAAAAGTAAAGTGGATAGGTATATGGATGGGAAGGGAATGGAGGGGTATGGTCTGAGTGCAGGTAGTTGGGACTAGGGGAAATGGTCGACACGGACGGGAAGGGCCGAGAAGACCTGTTTCCGTGCTGTAATTATTACATGGTTGTTATATGGTGTAAGATTAAGTTATTTAAAATTTGACAATTCAATGTTCATAGAACAGTCCTGAACTATCTACCTCATTGGTGACCCTCGGACTATCTTTGATCAAACTTTGCTGGCTTTGCCTTGCACTAAACATTATTTCCTTATCATGTATATATACACTGTAAAGAGATCATCATGTATTGTCTTTCTGCCGAATCGTTAGCATGCAATAAAAAGCTTTTCGCTGTGCCTCGGTACACGTGGCAATAAACTAAACTGTAACTAACACATAGCTATGTACAAGTTGCCCAAGTGAAATATGAGGTGCTGTTCCTCCAGTTTGCATGTGGCCTCACTCTGGCAGTGGAGGAGACCCAGGACAGAAAGCTCAGTGTTGGTCATGAGGAAAAGGAGTAGGATTAGGCCATTCGACCCATCGTCAAACTCTGCCATTCAATCATGGTTGATCTATCTCTCCCTCCTGATCCCATTCACTGCCTTCTCCCCATATCCCCTGACAGCTGTACTAATCAAGAATCTATCTGTGCTTTGTTCATTGACTTGGCCTCAACAGCCTTCAATGGCAAAGAGTTCAACAGACTCACCACTACTCATCTCCTTCCTTAAAGAACATACTTTAATTCTGAAGCGGTGTTCAAAGAAGGAATGAAGGTATAAGTTATTTGCCTTGCAACACAGTGTGAAATGTGAGGTCGCTGAAAAAATATGATGGACGTGCTGCCTGCACTGGTGAGGATTCGGAGGGTGTGCCGTGTGTGCGGTGATCTTGGTGTTTATGGGGTCATGGCACCATAAGAACTTCCCAGAGTCTGGTGCGAGTGTGGACAGCTTTCTGACTGCAGAGAGAGAGTGATGGCGATCGGTACAACTCTGGTCACATCACAGTGAAGGAGCGTGTGTGTGGGGCCTTGACATTGAACAGATGGCTGTGGATCTCCGCTTATGCTGTGTGTCCTGGGGCTTCTCTCACGCCGGCTGCTGTGGTGGTTGTTTATGTTTAATCTTTAAGTAGTTTTGTATCTTGTTGCATTTTTGGTGTGACTGTATGGTAAATCAAATTTCACTGTGACAACAAAGGACCATTGAAATGTTTGTCAGACGGGCGATCACTCACATAGGCCTAGTGTTCAGCGAAACGGTCACCCAGTCTACGTTTGGAAATGTACGGATTGTTTTTTTTCTCTTCTGCCCCCAGAGTTAGTCATTCCATACGATGGAAACGTATACTACGCGGTTGGCCCCTCTGCGAACTTCATCCTGAGGAAGAAGACAGGAAATGAAGAACACCAACCTCTGCAGAACGGCCATGATGGGAATCATGGTAGACAGAATCTTGGCAAGCGGAATAGGCAAGGTCAGGCAGTGAGAGGGGGCCGGGATTGGCGTCGGTGCTTTCAAACCCTCTGGTGGAGGTGTACTCAGGCTGGAGAGCGGTTGGCAGCTTCACCTGCGGCCCTGTAAACATCAATTGGGGAGGCAAGGAGAAACGTTTCTTGGCCAACTCACCCATTCACTCTCACTCACTCTCACTAACTCTCTCACACTCTCTCACTCACTCACTCTCACTCACTCACTCTCTCACTCACTCTCGCTCGCCAGGATTGCAGATTTAAATTTTAATTTGAGGCCAAACAACATTAGGAGAAAAAACATAAAGATCACAAATAATACAAGAAAACCTCAGAAAAAGCCAAACAATCTTTAATATATTTGTCATGCACACCATATATAACAAATAACATACACCAATTACAGCACGGAAACAGGCCCGCTCGGCCCTTCCAGTCCGTGCCGACCATTTATTTTCCCCTAGTCCCATCTAGCTACACTCAGACCATACCCCTCCATTCCCTTCACGTCCATATACCTATCCACTTTACTTTTAAATGTTAAAATCGATCCTGCATCCACCACTTCTGCTGGAAGATCATTCCACACAGCCACCACTCTCTGAGTAATGAAGTTCCCCCTCATGTTACCCCTAAACTTCTGTCCCTTAATTCTCATGGCATGCCCCCTTGTTTGAATCTTCCCTACCCTCCATGGGAAAAGCTTATCCACGTCAACTCTGTCTATCCCTTTCATCATTTTAAAGACCTCAATCAAGTCCCCCCCTTAACCTTCTGCGCTCCAAAGAATAAAGACCTAACTTGTTCAACCTTTCTCTGGAACTTAGTTGCTGGAACCCAGGCAACATTCTAGTAAATCTCCTCTGTACTCTCTCATTTTGTTGACATCCTTCCTATAATTAGGCAACCAAAATTGTACACCATACTCCAGAATTGGTCTTACCAATGCTTTATACAATTTTAACATTACTTCTCTGCTCCTATATTCAATGCTCTGATTTATAAAGGCCAGCACACCAAAAACTTTCTTTACCACCCTATCTACATGTGATTTCACCTTCAGGGAACTATGCAGTTATTCCTAGATCCTCTCTGTTCCACAGCATTCCTCAATTCCCTACCATTTACCATGTATGTCCTATTTTGATTTGTCCTGCCAAGATGTAGCACCTCACACTTATCAGCATTAAACTCCATCTGCCATCTTTCAGCCCACATTTCCAAATGGCCCAAATCTCTATGTAGACTTTGAAAATCTACTTCAATATACACAACACCACCTATCTTAGTATCATCTGCAAACTTACTTATCCAATTTTCCACCCCATCATCTAGATCATTGATGTACATGACAAACAACAGTGGAAACCAACACAGATCCATAGGGCACCCCACTAGACAACCTGACAAACAGGCATCCACCATTACTCTCTGGCATCTCCCATTCAGCCACTGTTTAATCCATCTTGCTACTGACCAATAATACCCAACAAATAAACTTTCTTAACCAACCTTCCATGTGGAACCTTGGAACCCAGGCACAAATCCTTGTTGACTGTTCGTAATCAGACTCTGTTTATCCAGATGCTTATATATATTATCTTTAAGTATCCTTTCCATTAATTTGCCCGCCACTGATGTCAAACAATGTTATTGTTAGAACTCTGCTCTTCCCTCACTTCTTTGTCCTGCTATTCAATTACCTCAGGGCTATTATCGAGTCGTACCTGTGGGACATCCCTTATGTAATGATTGAACTGGTACCAGGTAGATCAACCTTCTACCTGAACAGCGGTGGGTGGTTCGGAAAGCTCATACATACACCTTGTCTCCAGGTTTAAAGGGTTCTTCCTGGTCCACCTCTAACTGCTTTGAGTTTGCCTGTACATAAATAGACTTGTATATCATAATTAACTGTTACATATACTTCTTAAATTCTACCTCTAACTGTTCCAAACTCGGTCCCTTGTAAGGATCTCTCCATCGTGCCACGGCATGAGTCGGCCAGTAAGCATCTCATGTGATGCTATGTGGGTTATTCGGTTAGTTTTGCGTGCAACATCTCTTCAGTGCCAATGGCAGGGGAGCGATCCAATTCAACCTTGTAGTTACACAGATCTTATTTATATTAACCTTAAGTGCTCCATTTATTCTTTCCACCTTGCCCTGTGACTGCAGGTGTTACACACCCAAATCTGTGTTTTACTCTAAGGGCCTGTAGCGTTCTTGCACCCAAGTCTATCCACACTTACCCTAGGTGGAATCATCATCAACAGCTATTCATCCTCCAGATTGAGTTCTGGCTGCTTTCTCTGCACTTTGATTTCACTTCTTATGTGCTTGACATTTAATGACAGCCAGTGCCCCTGGCTTCATCTTTCCCCTTATCAGGTCTGTACTTTACTGCTAACTTTGCATGCGGTCTCCCTTGCTTTTCTCAAAGCCTTTCTGTTTTCCTACTGCTCCAAACATGTGCCAGACCCCATGTACATATGCTTAGTCGGTACAAACTTCAGCTTTCTCACCTTCCCTCATGTCACATGCTGCTCTTAAAGCCTTAATTTCTGCCAACTGAGCTGAGCACGATTGCAGGCAAGCTTCCAATTTAATTACCTGAAAGTCTAATTCATCCTGATGCACCACTTCAAACCCTGCATTCTTGCTATTATGATCCCTTTAACAAGTAACATCCACAAGCAAAACCTTTTTGGCCCCTTTATTCAAAGGCTCTGACTGTAAACCATTTCTCAGACTTGTGTGTCCTTCTTCCTTCATAATTTTCCTTAATGACATCACAACTTCAACATACTTTCCCATCTAGTATGAACTATATCCTGCCATTGACAAGATCATCATCATTTGTCCTACTGTCTGAGGTTTGGGAACTTCAATTATCGCTTCACGTTTTAATCCTGCGCTATAGCTTTTACTTCTTTAGATATTACTTGTCCAAAATATTCTACCTGCTGCTGATAAAACAACTTCTTCCTTGATACTTTATGACCTCCTATGCCATCTTTTCTAAGATAATTAAAATGTCTCTCTCACATTGCTTTTCACTTGTGAAACAAACCAACAAATCATCAACATGCTATATCAAATACTTTCTAAGGGTACACCTTCCAAATCTGCCTTTAACATCTGATTAAAACCAAAGGGCTAGTATTTAAAACCCTGCAATAATCGTCCCACGTTCTCCTCCTCCAAAGCCATAATCCATTTCCTGGCTGTGAGATGTAGTTTGTGCTCACAATCACTACTCAGAGACTAAATCGTGGAAACAAGAAATGCTTTATTTGCGAGTCTGCAGAATCGGGTGCCTCTCCAAGTTGAGACACACCGAGCAAAGGAAAAACGTCAATTTTTATACAATTCATTATACAGTCTTTACTGATCGAACACCCCCCCCCCCTTCTGACCCCTTCCAATCAGGGTACCGAGGTTCACAATCTTCCAACCCTCCCTTCCGTGCGTCATCAATCATTCCCTCTTCTCCCACATCATACATCGCACGTACATTTAAATTAGGTTCTTTGTCATGAGGGGCGTAAAGTTAATATTCATTTATTTCATTAAGCATGCTCAGTCGCTTTTGCCTAACCTACTTAATTGCCTTTGACATAAAGACTAGCTTCTGTGTTGTCAGCTACATTCCTTACCTCATCTTGTTATTCTGCAATGTTATCAACAGCTCTGAAGGACAGTAACAGTTTGTTCGAATCACAAGGTTGGTGATTCCAACTATTCAGCCCATCACAAGGTTGGTGGTTACAACCACTCGGCCCCTCACAATGATGGTGGTTTAATCATCTTATCCCTCACACTGTATTAAACCCCATTCCTAGACTTCCTGGGTTACACAAAAAGCTGGAGAAACTCAGCGGGTGCAGCAGCATCTAAGGAGCGAAGGAGATAGGCGACGTTTCGGGTCGAGACCCTTCTTCGACCTGAAACGTCGCCTATCTCCTTCGCTCCTTAGATGCTGCTGCACCCGCTGAGTTTCTCCAGCTTTTTGTGTAACCCTCGATTCTCCAGCATCTGCAGTTCCTTCTTTAACTCCTAGACTTCCTGCTGTTCCAAAGCTAATAACATTCTTTTTATCTCTCTTTCCTCTGGGTCCTCTCTCGGCCTCATTATCATTATCTTCTGGACTTCCCCTGTCTCCCCCATGGGGACTACAACTGCCTGCATTTGGCTTATACTTCTAGTTATAAGAACCCTGAGACATAGTATACAACAGGGGATAAAGATCAATGCGGCTAATGCCCATAAAATCACCAGCCCACTGCTTTCCACCAGGCTCCTCCCAAAGATGTAATCCCACCATCCTGCTCCCATAATCAAATTCCACTTTTGTATTGGAACGTGCCAATTTCCGGATTCCTTCTGGTATGTCCATTGTCATCGATATCTGTGTCTGCTGCTTCGCCAGCATCTCTAGTGCCGCTGCAGTTTGGTTGGTAATTACTGCCAGTACTGCCTGGAGTCTTATGATCTGGTTTAACATGTATACCGGGGTTCAGTAGCCCCAGGATCCGTCCTGTGCCCAAGTGGCTGGTCCATAATATGAGATGATTCTTGCAGGTGGCCACTCATCATTTTCCCATTTTCCGATGTCCATTCTTCTCTTCGTTCGGTGTAGATCATCAAAGATGGGTGTTCCTAGCGACTGCCCCTCCTCAGTGGTCAACAGAAAAAACCCAGGTTGTACCAGTCCAATTAAAAAAGTCCCACTCCATTTTTCTGGCAATACCGAGTATGCCTTGTGTCTGCATGTCCATAACAGTCCTTCAGGGGCCGGTCCACTAGAGGTAACATTGTCCCATATATCTCACAACACTGGGATTCCTTGATAAGGGTTGTTCCCGGTGCAGTTCCATAGTCCAGTTGATTCCATTCCGTCTGTCTTCATCCAGATAGTGCAGTTTCTTCCCCCTTTCTTCGTTGGATACCATTTGGGCTCCTCTGGCCACCACACTCGGGACTGATTCGGCCACTGGGTGATGATACGCTGGCAGGGACTGCTGCCTACTAGGACGCCATCCCTTACCCAGGGCCTAGAGATACACTCGGTCCCAACCGGAGTGTCTGTCAGGACCCATTCCTGGGGACCTCGGTCTTCCCCTACTGTCAGGTTCCACTTCGTCAGGTCCCATACCTCAACGATCGAACCTCTCCATGGCCAACGTGAGCTCATCAGTGGTCCTCCGCAGACCCAACAGTTAGTCACATTCAGGGTTCCAGCTATCCGGAGGGCCAAGTCCACGAACAGGTTTTTTCCTACTTCAGGGATCTCAATCTGCCTCTTTATATCTTCATACATTGTTTGGGGCAGTTGGGGCTGGGAAGGTGGGGGAGGTTTGTTGACTACTGCTTCTGCTAACTTCCCTATCACTACCTCCTTAATTTTGTCTAATGTTTCCTCCCTCGCTCGGGAAGGGATGCCTAACTGTCCTCTCTTACTGATGCAGATTCATTTCTCCCCTTTTGGGCAGGTAACTTGCCCAAAACGTCCTACATGTCCCTCATTTTCTACTACATAATACTCCCTCCCCCCCGTCCTGACAAACAGCTCAAGTCCTTAGGTGGTAGCAATCATCACTTACATGGGAAGTATAGGTAAATGATCTGGTTGTTCGCCCTCCATATCTGATAGGATGGTAGCATTTATCACAGTTATTAACACTTTTTACAACGATTACATGCAGAGTAAGCAATACCACGACTGCTCCATTCCTACTGTTAGTCATACACTTATTTCTTACTAAAAGTTAACGCTAGGGGCTTACTCCCCGGCTTCACCATCCACTGTTCCTCTTTATCAGGGGCGGGTGGGTCAACGGGCCCTTTAACTCGGGTCGTGTGGCTCCCAGCCTTTTTCTTTTGTTCATACTGCTGTCTCAGTTGTCAATAATACTAGGTATGGGCCGGTCCACTGAGGCTGGAGTTTCTCTTCCTTCCAATTCTTGACCAGTACCCAGTCGCCGGCCTTTACAGCATATATTGGAAAGTCGAGTGGTGGGCTTTGAGCCAATAATCCTTTAGCTTTTAATTCTGTAAGAGAACGAGATACTGCCAGTAAATAGTTCCTTAAGAATACATCACTGCCCTCTATGGTGGGTATTCCTTCTATCTTTCCCAACTAAGGTAACCCAAACAACATTCCATAGGGAGATACTGCTAACTTTGCATGGGGTCTCCGTTGCTTTTCTCAAAGCCATTCTGTTTCCCTACTGCTCCAAACATGTGCCAGACTCCATGTACACATGCTGCTCTTAAAGCCTTATTTTCTGCCAACTGAGCTAAGCAAGATTGCAGGCAAGCTTCCAATTTGATTACCTTACAATCTAATTCATCCTGATGCACCACATCAAACCCTGCATACTTGCTATTATGATCCCTTTAACAAGAAACATCCACAAGCAAAACCTTTTTGCCCCCTTCATTCAAAGGCTCTGACTGTAAAACATTTCTCAGACTTGTGTGTCCTTCTTCCTTCATTATTTTCCTTAATGGCATCACAATTTCAACATACTTTCCAATCTAGTCTGAACTATATCCTGCCTTTCCCAGATCATCATCATCTGTCCTACTGTCTGAGGTTTGGGAACTTCAATTATCCCTTCAATTTGATCCTGCTCTATAGCTTTTACTTCTTTAGATATTACTCGTCCAAAGTATTCTACCTGCTGCTGACAAAACGACAACTTATTCCCTGATACTTTATGACCTCCTGTGCCATCTTTTCCAAGATGATTACAATGTTTCTCTCACATTGCTTCTCACTTGTGAAACAAACCAACAAATCATCCACACCTTCCGAATCTGCCTTTAACATCTGTTTAAAAACATGGGGCTAGTATTTAAAACCCTGCCGCATCCTAGCCTAGGCGTATTTAATACCTCTTCTTTATGTTCACCATTATCTTTATTATTATTGTTATTATTTCCTGATTACCATACCTGTTCGCATCCCCAACACATCTTATCCATTACCTGTCTCCTTACTAGCCTTTCTTGACCTCTTCCCTGAGATCCCTCCTTCCCTTGGGGACCCCAGTCCTGTCTGGGCTTATATCCAGATTTATTTCACTCCTGATAGGGTATTTGAGGAAATACTTTCCCAAATACATTTATTATTGGCATGGAATTTTCTAGCCCCATTTGGCTCTGTCATAGGACTCACTGTGTGTCGGTGCATCACTTATTTCAGACTTTTCAACCAGGTCTGTTGTTACTGACAACATTGTCTTTCCTTTTTCACGCTCTTTCTTTTTGAGCTCTTCAAGTTACATTTGCATCATTTTTCTCTGCACCTCTTCCTGCTGGTCTGCAAGTCTTTTTCCTATCTTTGCGATATTTCTCAACCTCATTGACCAAATGATCACTGAATCTGGGGTGGGAAATAGATGACAATCCTACCACCTCCTCCAATCTAGACTTGACTTTAGGAGGAATGACATCCACCACAGTGGTTCAGAATATAGTGTTCATTAACTGGTTGCCTTCTCTTTCTTGTTCAGTTTCCAGTCTCCACCTTTTCAGCTTGTTCTCCTGATAGGCTGCTGGATTATTGTCTGAGGGCCTGCCATACCCTCTGCCTGACTGTGTCAAACAGCATGCCATTGTTTATTGCATTGTTCACAGCATTTTTATACCAGCCATCTTCAGGAGTTCTGTCGGTTTAGTGGTTCCTATCACTTTCACCAACAGTGCCTTCACATCTCCCATAGCCAATAATCGTCCCCTCCTCCAAAGCCATAATTCATTTCCTGCCCCATCAGGAATATTGGGTAAGGTTTTTTTTTTAGCCCTCTCAGTTTATGGGTGCCCCAAAGGATAATCTGTGTCTGGCCTGCTCTTATCTTTTTAATGCACTCATCAATATATCCTTCTGCTTCCCACTTTAATCTTTTCTGATATGCCTTCTTTCTCATTCTAAACTCAATTTCTTACTTCTCAGAGTTTATCCTACTTTGCAAATGTATTCACCTTTCTTTTAAAATCTCCCACTGACTCCTCCTGATTTATTACTTTCACACCTGTCGTTTCCTCCTTCTGTTACCTCCTCACTGCCTCTCTCTCCTTTCTCTCGAAACTGCCTAAGTACATCTTTTCCCACCTTTCCACCTTATCTGTGGCATATAATTCCTAATTAGCACTTCCATCTTGTCACACATTTATCTTGAAAGTGCCTTCCTTGGGCCACTTCCTCACAACTGTTTCTGAAAATCTCAGCAAACAATCATTACCCTTCTCCAACCAGAATGTTTATCTAAACAAACCACAAAAGGCTGGTCATGTTTCAGCAATTAACTTATTTCTAATTATTTCAATCCATTCTCACCACTATTTAATACTGGTAACAATTTTCCAAATTAACTTTACTGAAAAGAAATCTATAGAAACATCAGCAAAAGCAAGCAACCTACATTTTCCAACTTTCCCCTTTTAAGTTGCGATGATACAAAGCGTTGTTCATTACCTTACAGCTGTTTGTAACCTCCCCCATTGCTTAGAATTTCTTAAAGGAACACACACACCTACCCTTACAGCATGTGGCCTACAACAAACAAACTTATCACATACATGAACTTCCTCATTCATTCAAAACCGGTTTTTACACACAAATCATATTCATTCCATTCTTACTTCAATGAAATTATACAATTTCCTACACAGATTAAAGTTTCAAAATTAACATTTATATAATTCTTATTGCTACTCTACCTTATGCTATTCTATAATATTTTGCACTAACTAATATTTTGTACCTGACCAATCTGTATATGAGTTTCTTCTATAGATTGTATGAAACAACAATATTTCTTTCATGTGCTTAAGATGAGCTTCAATTTCCTGAAATTTCTTTGAAGTTTCTGTCAATTTTTGTTCAAAATCTATTTGTCCACATAAAATTTATAGGTTTCTGTAGCTTTTTTTTTTAGATTTGACAGTTGCCTTTTCTATTTCTTTCTGTGTTGCTCCTTCCTTTTTTTTTTAACTTTTTGTACTCAAAACATTTGAGACTGTGATTTTCCTTAAATGTTTGCAATGTTTGAGTGATACTCTGAATATTCTGTACAGCATCCAAGGTGCCCAATCCTCATCGAAGCCCAGCTGTGGCCACCAGACTGAACTCCCCCTTATTGGTTCCTTTGGTTAATCAAAAATACAGAACTTAATCATAGTCTCCTTATCTTTACCCCTGGGGTTTCCTTCTCCCCAAGATTGCCACATTCGCCCCAATGGACTATCAGGCGGAATGTGTGGCTCTTCACCATTGAGCCTTTTTATTTTCCCCCCGGACTCTTACTTTTCCCGTTCCGGTTATCCATTCTCTTATCGGACTATTCCCGTCCGACAGACCCCCGGTCGCCCAGGCAATACTTAATAGTCAGTTTTCTTACCCGGGTCCTGTGCACAAGAATCGCTCGACTGTCCCTTTTTTGCCGACACTCCCTCTTGTTTCCCGAGTCTCTTGCCTGGATATCACTCGCTCAAACCGCTGATGGCAAGCATGGAGATCAGAGACTACTAAAATCAGCAGGGTGCACCTTCCCTTCCTTCCATGCCTCCGCCGAGTGGCCGAAGTGGCGATCCCGGACAAGCCCCCAGCTTGTGAGATGTAGTCTGTGCTCACAATCACTACTCAGAGACTAAATCGTGGAAACAAGAAATGCTTTATTTGCGAGTCTGCAGAATCGGGTGCCTCTCCAAGTTGAGACACACCGAGCAAAGGAAAAACGTCTATTTTTATACAATTCATTATACAGTCTTTACTGATCGGACGCCTCCCCTTCTGACCCCTTCCAATCAGGGCACCGAGGTTCCCAATCTTCCAACCCTCCCCTCCGTGCGTCATCAATCATTTCCTCTTCTCCCACATCATACATCGCATGTACATTTAAATTAAGTTCTTTGTCATGAGGGGCGTAAAGTTAATATTCATTTATTTCATTAAGCATGCTCAGTTGCTTTTGCCCTAACCTTTGACCTAAATACTAGCTTCTGTGTTGCCAGCTACATTCCTTACCTCATCTTGTTATTCTGCAATGTTATCAACAGCTCTGAAGGACAGTAAGAGTTTGTTCGAATCACAAGGTTGGTGATTCCAACTATTCGGCCCATCACAAGGTCAGTGGTTACAACCACTCGGCCCCTCACAATGATGGTGGTTTAATCATCTTATCCCTCACACTGGCCCATCAGGAATATTGGGTAAGGTATTTTTTAGCCCTCTCAGCTTATGGGTGCCCCAATGGATAATCTGTGTCTGTCCTGCTCTTAGCATTTTAAAGCAGTCTCATCAATTTATCCCTCTGTTTCCCACTTTAATCATTTCTGGTATGACTTTTTTCTTATTCTATACTCAATTTCTGACTTCTCAGATAGTCTATCCTCCCTTGCAAATTCATTCACCTTTCTTTTAAAATCTTCCACTGCATCCTCCTGATTTATTACTTTCACACCTGTTGTTTCCTACTTCTGTTACCTCCTCACTGCCTCTCTCTTCTTTTCTCTCTAAACTGCTTAAGTACATCTAATTCCATTCTTCTCCACTTTTCCCACCTTTCCAACTTAACTGTGGCATATAATTCATAATTAACACTTCCATCTTGTCACACATTTATCTTGAAAGTGCCTTCCTTGGGCCACTTCCTCACAACTGTTTCTGAAAATCTCAGCAAACCTTCTCCAACCAGAATGTTTATCTAAACAAACCACAAAAGCTGGTCATGTTTTAGCAATTAACTTATTTCCAATTATTTCAATCCATTCTTACCACTATTTTATATTTCCAATTCCTAGTACTAGTAACAATTTTCCAAATTAACTTTACTGAAAAGAAAAATAGAAACATCAGCAAAACCAAGCAACCTACATTTTCCAACTTTCCCCTTTTAAATTGCGAAGATGCAAAGCATTAATCCTTACCTTACAGCTTTTCTTAACTTCCCCCATTGCTTACAATTTCTTAAAGGAACACACACCTACCCTTACAACATGTGGCCTACAACAAACAAAAGACTTATCACATATATGAACTTCCTCATTCATTCAAAACCAGTGTTTACACACAAGTTCCATTTGTTCCATTCTTACTTCAAAGAAATTATGCAATTTTTCTACACAGATTAAAGTTTCAAAATTTCATTTATATAATTCTCATCTCCCCTTTTAAGTTAAAGGAGGATGGTCTCATCCCCTATTAGTGTGGTTCCTGAGCGCTGTGCTTGGACATCGATTCAGATTGTGATTAGTGAGACTCACCGCCACTCAAATTCTAACCCCACTAAGATCATAACCAATCAAAATCCTAGTCACTCGACATCTGACCACACCCCACTCCCATTAATCTCCAAACAAAGAAGCACATTTTGCCTTGATCTCTCAGCTAAGAGAATGCAGCAATTTTATCTCCACAAACAGTTAAGAAACTCAATCCTTACACCTCCTCCATCCTCGTAGTCACTATATTACCTCACACTATTCTTATTTCTATTCTAGTTTCTGCTATTCTACAATATGTACTCACTGTGTACACTGTTTCTGTTACCCGCTTACCCTAAATTTGTATTCTGCCCGTACAGACCTCTGACCTCTCAGGGTGGTATCCATAGAATACTTGCCTCGTCCATTCAACCCCTGACCTCTCAGGGTGGTATCCACAGATTGCCTTATTCTGCCCATACAGACCTCTGACCTCTCAGGGTGGTATCCACGAGGTCTCAATAATATCACATAATGCAATGCTGTACTTTCTTATCACAAATATTATTACTCACCACACAGTGCAGCCTTCTCGGACAATCCTCCGGGCCTCCTTTTTAGAACAATTTGGTGCCAGATTCTTGGGTCAGAGAGACCTTCTAACTACCTAAGCACTTCTGTGTCCCCAGTGGCTTCTCATGTTCAACAGGTTATTAGTCCAAATGAAGGGGAAAACCGCATACTTTTGCTGGGTGGCCACCCTTTTCCCATTGTCCCTAGGAGCCAGAGTGGCTGGGAAGCGCCCTGGGCTGTTTGCTTTTAAATTAACAGTCTCTTACCGACCCAGCTCCCTGTGCCAATTTTGTCGTGGTTTTAAGACTCAAATTTGGAGAAGATGACACAGACACGGAGAACTCTTCAAGAAGACGAAAGCCTTTATTTGCAAATATCAGATTGGAACATTCAGAGACGACACCACCTGTCCATTCTCTAATTGCTCTCCAAACCACAGAAACAGGCCACTGTTTATTACAGTTTGCAGCCCTCTCTCTGCTGCATTATCTTGCATGCTGTACTCCTTTTGCATCAATCTATCTTCAATTCTAATATTCTCTGTCTCTCCACCATTAACTTCCGACCTTGGCTCAATCTTATTAACCTTTACATTTCCCCTCATATCTCTCCATCATTCGCCATCCTTAAGTTTCAATCGGTTGTTTCAGCTATGTCTACTGCCACTATTATGTTTCCGCTAAAGCCAAGGGTACACAGGTACACACACCATATTATGCTATTACATATTAGTTTATAAGTTTACACCCAAAGATACAAATGGATTTATTAAGAATACGAAGGTGCAAAAGTGAAATAAGTAACTTGTTTAGTGCCTTCATTACTAGATAAAGGACTTAATTAAGCACTGCTAAATGGCTAGAAATCACGTGAGTCTAAAATAAAATAGGCTGATGTCTGATTACGTAAAATAGCTGACATCTGCTGGCTATGATAAATGTTTTAATTAAGTATTCTTTAATAAACCTTCCATAGTATCAGTAACATGGTGAAATTGGACATAACAAGTCTACTCCCTGAACAGACAAAAACAAAAGATCATATGAAGAAACGAAGGCATGATTCCAAGGTAGGGGTCTTCTGTGGATGACCCTGGGCTAGGCTTGAGGAAAACCTAGTTGTGGGGGAGAGCCTCTCTCATCTGTGAGCGGAGGGCCCCCACTGCAGCATCCAAAAAGAAAGAAAACTCCATCTATAAGGCAGAACACACTTCCCTGTGCATTCCTCCCTGTATTTATCTTAATTTAAATAGGGGAAAATAGATGAAATAACGCATCATCAACTTTTAAGTTCTGTTCAGCTCACCTACATTTTAAAAGTTATCCATAACTTAAAGCTCTTATGAAGATGAGGGCTGTCTTCTGAAGACCCATAGTCTCTCTCCGGCTCCTCGACCGTTCCCTGCAGTCTTGATCTTCCCACCATCTCCCACGCAGTGCGGGACAGTTGCTCAGCCAGGCTCTCTTTTGGTGAGGTCACTCTGAGCGGCAGTCCTCTGTTCCTCATATCAGTGGTCGCCTCATCCACCGTCTGGTACAGCCGTGTCTCGCCATCGTAAAATACACGTAACTTGGCGGGGAACGGAGTTTGGAAGCGGATCTTGTTCTGCTTTAAAACCCGTTTCGCCTCACAATATTCTTTTAGCTTCTGTAACACAGCTGGGCGTAGTCTTGATGGAAGTATGTTCGTCTCCCGTTCAAAAACACTTGTTTCTTTCCCCAGGCCTTGCGCAAAATCTCCTCTTTCGTTTTGTAGCGGAGAAATCTGATTATTATGGATCGTGGTTTTTCTCCTAGTGGTGGATAGAAATTCAAGTGTGTCCCGCAATAGCTTATCCACAAAGTCCACCATAGACGACCCCTCAGCTCCTTCAGGAACATTATACATCCGTATATTCTCCCATCTGGATCACACTTCTAGGTCGTGTAGCTTGTTTTCTTGCTGCTTTATCACTTTTACCATCTTAGCTAGCACCTGCTCCATGTTTAGCACACGGTCTTACACCCCTTTGAGCCGTGTCTCCACCATGGCTATTTTTTGATTAACCTTGGTGAGTTCGCCCTTTATATCGATTCAGTTGTTTTGTATCTCCTCCAAAACAGCGGCTAAACTTAGCTCTACGTCTACCTGGTGCGGGTTGTTGTGAGCTCCACCCTCTAGTACCTTTGCAGGTGAGCCGTCCGTGTTTTCTTCATGTTCGGGTTTTTTAGCGGCTCTTTTCTTGTTCGCATCCCATGTTCCCATTCTTGCCCCTTTCATCAGGTCAGTTATTCTCAATAAATGTTATATTTGACAAACTAACAAGGCTAAATAAATATTTTTCGGAGGAGCTGTTATCTTATGCTACCATTCAGGATGGTGACGTCACCGGACTGTCCGAGCAGTTCCTTTTCTCAAATAAGAGTTCATTGCATCAGATGCTTTAGAGCTCATCTTGAACCCTCACTTTCCATTATCTCCTTCGATTTGGCAACCGCCAACTTTGTGGCTAATTCCAGGTGTGCTTTTCGTCGTCTCATCTCTTCTTCCCCAAGTCAAACTCCAACATGTGGCTCCGAAACGTCAGAAAACATCTTTGGTGTTGGAAAGCTCTAACCCATGGTCGAAAGCTATACCGTCCCACCATGCTTCCTCCGAACTAACTAAAAACCTACAAGCTTCTCCCAAGAATCCCAGCAGCAAACACACCTCCCACCCACAGGCAGACAAAATTTAAAGGCAAATGCCATAATTTATGACACACAAAATTAAGCCAAATAACCACTACACTAGCTCACTCACTCACTCTCTCACTCACTCACTCATACTCTCGCACTCACTCTCACCACTCTGACTCTCACTCACTCACTCTCTCACTCACTCATTCTCACCACTCTGACTCTCACTCACTCATACTCTCTCACTCACTCTCACCACTCTGACTCTCACTCACTCACTCACACTCACCAATGGACTGCCCCGAACCACCACCTACATGAAAGTTTAAAAATCTCGGCCCTATCTGTCTGTATTGAGTACACAAATGTAAAAAGAAAATGTATCTACAGTGTTGGACACAGGTGTTAAACGTAAATTGCCTGCGGTATCAGTGAAAATTCCTGTATGTATACTTTTGTAAATAGTTTTGAACATTCCTTGTTTTTAATTTGTTTTTAAGAAATAGCTATTATAAATGAATTTCAGTGCATCAATTTGTTTTTTGAAATAAAGTTTTGAGAAATTTAACACACTGGGCTTTGGAGGCTGTTATTTTCCTGCTGTGACCATAACCGCTGCATGCTCTCTGCATGTTGTTTATTTGTTGTTCTGAGTTTGGTTCCATGGTATGGATTAGGTATTGGCAGTACTGCCATGTCTTACACATCACAGATCCAAGCACAAGCCTGATTTCCCAATAAGCTGTTCATGCACTATTTATGGTAACTCTCTTCAATAACATTATCGAGATAAACACAAAGTGCTAGAGTAATTCAGTGAGCCAAGCAGCCTATATGGAGAAAAACAATGTCTTGACTTCATACGTAGCATCTTGACGGCATACCCCTAGCGCGTGGCGTTGCGCGATGACGTCACCGCCCGGCGTGCCGTTGCGTGATGACGTCACTGCCCGACACCGTGCGACGTCCAAATTCAGTCGGCCCGCCTCCTGCCCAGCTGATTGGTGAGTATGATGTCGGGACCAGCCCTGCACAACTCCATACGCCTCCACGGTTCGAATTGGGACCAGCCCCGCACGGCCGTACGCCTCAAGCGACCACGTTTGGTCGTGCCAGACCCATACAATTGCATGCTGGTGGGACAGGCCCTTTACTTATTTAGACTTAGTTCCTCCCACACTGTTGAGTGCATTGGGCAGCAAACTTTGGCCATTCTGTTCGGTTATGTGCGACGTCTTCCTCCCTCGATAGGTTAGCGTCCCGGGCTTCCAAATCCTACCGGAATGTTCGCCTCCATGTAAGTTTTGGTCGGCCTCTTTTCCTTCTTCCGTCAGCTTGCTGTGTCATTGCTATCTTAGGTGCACGTTCTGGTGACATTCTGAGTACATGTCCTGCAGATTTCATCCTGAATCCCTCTATGTCCTGGCTGAGAGGCTTTGCTGCAGTTTCCCAGTAGATCTCCTCGTTTGTGATGTGGTCTCTGTAGCTAGTCTTCAGGATCCTCCTCAAGCAGCTTTGTTGGGATGCATCCAATTTATTTTTCATCACCACATTGATTTTCCATGTATCACTGGCACAGAGGGCTGTAGGGAGGACTGCGGACTGGAAGAGTTTGACGGATATCTTGGATATCCCACCACTAGACCATATTGGCTGCATTTGTCTGAAGACTGATGCAGCTTTATCAATTTGGGGTATTTTACAATTTTTACCGAAGCCAATTAAAACCCTAGCGTCTTTGGTGTGTGGGAGGAAACTGGAGCACCTGTTGAAATCCCACAAAGGTTACGGGGAGAAGGTAAAACTCCGTTCAGACAGCACTCATAGTGTGAATCGAACCTGGGTCTCTGGCGCTGTAAGGCAGCAGCTCTACAGTGGGTGACGTTTTGGGTCGGGACTCTCCTTCAGACAAAAAATAGAGGGGAGGGAACTGGAGGTAAGGTTAGACTAGAAACATATAAAATAGGTGCAGGAGTAGGCCATTCGACCGTTTGAGTCAGCACCGCCATTTAATATGATCATGACTGATTGTCCAGAGGTACAGTGCAGAAACAGGCCCTTCAGCCCACTGAGTCCGTGCCGATCAGCGATCACCAGCACACTAATACTAGCCCACAGACTTGGGACAATTTACCATTTTACCGAAACCAATTAAGCTACAAACATGTACATCGTTGGACAGTTGGAGGGAACGAGAGGCCACTGACTTTGCCTGCCCATTCCTTCCACAGATAATGCCTGGCCTGCTGAGTTACTCCAGCACTTTGTGTTTTGCTCAAGATTCCAACATCAGCATTCCCTGTGTTCCCATCCTATTTTCACTTGGTTCTCAGATACATTAAAACTTTTAGACTTTGGCCCACGGAGTCTACGCCAACCAATGATCATCCTACACACAAGGGACGATGTACAGAAGCCAATTAACCTACAAACCCGCATGTCTTTGGGATGTGGGAGGAAACCGGCGCACCCGGAGAAAACCCAAGCGGTCACGGGAAGAACATACGAACTCCATACAGACAGCACCCGTAGTCAGGATCGAACCAGGGTCTGTCGCACCAAAAGTTCTTAATGATAGACACAAAGTGCTGGAGTAACTCAGCGGGCCAGGCAGCATCTCTGGAGAACATGGATAGGGGATGTTTCGGATCAGGACCCTTCTTTGGACTGATTGTGGGTGGGAGGGGGTGGATTGGAAGCAAGCAAGGACCAGGACAAATCTGGACCGGCAACAGATTACCTCAGGCAAGGAGGATCCCTCATACAGAAACATAGAAAAGAGGTGCAGGAGTAGGCCATTTGGCCCTTCGAGCCAGCATCACCATTCAATATGATCATGGCTGATCATCCAGAATCAGTACCCCATTCCTGCTTTCTCCCCATATCCCTTGATTCTGTTAGCTCTTAGAGCTATATCTAACTGAAACGCTGATTATCTGCTAGGGATGGTGTGAATCTGAGGAATACATTGTGAACTGTGGAACTGGTTAACTGACTTTTAGTGCAAGGAGGAGAGGAGGAAGGGGAGCATATGTAGAAGTTACCTTAACTCCGAGATGTTTACATCACTGGTTAGTGAGTTGTTCCTCCATGTTGTGTACAGCCTCAATCTGGCAAAGGAGGAGGCCCGGGACACATTTCTTAAAGGCACACACACACTGCAGGTGGAACAATGTAAGATAGAATATATTCCTCACTAGTGTGAGGTGAAGTACTTGGTGAGGGCTATTCAGGCTGGGACATGCGTAGGGAATGGTGGATTCCTAAGGAGTATTGAGGAATGGGGACTTTGGAGTACGAGGATCCTTGAATTTGGCAACATTTAAGGTGGGATCCTTGGTTCCAGGGCCTTTCTGGATTATCTGTTTTGCCAGACCAACAGTGAAGAGCTTTTTGGTGTGGGCCAACCAGTCAGTGGAAAAGCGATACATGAATCTTAGAATACATACATCTTAGAATAAAGGGGGGCCATTTAAGACTGAGGTGAGAAAAAACGTTTTCACCCAGGGAGTTGTGAATTTGTGGAATTCCCTGCCACAGAGGGCAACGGAGGCCAAATCACTGGACGGATTTACGAGAGTTAGATAGAGCTCTTGGGGTTGGTGAATCAAGGGATATGGAGAGAAGGCAGGCACGGGTTATTGATTGGGGACGATCAGCCATGATCACAACGAATGGCAGTGCTGGCTCAAAGGGCCGAATGGCCTCCTCCTGCACCTATTTTCTATCTTTCTATGATAACAATCAAGCCACTCACAGACAAAGGATAAACGTTATAAAGCATTGCCTATTTCCACAGATGCTGCTGCACCCGCTGAGTTTCTCCCGCACTTTTGTCTACCATAAAGGTTATAACGTTTAGTGCAAGATAAAGTGAAATAAAGTCTTATTATAAATAGTTCAAAGGTCTCCAATGAGGTAGATGGGAGCTAATGACGGCTCTCTAGTTGGTGATAGGATGGTTCAGTTGTCTGATAACAACTGGGAAGAAAACAGTCCCTGAAGTCCCCAAAGAATTTAAAAGAAAACGGTGGGAGGTCAAGGACACTGCTGGTGCCTCTGGCTGCTACAAATGTGAGAAGTGCATCCAGGTACAGCTCCTGAAGGACCGTGTTGGGGAACTGGAGAAACAAGTGGATGACCTCAGGTTCATCCGAGAAACTGAGTCGTTCCTCGACAAGTCCTTCAGTAAGATTGTTACACCCAAGGCACTAGAAGAGAGAAGGTGGGTGACGGTGAGAAAGGGAGGAAAACATGGAATGCAAAGGTCCCCGGGTATTATACCTCTTGTGAACAGGTTCACCCATGTGGAAGCTGCCGGGACAGAAGACGGTATCTCACTGAGCGGCGGACTGGTTTGCAAAACAAAAAGGGCTGTTGAGCCAAAACCAAAGAGGCCAAAGTCGGGCAACGACATTGCAGTTGGAGACTCCATTGTGAGAGGTACGGACAGGGGTTTTTGCGGCAATAGACGGGATTCGAGGATGGTGTGCTGCCTTCCTGGTGCCAGGATCCAGGATGTCATGGACAGAGTGCAGACAATCCTCAAGGGCGAAGGTGAACAGCCAGAAGTGGTCGTGCATGTTGGCACAAATGATGTTGGAAAGAAGGGGATGAATATTTTGCAGCGGGACTTCAGAGAGCTCGGAAAAATGCTGAAAAGCAGGACTTCCAGGGTTGTTATCTCCGGTTTGCTTCCAGTTCCTCGTGCTGGCGAGAGCAGGAACAGGGAGATACGGGAGCTGAATGTCAAGCTGTACAGGTTTGTCAAAGAATTGTGAGAATGTTGATTCTGTAGACCATCCTGCGGCCGCGAGGATTTGGTCTAACGGCACGTCCTGAGCCTTTGTCGCGGATGTTGAAGCCGCCCTGGTGGAGTGAGATTTAAATACATAAGTGTCAACTCCAGCATAATTGAGAACCTGTTTCAACCATCTAGAAATAGTTTGTACTGAAACTCTTTAAGAAACAGTTAGACAGATTCATGGATAGCACAGGTTTGAAGGGATATGGGCCAAACGTGGGCCAGTGGGACTAATGTGGCTGGAACATGTTGGCCGGTGTGGCAAGATGGGCCTTTTCCGTGCAGTATCACTCTATGACTATGA
This sequence comes from Raja brachyura, assembly GCA_963514005.1. The sequence continues at coordinate 290,336 of OY740784.1, forward strand.
ACTGCTAGGTCTCCTAGCTACTGACAATTTTAACATCCCTTCACATTCCCCTATTGACCTTTCTGTCTTGGGCCACCTCCATTGCCAGAGTGAGACAATTGGAGAAACAGCACCACATATTTTAGAAACATAGAAAATAGGTGCAGTAGGAGGCCATTCGGCCCATCGAGCCAGCAACACCATTCATTGTGATCACGGCTGATCGAGTAGCATGCTTGGGTCGCATGCAACACAATGGTATGAATATTGAATTTTCAAATTTTAGGTCACTAACCTAAAACCGGCCTACTCAACCTCTCCCTCTTGGTCAAACCCTCTAGTTGTGACAACATCCTCGAAAATCCTCTCTGCCCTGGAAATATCCTCATAAGTCATCTGAGCACCATTTCCAGCTTGCCAACATCTTTCCTGCAACATAGAACTGAACACGACTCTAAATGTGCTCTCACAAACGTCTTATACAACTGCAACATGACCTAATTTTTATACTCAAATGCTCTGACTGATGAAGGCCAATGTACCAAAAACATTTTTGAACACCTTGTCGACCTGCGACTCGTAATCTTGCCATGTCTGTTCTCATCCAAATCATTGATATACATAACAGTAACAGGCCTAGCACCGGACCATGAGGCACACTGCTAGTCACAGACCACCAGTTCGAGAAGCTACCTTCCATCATTACCCATTGCTTCCTTCCAAGAAGCCAATTTTATATTCATTCGGCTATATCTCCTTTGATCCCATGCAATCTAACCTTCCAGAGCAGCCGACCATGTGATAATAGTAAGATTAAACGACAATTTACCAGTTTGTAGTTTGATCTTTATTTTATGATGAGTTACGTTGAGGGATTACATGAAGAAGCCCCGCCAGGCGCATGCGCGTAATATGCCAAAGCAGCGGCGTGAAAACAGAGAAAACATATAGCCGAAGTAACATAGTAAGGCTTTAAGAAGACTAGAACTACCAGATGATCTCTTAGATTATGAGGGTGGGAGCCGAGGGCACGTAATCCCTCAATGTAACTCCTAATAAAATAAGGATCAAACTTCGAACTGGTAAGTTCATCTTTAATCTTACTATTTTACTTCGGAGTCGCGTGAGTGACTACGTGAAGATTTCAAAGCTATGTGTTTTCATGCCGTAGATGAACTCCATACGGCAATCTGCTTCGGTTGACACAGTAGTGAATAAATAATATATTGAACATTGCTTCAAATTATTCAATAACTATTTTAAATAATCACAAAAACAGTAATAACCCCTCTGTCCGGGGGAAATTACAAACAATGATATGAAACAAAGCAAATGAATTAAATGGAACCCAAAACAGCATGCCGAAACCGTGGCACTGTCTGTACAGGTTTGTCAAAGAATTGTGAGAATGTTGATTCTCTAGACCATCCTGCGGCCGCGAGGATTTGGTCTAGCGGCACGTCCTGAGCCTTTGCCGCGGATGTTGAAGCCGCCCTGGTGGAGTGAGATTTAAATACATAAGTGTCAACTCCAGCATAATTGAGAACCTGTTTCAACCATCTAGAAATAGTTTGTACTGAAACTCTTTTATATGGCTTTTTATGACTAATGAGCAGTGTTGTCTCAGAACCTCTGAGACTCCTTGTTAACTCAAGATATTGGCTTAAGTGTCTAACTACACATAACATTTGGTCAACAGGATATGCTTTAAACGTCACCTTGGTTCCTGCCATACCTGGCCTGCTTTGTTTGATTAAATCATAGACATAAAATGTAATGTCATCTACAGACAAATGCATACAATCTATTCGTAACAGTTGTAATGTTTGTACACGTTGTGCTGAAACCAGCGCCATTAGCATAACCACTTTAAGAGTTAATCTCTGCATAGATAATGACGTAATTGGAGCCCATTGCCAAAGCAGTGTGAGAACTATACTAATATCCCAGATTTCTGCATATCTCGGTTTAGGAGGGTTTTTGTTAAAAATTACTCTCATAAATCGGGATACTAACGGATGAGACCCGATAGGTTGTTGTTCCGAAGACTGCCCTAAATAGGAGGACAAAGCACTCTGGGCACTGTCAATAGCACTATAACTCAAGTGCTCATCAAAATGCAAGTTAGCAAGGAACTTCAACACATCACATATGCTTGCAGTATGATAAGATACATTTGATTGTACACAGAACATCTCCCATTTCTTTATGTGAACCACATTTGTTTTTTTAGTGCTATTCCTCCAGGCTGCAGTGATAACCTCCATTGTCCTGTTCGACAATCCAAGCCCATGGAATGGTCTGTTCAGAACCTGCAGACCAACAAATAGATATGATCATGTAACGGGTGACTTTCTTATGTAACCGGATGCACCAACAAATTACTGCAGCTGGGAATCATCATGAATGGCTGAGCCATCATTCTGAGTACTAATGGGAACCATGGTTGTGTTGGCCAATCTGGGACCACCAAAACGCCTGTGGCGGAGTCACGCTCTATTTTGGTGAGGCATTTCGTGATCAGAAAAAATGGAGGCAATGCATAAAAGAATGAGTGCCCCCAATGTAACGAAAATGTATCCACAGCTACTGCACCTGGATCTGGCTCCCATTAAACATATTTAGGCAACTGGTGATTCAATCTGGATGTAAATAGTTCAATATCTGGCAACGAAAATCGAGTGACATTTGTTTGAAACATTTTAGAATTCAACATCCATTCTATATCGTCATTAAACGTTCGTGACCTATGGTCTGCCACCACATTGTCTACACCTGGTAAATAGATGACTGAAACCCAGATGTTCCTTGAAATACACCAATGCCACATGACGTTAGCCAAGTTATCACATGATACTGATCTTGCTCCTCCCATATGATTAATATATGCCACTGCTGTGGTGTTATCAGTCTGGAGTTGAACGTGTAAATTATCCATTGTGGAGCAATATGCCTTTAACCCATAAAATGCCCCCAATAACTCCAAATAATTAATCCCTTGTGTGTGGGGAATCAAACCTTCTTGTTCATTCCATCTACCCCCACAGCTAGACTCAGTGTCCATAGCCCCCCATCCAAGAGCTTACATCAGTCTGTAAGATCACTGAAGGTTCTTGCACCAAAATGTTATTGGTAGCTTGACTAACATTAACAATCCACTACTGCAATTCTGCTAGGGCTGTGGTTGGTAACTGCATAACCCGATCAAAATGGCATGCATGTTCTTTTAGTGCTTGTTCTCTTGCTCTATGCAAATGTTGATAATGCAAAGGTCCGAACTGTACTGCAGGGAAAGCTGCTACCAATTTCCCAATGACCTTAGCGACTTCTCGGATGGAGGGATAAAGTTTTTGTGTGAGGCAAGTACAGACATCAGCAATATCAACAACCATGGCTGTTGGTAATGTTTCTGTCATATCAACTAAATCAATAAGAAATCCCAACTACTCAATATTTTGGGTTGGTTGTAACTTGGACTTAGTTGGATGGACCAAAAACCTTAATGTTTCAAACACATTTTTGGTTACTGCAACTGACTCTTCAGCTGACTCTTTAGTGTTGCTGACAATTGAGATATCGTCATGCCAATGTGATTATGGGCCCAATTTGATTATAGCACAGATTTTATATTAAATAGTCTAGGTGCTGAACTTAAACCATTAGGCAATGCTTTGTATTGCCACAGCTGTCCCATCCAATTAAATTTCAGGTACCTGCGATAATGACTATGAATTGGCATTGAATAATATGCATCTTGCAAATCAATAGTTGCCATATATCAACCCTGTATTACCAGCTGTTTAGCAGTATCGAATGTGTCCATTTTAAAATGCCTATAGAGAACTGAAGAATTTAAGTGAGTGAGGTCCAGAATTGCTCTACAACCCCCATCGTTTTTAGGACTGGCAAATATATTAGACACAAATGGTTGAGGATGATTAATGGCTTTCTCAATCACTCCTTTTTGGCATAAATTCTTAATCTCACAGTTCAGTCTCTGAAGCAGAAAACACCAACATTTTATTTGGCTTGTGCTGTTGAGGTGGATCTATCCCTGAGATAAACTCAATGGTAGAACCTGGCACAGTATTTAGTATAAACATATCAGATGTTATACAGCACCATTCATTATAAAACAATTGTAATCTACCTCCAATAGGAGGTTGTCCACCAGAAACTTTATCGTTAACAAAAATTCCCTGTACCTCTACAGTTGGCCTGTAAGTCTGTTGTCTGCCCATATTGGGGTTGTAGCCGCTCTGTCGTGATGGGTAACCCAGTTTCCCCACTGACCTCCCCCTACTGGGCCCAGCACTTGGATCCGAACTTCGGTACGTAAACCCAGGCTTTCGAATAGGTGGCTGTGATATGCTTGGCTTCATTAAGCCAATTGTTTTGGCCTCATCATCAATTTCACGTATTTGCTTGACAAGGTCCGTTCCAAACAGGAATTAAGGCGTTTGTACATTATGACCGCTCCATACCACCGATTCCTACTGACTTCTCGAGCCAGCCTGATGGAGTTAAATACCCTCAGGCAAAAGTTTCAAAACCACTTACCTGCAAAATTTCTACTTACCGCTGGTGGAGCTGTGCCCTCCAGCCCATTCAGTGCGACATGCGCGGACATAATGACGTGCATGCGCCTGGCGGGGCTTCTTCGTGTAGGCGCTCACGTGAGTCCGAAGTAAAATCTAACAATGACAGACACAGCTATCTCAACTATATGATAGCTGCATTAAAGAGACATAAAAGAATCTTTTAACCAGGCACATGGATATGTGTAGAACGGAGGGCTATGGATCATGTGCAGGCAGATGAAATTAGTTTACTTTGTCATCATCAGGAGGTATGCGTTGGTGAGCACTTCGGGACATGTGATCACAATACCATTTGTTTCAATATAATTATGGAGAGAGTCAAAAATGGACCTAGGGTTGAGATTTTTGACGTTAAATCAAACGTTATATTGATTTTGGACTGAGATTTTTAAAATTATTTCCACAGTTTTAAAGATCACATTAAGCCCTGACTCAAAATTAATTATATTTGGGGTTTTAGATTCAACTCAAATTTTAACAGTAAATCAAAGAAATTTTCTGGATTACAGTTTAATAATTGGAAAAAAAATAATATTACAATTTTGGAAGGGACCATTATCCCCGACAATTAAAATGTGGACAGTAGAAATGTTGGAGACATTACAATTGGAGAGAATTAGATTTATCCTAATGGATAAACCTGAGATTTTTGAACAAATATGGTCTCCATTAACTGATTATATGAAGGGGTAGCTGGGCTCAGCATAGAAACTCAATTACCCGGTGGAAAGATCAAACAAAAATGTTTAAGATCAGATTTACATACTTGTCTCCATATATTATAATTAGAAATTGTTCCACTCATTGACAAGTTGTATACCGTTTTCTTTTCTACAAATATTTTTATTTTTATTTTTTATTTTTTTGTTTTTTGTTTTTGTTTATTTTATTTTTATTTTTATTTTTTTTTTCTTCTCTCTCTTCTTTATATTAATCAACTATAATCATACTTATAATTATTCACTATTCTTTCTTTATACTTTTTTCACTCTATAAAAAAAAGTGAGGCCAATATATATATTTTGTTAACATTTATATAATTTTGGAAAGATGCGCAAACAGAGGTGGGGGATAGACGAAGTAGCTGATAGCGTCCGCGGGCTTGGAATAGACTTTGGTCACTCGCGTTTTCTGTGAAACGGAGACAGAGACGGCGAGAAAGCGAAGGGAAGAGTCGGGGCTCGAGCAGAGGAAAGTGGGAGCTGGTTGGAAACTGGCGGAGAAGGAGATGAAGCATTAAAGCGGTGAACGAGAGCAGGAAGCAGCACCGATGCAGACATGATGTATCTGAGAGAGAGGTGGGGGGGGGGGGTGGTGGGGGTCTGGCGGCGACTGAAACAAGGAAGGATCTGCATCCTACAGAGAGACAGGCAGAGCCTGAGCACAACGCGCTCCCACCTGGAGCCGGGAATTCGGTTTGAACCCATTCTTCCAAAGATCCATTCCGAAGAAAACAAATCTGCTGTGTTGAGAGCAAATGCTGCCAACACGCGATACATCTCAGTCGGCGGCCTTTAGGACCCGGGGGAGCCCGGAGCTCTGGACCCGCCGCCCGCGGCTGCTGCTGAACCCGCAATTGTTTCAATCTTTATATTTTCACAAAAGTAATTTCTGTTCCGATGCCGGACGCGGTTAACGCGTTAAAATGAACGGATTGACAGCTCTGATTTCAGTTGCTGTTTATTTCACGCTTCCCACATTTACATTCCCACTGGTTTTATTTCCGCGCTCACTGGGGTTTCACGACGCGGAATTTGGGGATTAAATGGGAGCCGTTCGTTCAGCGCCGACCTGTTGTCCACCGGGTTTCTGCCCCACAGCCCCTGAGCAGGTCCCGGCACCCGACCCTTTTACACACCCGGAGCGGAACTGGAGACGATTCTCAGGCATTGCTCTCTACGCCAAGCCGCGAAGAAAGGATAAAGGTTCTCCGTGAATTTATTCCCAGTGAAGGTGTGGAGATGGGACTTGGTGGCCGCGTCGTAAAATGAAACTGTCCCAGACTCGTAACTTAGATAAACTCCCACCCTCAATGGGATGGGACGGGCGGGGAGAGGGGATGGAGTGGAGGTGAATGCATCAAACTCGACACCCTGCCGCCTGATGCTCCAGACTCCAGTCTCTGGGGTCAGTGTGACCGGTCTCTTCCTCTCCACAGACTCTGCGGCGACTCCCAGACTCCACCACTGACTCCCCACCACCTCCACCTCCCAGTAAAGTCTCCCCAATGTGAATCCCTCCGATCCCAGCACACACGGCCAGACTGTAAACCTCTTCCCGGTGTCAGGGAGACTCCTCCGGTCCCGGGTCCATCTCACCCTCTTCCGATCCTCAGACACCGCGAGCAGCGGGTGCGCTGTTTCCACATCCAGGGTGACGGAGACTGGGGGGAGAAGCAGAGAATCAGAGAGTCCCCGGGGGTCGGGGGGAGACTCGGGCAGCGCGGCCCCGGGACCGGGGCAGAGAAGAGGCCGCTCGGCCTCAGGCATAGGCGGGCGGACAACTGAAACCTTGCCTGGGATTTGACCCACATAAACATCGGATGTACAATAGACATATTTCCAGAAGTTTTTAACCGGGCAGGAGTTGGGAAATTCCGCGGGTAATCGGCTACGGGAGGGGGTGGTCAGTGCGGACGGGGAAAACGAATGCGGAAAGTGTAGCAATGTTACAAAATTTTGAGATTTTAAAAATCAAGGCTGCAATTTATCCCATCAGATAAAGCATAAAAAGAAGTTTAATTTGGCACCTAATTCACTTTCATATCTTCAGTATTAAGAAAGTTATGGCCATTTTCATACTCGGAAATTAGCATCTTGTTCCCCATTGCCTTTCAATTGACTTAACTCAAAAGCTGTGATCTGGATCAGTTAAAAGCCCATAACTTTCTTAAAAATTAATAGAACTCAATGAAATTTTCACATTATAGATTGAAGCATTCTGAAATAAATATGAAACAATCTTACTTGGATGACCTGAAATTAAAGCATATAATTAGTTAGTTATCTAATTGTAGCTAATTACAAAATTCAATGAGTAGATCTAAACATCTATCCATTTCTTAAGAAAAGATAAACTTTTTTTTAAATTGCCTAAGTGTCCAAATAACATTCACACAATAATCCACAATATAACATAATTTTTAAATCTCATTTTCATGAATTTCTGGGCCAAATGGAAGGAATTTAGTGTTTAATGCCTGTAAATTAATGGCCATTTAAATCAACTAGCGAGTGGGTTTTAGTGGAATGCGGTGGATTGGAACGTTGCGGTTTGCTGTGAAGTCGGGAGGAAAAATACTGTTTGTTCAGACATTTTTGTGGACCCCATTTCGCAACATGAAAATATTATTAATGCCTGCCGAAAAACCAACTTTTAATATAAAAATAAACTATTTACCTTTTTTTTCTCCCCTACGCAAAATGCTTCCGGTTGTTGGTTCTCACGGCTTTTGAAGGTGATTTTTAAATTACTCTAGTTAACAAATAATTGAGAGTAATTTAAAAATACCTTCATTCATGAAATGTCGGAGCGATTTTTCTTCCGCAACGAAATCGCCCGACATTCATCGATTATCCCTGCCTGTTAAAAAACGGCACTTTAAGCCTGCCCCCCCCTCCCCCCCTGAAAGGTGCCAAAGTCGCGCACACGGGGAGCGGCAGAACTGCAGCGCTGTTCAAGGTAAGTTTTGTAACATACCTAGAAAGTGAGGATAGACGAGACTTTGTGGGTGGGGGTGGAGAAATAAGGCGGGCCTTGCCAGTAAATCGCGAGGGAGGGGCAGATTGGAAGATGAGGAGACTGGTGTGTGGTAATTAGAGGTCATTAAAGAGAATGTAGAGATGTGGGGTGGAGTTACCGTGATCATACTGAACAGGAGTGGACTAGACGGGCGAGGTAATCTGCTACTGTTTACTTGCTTGGAGGGTGAGACAGAGGGAGGGCTGGCTCGGACCATGGAAAAAGCAGGTTGATTAATCAGTAGAATGCGTGGAGGCTTCAGTTTTTAAAGTAGCTGGAAGAGAGGAGATTTACGCGTGGATTTGATGCGTCTGTACAACCAAGAACACGCGGATATCACTGTGAACCAATATATGATCTTCACTGAGGGAATTGATAATGTTCTGCATGTAAGGCTGGTCCAGAAAGCGAAGGCGGGTGGGATCCAAGCGAGCTGGTTAAATTGATCCAGAATTGTCTCTGTGTTTGGAGGTAGAAGGTTGTGGTAGAAGGATGATTTTTTTTCTGCTTGGAGGTCTGTGACTGGTAGTGTGCAGCAGAGATCTGTGTTGCAACATTTGCTGTCGATTTTATACCTTGGATGTGAATGTACCTTGGATGTGAATGTAGGAGGTGTGACTACTAAGTTTGCAGAGAACGGGTAATGTTGTACATAGCGAGGAAGTCTGCCAAAGTCTGCAGCAGGATATAGGCTAGATCCTCGAAACCTGATGCTCATACAGGGATATCAAAACAGGTGGGCGCAGGTTTAACACGAGAGGATGGACTTTTAATGTGGATCTGAGCTGTCGATTTCTTCACACAGAGAGCTGTTGATACCTGGAATATTTTGCCAGAGGATGTGGTGGAATCAGATGTAATCACTACATTCAAAAGGCACTGTGATTTAATAAACGAGGTGTAAATAGTTCTAATGTAAACTAATGGGATTAGTGTGACTGGAAAAAAGGTGGTCATGGACGCGATGGGCCGAAGGGCCTGACCGCGTAATGTACAACTATGGCTAAGTGGCTGCAAGAGCACTTAATGATGAGTCTCCACAGTCACTGGTGCAGGGAATTTCAAAGTTTCCCCAGATTCTCCATGCAGTAATGTCTCCCTACCTCTGCTCTAAATGGTCCAGCCCACATTCTGAGAGGGTGTCCACTGGCTCCAGACCCCTGAGACAGGGGTAACATTCTCGCTACATGCAGCCCCCTGAGCCTTGTAAGGACTTATTGTTTCACTGAGTTCTCCTCAAACGCACCTGAACTCCCGAGTCTACGCAAATTCACCCAGCACAACAAACCCATTCTCCCAGGAAAAGGGATTTATTCAAGCGCAAAGTAACCGCTCTGAGTCTGCGATGCCTCTGCCAGAGTTAATTAATAGTAGTGATCTTCACCTCTAAGTATTATATAAAGATCTTTAAAAAGAACAATGGAAAAGGTATTCGTTTTACCTCGTTTGATGATATCAGAAGTTTCTCTCAATGCCATGTTGTAGAAAAAGGTGCGATCAAACTTTTCAATCGGTAACGCACCATCTTCCACTGACATTAGTTTGGCTTCATAACTAACCCTGCAAATATTTAACAGCTGGTTATTTACTGAGCATTCGCATATTTTTCAGCTGTTCTCTTAAAACATACATTGTTGCAGTCAAAAGCATGTCCTACCTCCTTTTGCGACCAACTTCTTCCTGAAATAAACAAAAACATAAATCTTAATTAATTGATGCAATGGAACTTACTTGTAATAGCAGGTAGGTTGTGGGATTATATCTGGAGAAGAACCAGACATAGTGCGATTGAGCATTTTAAGATCATTGGTGGATTTAAACCGGAAGGGGTTAGAAATATTATCACTACTTTTGGGAAGAACAAAAATCAAAGCTGAAATGTAAGGTGGCATTTAATGAATTCCATAAGAAATGCAGTAAACAGAACATGGAACTCCCAGGTCGGACTGAAGACAATATTGCAGATAAATTTAAGTTGAAGTGGGATAAATACATGAGGATTCCTGGAATTTGAGGAATTATTGTCGGATGTGGTGAGTAGATGGAACAGACTGAACATTGCACCAGTTCTGAATTACTGGTAAATGCGGCATTTATTTCAGAAACCCACCATTTTGTGACTGTGCATTTTCACTTCGCCAAACTGTAGTGTAACCGCTCACCTTCAGAAATAACACGCCGTCCTTGTGGTCTGTCTGTTCCTGTAACTTTGAGAGTTCCTCCTGAATGGATTTTAAATATTCTTGAATCTCCTGAAGATTTTTCTCCATTGTTTTTACAATCTTCTTCTCCTCTTCCCGGATATCTCTGAGTAAGTGCTGCCCTTTCTCAGTGAGAATCTGGTGCAGTTCAGCAAACTGGGATATGACCTGTGACTGAAGTTTGTGTGACTGTTTCTGTCAGAAGAAAGATGAGAGTCAATATATTATGTCACTCTGCTGTGTTTCCTCATGACATGGAAGGTGACATTTGGCTGGTCAATGTCGCACCCTGTAGTGCAGAAATAGGTCATTCGGCCCAACATGTCCATGCTGGGCTCTGTAATCTCATTTACCTGTATTTAATCCATAGCTGTAATTACCATGGCAATTTAAGAGCTTGTCTTAATAATTCAGACATATTTGGTGAAAGTAATGTACAAGCACATCATTTCCAATTCCCGAATTCAAGTCCCTGCAACCAGGGGAGTAATCGCTATCAAAACGTATTTTCTTGGCGGCCGCTGCGCGCTCACACACACATGCGCATGCACACACAGATACACACGCACACACGCACACACGCACACACGCACACACACACACACACACGAGTCCGAAGACGTGGGCCCTGTTCCAGCCCCGCGATGTGGAAGCTTCTGCTATGGTGCCGTTAGAACGAGTTAACTAGTGCACATCTGTACCACAGATTTAAAATACACTGGACGACACATGGACAACACAATATAGGACAGGACACTGTCAAGCTGTAGTGTGGAAACCAAACTATTCAAAACAAGCAATATATAAATGATCTGCATTAAAGGCAACCTAAAACTTTGTATTCTTGGATGTATGAAACAATTTTTCCCCAAATTGTCAGCTGTAAAAATAGTCAATTAGTTAATAAAATGCGTTATAATCTGAAGAAAGCATTTGGTCTCTGTAACATGTACCCGCATCAGGCAGTTTTAATAACTTCCATTAATTTTATTCAAAGGAACGCATCGTACTTGAAGCACGGCGAGTTCACACAATTATCTATATTACTAAAACTAAGATCTTTACCACTTTCTGACTTACTTTTTCGTGATTTCTGAAAGAACGCCGCCACTTATGACCGTCATGTTTGGCCACCATGCTCAGAATCCCCCTCCACCGGATTGGACCAGAGGCTTTTTCCCATTGATAAAAAATCATAACATTTCTAATGGGGTGAGGGACTATAAAACCCGGAAGTGTCGTGCCTCACTCAGTCTCTGCGAGATGGGGGAAGCGAAAGGGTCATGGCTCTCTGAGCTGCGAATAACACTGAATGCACGTCTACTCGACGGTGAGTTCCCTTGATGCGGTTGTAAAACGATTGCCAAATTGTTTGTCTTGGCTTTCAAAAAATGATTTCAGAAAATGTATTAGCTGTAAAGTGTTTGCCAAATTGTTTGTCTTGGCTTTTAAAAAAATGATTTCATAAAATGTATTGGATTTAAAATGTTTGCCAAATTGGATGTCTTGGCTTTTTAAATGGTTGCAACCGTTTTCGGATGGATAAGCGTGCATAAACATTTTATTAGATCAAGACTGTGTTTAATTGCAAAATTGGCGCTCATTCCGCGACCTCCGCTTAGTGGCAAGATAGCGTTGATGACATCATTTCTGGTTAGCGGCACGATGGTGCTGAGTGCGTCATTTCTGGATCGTGGAAAGATGGCGCAGACTGCAGAAGGCATAGTGAAGACGTCATTGAATAATTCAAGAGAGCTTACTGCTCTGCCTACGGTGAGTGTGTTTGTTGGACGGTATTTAAAGCACATTTTTACTTCAGCAGCAGTCTCTACAGGAGGCTTTATATATTTGAATCATTCGGTTTACACACTGTATGTTTACCACGTTCCGAAGTTACTTGGCATTTTAGTATTGTGTGTGAGTGTGTGTGTGTGTGCGTGTATGTGTTGTAAAATGGTTGCAAAATTGTTTGTCTTGTCTTTTAGAAATGTTTTTAGAAAGTATTGGTTGTAAAGTGTTTGCCAAATTGTTTGCCTTGGCTTCAAAAAAATATTTTCAGAAAATGTATTGGTTAAAAGTGTTTGGCAAATTATTTGTCTTGGCTTTTAAAACAATGTTTTCAGAAACTGTATTGGTTGTAAAGTGTTTGCCAAATTGTTTATCTTAACCATATAACCATATAACAATTACAGCACGGAAACAAGCCATCTCGGCCCTTCAAGTCCATGCCGAACAACTTTTTTCCCTCAGTCCCATCTGCCTACACTCATACCATAACCCTCCATACCCTTCTCATCCATATGCCTATCAAATTTATTTTTAAATGATACCAACGAACCTGCCGCCACCACTTCCACTGGAAGATCATTCCACACCGCTACCACTCTCTGAGTAAAGAAGTTCCCCCTCATGTTACCCCTAAACCTCTGTCCCTTAATTCTAAAGTCATGTCCTCTTGTTTGAATCTTCCCTATTCTCATAGGGAAAAGCTTGTCCATATCAACTCTGTCTATCCCTCTCATCATTTTAAAGACCTCTATCAAGTCCCCCCTTAACCTTCTGCGCTCCAGAGAATAAAGACCTAACTTATTCAACCTATCTCTGTAACTTAGCTGTTGAAACCCAGGCAACATTCTAGTAAATCTCCTCTGTACCCTCTCTATTTTGTTGACATCCTTCCTATAATTGGGCGACCAAAATTGTACACCATACTCCAGATTTGGTCTCACCAATGCCTTGCACAATTTTAACATTACATCCCAGCTTCTATACTCAATGCTCTGATTTATAAAGGCTAGCATACCAAAAGCTTTCTTTACCACCCTATCTATATGAGATTCCACCTTCAAGGAACTATGCACGGTTATTCCCAGATCCCTCTGTTCAACTGTATTCTTCAATTCCCTACCGTTTACCATGTATGTCCTATTTTGATTTGTCCTGCCAAGATGTAGTACCTCACATTTATCAGCATTAAACTCCATCTGCCATCTTTCAGCCCATTTTTCCAACTGGCCTAAATCACTCTTTAGACTTTGGAAATCCTCTTCATTATCCACAACACCCCCTATCTTGGTATCATCTGCATACTTACTAATCCAATTTACCACCCCTTCATCCAGATCATTGATGTACATAACAAACAACAAAGGACCCAACACGGATCCCTGAGGCACCCCACTAGTCACCTGCCTCCAACCCAACAAACAGCCATCCACCATTACCCTCTGGCTTCTCCCATTCAGCCACTGTTGAATCCATCTTGCTATTCCTGCATTGATACCCAACAGTTGAACCTTCTTAACCAACCTTCCACGAGGAACCTTGTCAAAGGCCTTACTAAAGTCCATATAGACAACATCCACTGCTTTACCCTCGTCAATTTCCCTAGTAACCTCTTCAAAAAATTCAAGAAGATTAGTCAAACATGACCTTCCAGGCATAAATCCATGTTGACTATTCCTAATTAGACACTCTTTATCCAGATACTTATATATATTATCTCTAAGTATCTTTTCCATTAATTTGCCCACCACTGAAGTCAAACTAACCGGTCTATAATTGCTAGGTTTACTTTTAGAACCCTTTTTAAACAATGGAACAACATGCGCAGTACACCAATCCTCGGGGATTATTCCCGTTTCTAATGACATTTGAAATATTTCTGTCATAGCCCCGGCTATTTCTACACTAACTTCCCACAATGTCCTAGGGAATATCCTGTCAGGACCTGGAGACTTATCCACTTTTAAAACAATGTTTTCAGGAAATGTATTGGTTGTAAAGTGTTTGCCAAATTGTTTGTCTTGGCTTGAGAAAAAAATATTTTCAGAAAATGTATTGGTTGCAAGGTGTTTGCCAAATTGTTTGTCTTGGCTTAAAAAAATGTTTACAGAAAATGTATAGGTTGTCTAGTATTTACTAAGAATTAAGGAATGCATATCGATGTAGCAGTTAATAGTGACAGTTAACACATCGTTTTCGTCTCAGTCAGAGAAATTAAGTGATAAATGACTCGAATCGTTCTACAGTGCACTACTCATGAAACCCGACACAATACTTTACAAAGCTTGTAATGAATATGGAATAGATGAACATTTATCATTGACAAAGGATGACATTTTCAGAGTCTTCTTTTCAGAGTCTAATTCATTTCAGAGTCTGAGCCAGCTGACCATGCATGCGGCCTTGACTTTGCAGCACGCTGTCGGATGGAAACTGATTGCAAAATAAATGTTTCACAAAACATGGAGGGGGTTTGTCCCCCGCCTCTGAAAACACATGGGGCATGCTGCCTGTCCCCCCGGGATTTCTGCCCATGCCTGCAAACGATTCCATTTCGTGTGACCACTAACCCTTACTGGACAGATCCAGCTCACCAGAACTAGAAGACAGCAGCACCACTTAGAATGAAAGACTTCATAAAGTCACACACCGAGGGGTAGACAATAGGTGCAGGAGTAGGCCATTCTGCCCGTCGAGCCAGCACCGCCATTCAATGTGGTCATGGCGGATCATCCACAATCAGTACCCCGTTCCTGCCTAATCCCCGTATCCCCTGACTCTGCCATCTTTAAGAGCCCTATCTAGCTCTCTCTTGAATGTATCCAGAGAAACGGCCTCCACCGCCCTCTGAGGCAGAGAATTCCACAGACTCACAACTCTGTGTGAAAATGTGTTTCCTTGTCTCCGTTCTAAATGGTTTGCCCTTTATTCTTAAATAGTGGCCCCTGGTTCTGGACTTCCCCTACATCGGGAACATTTTTCCTGCCTCTAGCGTGGCCAAACCCTTAATAGTCTTATATGTTTCAATAAGATCCCCTCTCATCCTTCTAAATCCCAGAGTATACAATCCCAGCCGCTCCATTCTCTCGGCATATAGTCCCGCCATCATGAAAATGAATATACATTAATGATCTGGTATATACATTAATGATCTGGATGAGGGAGGCTGGGTGAGTGGGCAGATGCAGTATAATGTGGATAAATGTGAGGTTATCCACTTTGGTGGCAAAAACAGGAGAGCAGACTATTATCTAAATGGTGGCCGATTAGGAAAAGGGGAGATGCAGCGCGACCTGGGTGTCATGGTACACCAGTCATTGAAAGTAGGCATGCAGGTGCAGCAGGCAGTGAAGAAAGTGAATGGTATGTTAGCTTTCATACCAAAAGGATTTCAGTATAGGAACAGGGAGGTTCTACTTCAGTTGTATAGGGTCTTGGTGAGACCACACCTGGAGTATTGCGTAAAGTTCTGGTCTCCAAATCTGAGGAAGGACATTATTGCCATAGAGGGAGTGCAGAGAAGGTTCACCAGACTGATTCCTGGGATGTCAGGACTGTCTTATGAAGTAACACTGGATAGACTCGGTTTATACTCTCTAGAATTTAGGAGATTGAGAGGGGAACATAGAAACTTACAAAATTCTTAAGGGGTTGGACAGGCTAGATGCAGGAAGATTGTTCCCGATGTTGGGGAGGTCCAGGACAAGGGGTCACAGCTTAAGGATAAGGGGGAAATCCTTTAGGACTGAATTGAGAAGGACTTTTTTCACACAGAGAGTGGTGGGTCTCTGGAACTCTCTGCCACAGAGGGTAGTTCAGGCCAGTTCATTGGCTATATTTAAGAGGGAGTTAGATGTGGCCCTTGTGGCTAAGGGGATCAGAGGGTATGGAGAGAAGGCAGGTATGGGATACTGAGTTGGATGATCAGCCATGATCATATTGAATGGTGGTGTAGGCTCAGAGGGCCGAATGGCCTACTCCTGCACCTAATTTCTATGTTTCTATGTTTCTAACCTTGTGAACCGACGCTGCACTTCCTCAAGAGCACAACTCAACGCTGCACTGCCTCAATAGCTGTTAGATACTGACCAAGATGCCCCAACTGAGCTATTTCCACCCGTCTGCATTTGGCCCAGATAGTTCTAAAACTTTTCTCTCCACGAACTTATTTTATATGTTGTTATGGTACCTGCTCAACCGCTTCCACGATCTCGGGTCCTCGACTACTGAGCTCTATAGAGTTGCCCCCTTATTACACGCATCACGTGGATCAAATCTACTCAGAATAATTACATCGATCGTTCACAGCCTCACCTGAACTTCAGAAATACTCTCTTTCTGTTTCTGCTCCATTTTATGGATCTCTGACGTTTTTTCTGTGACAGATTCGAAAGACGATTTCGCCTGTTCCTGGGGTTTGGGTTCAGATCGGAGAATAAAAATGTCAGACATGTCAGGAAAGAATATACATTAATGATCTGGTATATACATTAATGATCTGGATGAGGGAATTGAAGGCAATATCTCCAAGTTTGCGGATGACACTAAGCTGGGGGGCAGTGTTAGCTGTGAGGAGGATGCTAGGAGGCTGCAAGATGACTTCGATAGGCTGGGTGAGTGGGCAGATGCAGTATAATGTGGATAAATGTGAGGTTATCCACTTTGGTGGCAAAAATAGGAAAGCAGACTATTATCTAAATGGTGGCCGATTAGGAAAAGGGGAGATGCAGCGCGACCTGGGTGTCATGGTACACCAGTCATTGAAAGTAGGCATGCAGGTGCAGCAGGCAGTGAAGAAAGTGAATGGTATGTTAGCTTTCATAGCAAAAGGATTTCAGTATAGGAGCAGGGAGGTTCTACTTCAGTTGTATAGGGTCTTGGTGAGACCACACCTGGAGTATTGCGTACAGTTCTGGTCTCCAAATCTGAGGAAGGACATTATTGCCATAGAGGGAGTGCAGAGAAGGTTCACCAGACTGATCCCTGGGATGTCAGGACTGTCTTATGAAGTAACACAGGATAGACTCGGTTTATACTCTCTAGAATTTAGGAGATTGAGAGAGGAGCTTATAGAAACTTACAAAATTCTTAAGGGGTTGGACAGGCTAGATGCAGGAAGATTGTTCCCAATGTTGGGGAGGTCCAGGACAAGGGGTCACAGCTTAAGGATAAGGGGGAAATCCTTTAGGACCGAATTGAGAAGGACTTTTTTCACACAGAGAGTGGTGGGTCTCTGGAATTCTCTGGCACAGAGGGTAGTTGAGGCCAGTTCATTGGCTATATTTAAGAGGGAGTTAGATGTTGCCCTTGTGGCTAAGGGGATCAGAGGGTATGGAGAGAAGGCAGGTACGGGATACTGAGTTGGATGATCAGCCATGATCATATTGAATGGTGGTGTAGGCTCAAAGGGCCGAATGGCCTACTCCTGCACCTAATTTCTATGTTTCTATGTTTCTAACCTTGTGAACCTAGCTGCACTTCCTCAAGAGCACGACTCAACACTGCACTGCCTCAATCGCTGTTAGATACTGACCAAGATGCCCCAACTGGGCTATTTCCACCCGTCTGCATTTGGCCCAGATAGTTCTAAAACTTTTCTCTCCACGAACTTATTTTAATATATTTTATATGTTGTTATGGTACCTGCCCAACCGCTCCCAAGATCTCGGGTCCTCGACTACTGAGCTCTATAGAGTTGCCCCCTTATTACACGCATCACGTGGATCAAATCTACTCAGAATAATTACATCGATCGTTCACAGCCTCACCTGAACTTCAGAAATATTCTGTTTCTGCTCCATTTTATGGATCTCTGATGTTTTTTCTGTGAGGGATTCGGAAGAAGATTTCGCCTGTTCCTGGGGTTTGGGTTCAGATCGGAGAATAAAAATGTCAGACAATAAAGAAAAGATCGACAAATATGTGATCACAATTGATTTGCTTTTACCTTGTAGAATTCAATTGCGTCTTCTATCGGCTCGAAGCTGTGAGACGTGTGTTCCTGCGCAGACGCGCAAATCAAACAGATCAGTTTCTTGTCGGTTTTACAAAACAGCTGCAGTTCTTCCTGATGTTTCTCGCACTGAAGTTTACTTTTCTTCGCTGTGAGATTCGGGCTGAGTGCTCGAGCTTGCTCAGACAGTCTAACCATGGCCCGATTCACCGTGAGGGAGTGGCCTGTAGACTCCACTCTACATTCCGGGCAGGAGTTTCTCCCCTCTCTGCCCCAACTGATGCAGGAGCGGCAGAAGTTGTGCCCGCACTCCAGTATAACCGGACCGGTGAAGATATTCCGGCAGATGGAACAAACTACCCCCTCGGTCCAACTCTCCACCGGGTCTCTCGCAGCCATTTTAATTCCGGCACTTCCTGGTTCAAAATGTTTTTCACTGCGCACGCTGCCGTCCCGGGGAATGAATATTATTGGGCTGCAAGTGTTCAGTGTCCTGGCCACTCCCAACTAATCTCACACGGGGGAGGGGTCAGTTAGACATTAAACGGGCATAGAATATAGACAACAGAGAATAGACAAGAGCGGAGAGATTGCCCTGGGATTGTCTAAGGCGGGACAGAAAGGGACAGGGACCAGCGCTAAGGAGGTGTAACTGAGGAGGCGTTGCACCTGTTGGGAAGTGGAACCCGCCGCCCGCATCTCCGTTCACAGCCCGGGATCAGCATGGAAGGAAACATATTTTAATCCACATCAGTACACTCGTCTCTCACGCTCCAGTCTTCAGGTGCATCTATATTTGGAGAAACCTTGCATCATTTCATATTACGGTTGGTCAGTTTGGAGTAATATATTCAGTTTAGTTCACTCTGCTGTATGAAGAATGTGGATAATCTGAAAGGGTGCGGCCAATATTTATGAGGATGTTGCCTGGGCTTGAGGGCCTCACTGGAGGGAGAGATTGGGCAGACTGGGACCTTATTCATTGGAACGCAGTAGAATGACAGGATATCTTATAGAGGTGTGGTTAAGATCACAACGGGAATAAATCCGACATTTAACATGGTTATCAACTCAAGGGGCGCAATCTAATAGAACTGGTGAACTCGAGGCATCAACTGGAGGTTGGGGAGCAGTGGCGATGCAGAGATTTAGTTATCGAACGAGGAATCCAGTGGCACAATCCAGGGACACAATTTTAAGTATTTCCCCCCCCCCCCACTTTAAATACACCTTAATCGCCTCAAATGCTTGAAACTAATAAACTTTCTGAAATACCATGACAGCAACACTCTTATTTTGTTTAAGATCCAACTCCTTCAAGGTGGTTGAAGATCAAATGTTCTTGGAAATATCCGAGCGATCTACTCAGACGGCAATCTTTTTGTTGATTACAGCTCAGCTTTTAATACAATCATACCCAGCAAGCTGATCACAAAAATGCTAGACCTTGGCCTCAGCAGGCAACTGTGTCGGTGGATATTGGACTTTCTCAGTGAACGCCCACAGACGGTGAGACTTGGACCCTACACCTCGACATCCCTGACCCTCAGCACAGGAGCAGCGCAGGGCAGTGTGCTCAGTCCGCTCCTCTACGCCCTATACACACATGACTGCTTGCCCCATCACCCCGCAAATAGGATCATAACATTTGCGGACAATACAACTGTGGTGGGGCTCATCTCAAATGGGAACGAGGTTGCCTACAGAGAGGAGGTGCACAGACTTTCTGAGTGGTGTGCTCACAACAATCTCTCTCTGAACACTAAAAAGACAAAGGAGATCATCACTGATTTCAGGTGACATAGAGCGGAGCTCAGGCCACTGGAGATAGGGGGCGAGGAGGTGGGGAGGGTGCCTAGTTTTAATTTTCTGGGGATCAAAATCAGTGAGGATCTTAAATGGTCTGTGAACTCTGCTGTAGTTGTTAAAAAGGCGCAATAGAGATTTTACTTCCTCTGAACACTGAGGTAGGCCCATCTGTCTGCTAAACTGCTGGAGTCTTTCTACCGCTGTTTGGTAGAAAGCATACTGACTTACTGCATAACTGCCTGGTTTGGGAACAGTTCAGCAGCTGACAGAGCAGCTCTCCAGAGGGTGATAAAAACTGCCCAGGGTATCATTGGACTCCCCCTGCCCCCTCTGGAGGACATTTACAACTCCAGATGCTGCAGCAAGACCTGTGATATATCGTGAAAGACATTACACATCCTTGTCACCACCTTTTCACACTGCTGCCCTCAGGAAAAAGGTACAGGTCATTAAAGTCACGCACCGCCAGACTCAAGAACAGCTTTTACCCATCAGCAATCTTGGAACTGAACTCTGTCTCGGGGGGGGGGGGGGGGGGGGGGGGAGACAGTGTTAATTTATGTAAATGTGAATCCATGGGTGGGTTTGGGGAGGGAGGGAGTGTAAAAAGTATGAGTATGTGAATGTTTGAAGTTCTTTTAAATGGAGAGAGACAGTAATCTCGTTGTATGTGACACATGCAATGACAATAAAGCATTCTAATCTAATCTAATCTAATTAGTGATGTGCAATAAATGCTGGGCTTGCAGCGACATCTACACCCTGAGAAATTGATCAGCTACTTACATTAATTCCTTAATAAGAAGGTTAAGTTTTGTTTACTAAAAACAGTATTGTATTTACTCGTGAAGTTGAAGAAAAACAATGCAAATAATAGCACAATGTATTACTCAGGTTAGGCAACCAGGTAGCTCTTGCGGTCTCTCTTGTTCGGTTCTCTTGTCATGCCGGATTGTGTCTCAGTCACTGCCACTGCTCCCACATCGATGCCGGCCTCCAGCATCAGAATCTGTTCAGTCTCTCTGCCCCAGATTCACCATCCCCAGGGGCAATGGGTTAATATATCGGCCGATTCTGCAGTATCAGGTTTTACCAGCCGGTGGGGACCCTGTGCAGCGCAAACATTTAGACAGCTCGGAGGTAGACAAAAATAGGTGACGTTTCGAGTTGAGACCCTTCTTAAGTCTGAAGGTCTTGACCCGAAACGTCATCTATTCCTTCGCTCCATAGATGCTGCCTCACCTGCTGAGTTTCTCCAGCATTTTTCTCTACCTTCGATTTTTCCAGCATCTGCAGTTCCTTCTTAAACATTTAGACAGGATGCATCGGTTGAAAGCGGTGAACTGCAGCGAACTGAACTTCCTGACATGCATGAGGTTGTGTGCATAAAGTTGGTACTAACCTTCTTGACGTGCTATATATGTTTACACCATGTTCTACTATTTTGAATTTCTACAAACATGTGATTTGTTTAATGTAACAATTCGCACGACCAATAAAATGCACAAAAACCTAATAGAAAAGTTTTGTTTATTCGAATTTCATGCCCCAGTGTTTAACTGAAATAAACTGCAAACTGTATGGACTTTAGAGCTTGGTTTTAAAATCTGGTACAGTGAAAAGCTTTTGTTGCGTGCACTCCAGTCAGCGGAAAGACAATGCATGATTACAATCGAGCCATTACAGTGTATCATAATCATAATCAGGGCCGCCTGCTCCATGATGTTAGGCCGCAGAGAGACCGGAGATATGATCCTGAAAATAATCGCATCTCCGGCAAGGCGAGAGATTGAAAAAATATTTCTCCCGACCCCTCCCGCACAGAAAACAAACCAGAGAAGATTAAACCACACTTTAAAAACACACTGAAAATAACAAAAAAGTCGAAAAGGCAGACAGACTGAAATCTATCCGGTGAATCAGCCTCCATTGCCTTCTAAGGTAGAGAATTCCACAAATTCACCCAACTCTCGAGGGTGAAAAAGTTTGTCCTCATCTCAGTTCTAATGGCTAGTCAGTTTGACCTGAGACTAACAATGGTTAAAACAATTGTCCCTTGTATGTGGGATAATGTTAGTGAACGTGTTATCGAGAATGGATCGACAGGGCTAATGTTCACTGGAATTTAGAAGGATGAGATGGGATCTTGTAGAAACATACAATCTTTTAGCCGATTGGACAGGCTGGATGCATGGACAATGTCCCCGATGTTAGGGGAATCCAGAACCAGGGGTCACAGTTTAAAATTAAGGGGTAGGTCATATAGGACTTAGATGAGGGAGAACTTTTTAACTCGGAGAATTGTGAATCTGTGGAATTCACTGTCACAGAAGGCAGTGGGGGCCAATTCACTGGGTGTGTTCAAGAGAGAGTTAGATATAGCTCTCATGGTTAATGGAATCAAGGGATATGGGGGAGAAAGCAAGAACAGGGTACTGATTTTGGATGTTCAGATGCGATCAAATTAAATGACGGTTCTCGCTCGAAGGGCCGAGTGGCCTACTCCTGCACCTATTTTCTATATTTCAATGTTTCTACGTTTCTCTCGTTACATTTTGGAGAGTGAATCAATTTATCTGGGAAGGAACAAGATTTTCATGAACTGGGTCTCTGGGCGGATTAAAGGCTGATTTATCTAACTGGGAGAAAAGTGATGCAAGTTGGTAAAACAGACCAGGGGAGATTATACGCATTAAAAGGTTACGCCCTGTGTTGTTTTTTGCAGACTGGATAGGCATTGGAATGCAGACACACAGCTCCATGAAAATTGCACCAGGAATGGGCAGGGTGGTGACGAAGGCGTTTGGCACATTTGCTGGGTCTGAGAGGGAATTAAATGCAGGATTTGATTCAACTGTACAAGACACTAGTAAGATGCACACCTCCAGATTCAGGGACAGTTTCTTCCCAGCTGTTATCAGGCAACTGAATTCTCCTGCCACAACCAGACAGCAGTGCTGAACTACTATCTATCTCTTTGGTGACCCTCAGACTATACTTGATCGGACTTTGCTGTTTTTACGTTGCACTGAATATTCTTCCCTTATTGTGTTTCTACACATGAGAAATGGCTTGATTTTTTGCTGACTGGACAGCACGCAACAAGAGCTTTTCACTGTAGCTCGGAACACGTGTTAATAAACCAAACTGAACAACTGAACTGACTGCATTTACAGTCCTTCCCCCTCACCTACATCCAGGGATCACAGCCATCCTTCCAAATGAGGCAGAGGTTCACGGTCACCTCATCTACTGCATCCTGTATTCCTGGTGACGCCTGGTGTGAATTCATGTGAAAGTTCAGAGTCGCCGACCATTTGGCTGAACACTTACACTCAGTCCGCCAAGGGCTGCCGGATGCCACTATTTTAACTCCTCTTCCCATTCCAACGTTGACCTTTCTGTCCTGGGCCTTCTCCATTGCCAGAGTGAGGCCATACACAAACTGGAGGAACAGTTCCTTATATTTCCAACAACATCAATAAAAGTATTTTTCATGTACAGCGGGTCTGACAGGGAAAGGGAAAATTTTGACCAGAGACTCGGAATGCGAACTCATGTCCTCTCTCCTCAGATCCTGCCTGACCAACTGCGGACCCATCCCAAGCCCACTTGACTATCGCAGCTTTGCCTACCCACACAACAGAGGTCTGAGCTCAGACAAAAAGGTCAGAGATTTTGCAACCCACTTTGTTGGGAGTTGGGAATGCTGATCACAAGTCTGGAAGACTACGGACATGGGGCATGGAATGGCAACATTCCTTGATTGAGGAGCGAGGATTGTTTACTGACATTGGAGTCAGGAAGACAAGTAGTGTGGCCCGCAGTTTAGGGAGGGAAAGTCGGAGGAGTGATCTCGATGCAAACTCAGTTAGAATTTCATTACTCCGTCTCGGTATATATAACAATAAAAAACTCATGAGTCTTTCTCTCTCTTGGGCTGAGGGCGGAGATTAAAGTTTGACTTGGTGGATCGGGTAAAAGAAGTAAAGAAAGAGAGGCAGATAATCAGAGGGGAAAACATGTAAAAGAGGGTTAGTTCATTGAAATCAAACCCACTTACAATATTGTAGATTTGTAGATCAATACAACAGATACATTTAATACCCTGTTGTTGAAGTTGGATAATTCGCACGACCAGTAATATTCACAAGAACCGAAGAGAAAGATTGTGATTATTCGAATTATGTGCTTGTTGCTTCTAATACCCAATTGAAATAAACCCAAACGCTTTCCACTGTTTTGCTTGCTTTTAAACTATTTTTGTGTATCCCCCTGTCCGCATTTCAGTTGCCATTCGCTAAATTTCAAAGAGATTTACGCTTGTAGAGCACTTTGGGGTCTCCTGAAAGATATGCGAGGACATTGTGTAAATGTAAGCGGTTTGTTGCTGTACGCAATCGATCTTGGAGCGGATATTCCATTCCCTATGCACAAAGTGGAGTAGTGGATAGACGAATGGACAGTCTTTTACCCGGAGTAATGGAATCGGGAACTAGAGGACACGGGTTTGTGGTGAGAGGTGGAAGATGTAATCGGAACCTGAAGAACAAATTGTTCACACAGAAAGTCATGGGTACATGAAACAAGCTACCAGATAACGTAAGCGAGATTGGCCAACAACGTGCCGATGGGCTTTAGGACCCGGGGGAGCCCGGAGCTGTGGACCCGCCGCGGCTGCTGCTGAACCCGCGGTCAATGGGGTTTCGGGCGCGAAACGGCGGCGGAACCATCAATGAAAGGGGCGGGGCACGGCCGAGGGGAGGTGGAGCTCAGCCCCGTCAATCACAGCCCTGACCAGAAAGTGCATGTAATTTGATATATGCTTCTCGTAAATGTCATTCCTTTAAATTAAATACATCGGTATTTCCTATCGCGAATTGTTCATTACATTAGGTTGCACAATAACATTACTTCCATAACAAACACTTTAATGAAGAAGTGTCCCGTCCCGAAACGTCACCCATTCCTTCTCTTCAGAGATGCTGCCTGTCCCGCTGAGTTACTCCAACATCTTGTCTTCGGTTTAAACCAGCATTGGCAGATATTTTCTACACACTATAATTTTATTTAAAAGTCTCATGTGCAACTTGAATTCAACTCAATGATTCAATTATTGTCACATGTTCCTAGGTACAGTGAAATTCTTTGTTTTGCCTGCAATTTGGTAAAATACAGACCTCACTGAGGCGGTACACGATGCGTGGCCACGATCATCCACACGATCATCGTGCCCCGTTCCTGCCTTCTCCCCATATCCCTTGATTTTTCTCGCCCAAAGAGCTCTATTTCACTCTATTTTGAATGCACCCAATGAATCGGCCTCCATCCTCTTCTGAGGCAGAGAATTCCACAAATTCACAATTCTCTGAGTGAAAAAGTGTTTCCTCATCTCAGTTCTAATGGTTGGACAGTTTGAGATGAGACTAACATTGGTTAAAACATCGTCCCTAGTGTAGAGGATAGTGTTGGTGTATGGGTGATCGAGAATGGATCGACTGGGCTAATCTATATTACTAAAACTAAGATCTTGACCATTTACTGACTTTCTGTTTCGTGATTTCGGAAAGAACGTGGTCATTTATGGCTGTCATTTTTAGCCACTTCGCTCAGAGTTCCCCTCCACCGGATTGGACCAGAGGATTTTTCCAAACGAAGAAAAATCAGAGAGTTAATAATGTTTTTTTAAATGTCATCATTCTCTCTTTTGCCCCCGCTGGCGGTAGGTGGGAGGGACTATAAAACCCGGACGTGTAGTGCCTCACTCAGTCTCTGCGAGATGGAGGAAGCGAGAGGGTCACAGCTCTCTGAGCTGCGAATACCACTGACCGCACGTCTACTCGACAGTGAGTCCCCTTGATTTGGTTGTAAAACGTTTGCCAAATTGTTTGTCTTGGCTTTAAAAAAAAATGTTTTCAGAAAATGTATTGGTTGTAAAGTGTTTGCCAAATTGTTTGTCTTGGCTTTTTAAAACATGTTTTCAGTAAATGTATTGGTTAAAAGTGTTTGCTAAATTGTTTGTCTAGGCTTTTTAAATGGTTGCAACAGTTTTCGGATGGATAAAGCATGAATAAACATTTTCTTAAATCAGGACTGTGTTTAATTGGCGCTCATTCTGTGACTTCTGCGCAGTGGCAGGATGACGCCAATGACGTCATTTCCGGTTTGCGGCAAGCTGGCGATGAGTGCGTCATTTCCGGTTCGTGGCAAGATGGCGCTGACTGCAGAAGACATAGTGAAGACGTTGTTGAATAATTTAAGATAGATTACTGCTCTGTCTCTGGTGAGTGTGTTTGTTGGACGTTATTTAAAGCAGATTTTTGCTTCAGCAGCAGCCTCTACAGGAGGCTTTAAACGTTTGAATCATTCGGTTTTCACACTGTATGTTTACCACGTTCTGAAATTACTTGGCATTTTATTATTAGGTGTGTGTGTGTGTGAGTGAGTGTGTGTGTGTGTGTGCAGAAATTGTATTGGTTGCGAAAGTGTTTGTCTTGACTTTTAAAAAAATGTATTGGCTGTAAAGTGTTTGCCAAATTGTTTCCCTTGGCTTTTAAAATGGTTGCAACCATTTTCGGATGGATAAAGCGTGAATAAACATTTTATTAGATCAGGACTGTGTTTAATTGCAAAATTCCGCTTAGTGGCAAGACGGCGGTGATTACGTCATTTCCGGTCAGCGGCACGATGACGCTGAATGCGTCATTTCCGGTTCGTGGCAAGATGGCGCTGACTGCAGTAGATATAGTGAAGACGTCATTGAATAATGAAGAGCTTACTGCTCTGTCTATGAGTGTGTTTGTTGGACGTTATTTAAAGCACGTTTTTGCTTCATCAGCAGCCTCTACAGGAGGTGTTAAATGTTTGAATCATTCGGTTTACACACTGTATGTAACGAGGAGTGCATTAGTGAATGTAAAAGTGTAATGTCTAGCAAAATGGAAAAAATGGCAGCGTTTGAGCATCTGGTTTTGGCGGACCATGAAATCAAAGGCCAAAGATCTTATCTGAACCACGCACCCAGACACACACACAGAGTTTTAAATAAGTACTAGACCAAGTGCAGACCCATTGGGTCTGTTCCCCAACGTGCGGTTGCAGGGGGGGGGGGCAGCATGTCCCTGAGGGTGGGTGAGGGGGTTAGAGAGGGGTGGGGTAAGGGGAAGGGGAGGGGAGGGTGCGAGGAGAGGAGTTATGGAGAAGAGGGGAGAAGGAGGTGGAGGGGAGAGGAGAGGGGGAGAAAGAGGGGTAGGGGAGGTGGAGACTGGAGGGGGAGGGAGATAGAGAGAGAAAGGAGAGGGAGAGAGGTGGGGAGAGAGGGGGTGAGAGAGGGGGAGAGAGAGAGAGAAAGGAGATGGCTAGTGGGGAGGGGAGGGAGAGGGGCAGATTGGGGAGTGAGGGGGAGATGGGTAGCAGGGAGTGGTGCAAGAGCGAGGGGAAGGGGGTGGGGGGAAAATGGGGGTGAAGAGGGGTGGGGGAGAGAGGGGGTGGGAGGGGCGAGGGAGGAGGAGAGGGGGGTGGGGAGGGTGTGAGAGAGTTCAGGGAGGGGGTGAGAGAGGGGTGGGCGAGGGGTGAGAGAGGGAGGACGGGAAGGGGAGAGTGGGAGAAGAGTGTGAAGGGAGGGGGAGAGGGGTAGGGAGGGGTAGGAGGGAAAGAGGGAAGAGTGTGGAGGGTGGGGGGGAGTGGTAGGGGGAAGGGTAAGAGTGGGAAGGGGGAGGGAAGGGAGGATGGGAGAGAGGGGTGGGGGAGGGAGGGGGAGAGAGAAGTGGAAGTGGGGAGGGAGGGTGAGAGGTGTAGGGGAGAGTGGTGGAAGTGGGAGAGAGAGGGGGAGGGGGAGTTGTGGAAGAGGGAGAGTGGAGTAGGGGAAAGGAGAAGGGGGTGTGGGAGAGTGGGATGGGGTGGGAGGAGGAGGAGGGGGGAGGAGAGGGAGATGGAGAGGGGGAGGAGAGGGGTGGGGGAGGAGAGAGGGATGGGGAAGGGTGAGAGAGGTGTGGGGGCGGGGGGAGGGATGGGGAAGGAGATGGGGTAGGGGAGGGAGGGGGAAGAGTGTGGAGGGAGGGGGAGAGGGGTGGGGGGAGAGAGGGGAAAGAGTGCGGTGGTAGTGAGGGAGGGGGAGGGGTAGGGGCAGTCCATCTATTCCCCACTCCCCATTACCCCAAATCCTCTTTCTCTATTCCCACACATGTGATCAAGCGTTTCGACACAGGCTGCTGGGGGCGGGGCTGGGGTAAAGTAAGATGTAAATGAGATCCATTCCGATTGGACATTTGTGAGGGATGGCATTGTGACATCACAGGATGGAATGTTTACCAACATTCTGTGGGTGAGAGCAGTTTGATTGTTTTAAGATTCTGAAAAATTTGGGGGGGGGGGGTGGGAAGGACTTTATTAAAAATTGTGTACCTACCAATGTCTAAACGTAAAGAGGAGCGCCTTTGTGAATGTACAAGCGTAACGTCTGGCTAAATGGAAAAAACGGTGGCGTCTGAGGGTCCTGTTTTGGCGGAGCAGGGAATCAAAGG
This sequence comes from Raja brachyura, assembly GCA_963514005.1. The sequence goes on from OY740784.1 coordinate 318,927, forward strand.
GGGAAAACGTGGCAGCTGGATGGCAGGCGGACGGCTGTCGGCAGACACACACAGAGTTTTAATATAATGGAGATATGATATGATACTAGACCAAGTGCAGACCCGTTGGGTCTGTTCCCCCAACGTGCGGTTGCAGGGGGGGGGGCGGGGCAGCATGGCCCTGAGGGTGGGTGAGGGGGGTAGAGAGGGGTGGGGGAAGGGGAAGGGGAGAGGAGAGGGGAAGGTGAGAGGAGAGGGGTTAGGGAGAAGAGGGGAGGAAAGGGAGGGGGAGGGGAGAGGAGAGGGGGAGGAAGAGGGGTGGGGAAAGGTGAAGAGAGAATGGAGTGGGAGAGAGAAAGGAGAGGGAGAGAGGTGGGGAGAGAGGGGTGGGGGAAGGGGAGGGGGAGGTGAGAGGAGAGGGGTGGTGGAGAAGAGGGGAGGAAAGGGAGAGGTAGCGGGGAGAGGAGAGGGGGAGGAAGAGGGGGAGAGAGAGTGGAGGGGGAGAGAGAGGAGAGGGAGTGGAAAGGGAGAGAGGAGGGGTAGAGAGAAAGGGGAGGGAGAGAGGTGGAGAGGGGGAGGGAGAGGGGAAGAGTGGGGAGTGAGCGGGAATGGGGTAGCAGGGAGTAGTGCAAGAGAGAGGAGAGGGGTTGATGGGCGTGAAGGGTGGGGGAGGGGGAGAGAGGGGGTGGGAAGGGTGGGGGAGGGGGAGAGAGGGGGTGGGAAGGGAGGAGGGAGGGGTGAGGAGAGAGGGAGATGGAGGGGGTGAGAGAGGGGAGGGGGGGGGAGAGAGGGAGGAAGGTGGAGGAGGGAGGAGAGGGAGGAGAGGGAGGAGGAACGGGGGGAGGGGAGAGAGTGGGAAGAGTGGGGATGGAGGGGGAGAGTGGAGAGAAGGGTAAGAGTGGGGAGGGAGAGGGAAGGGAGGGGGAGGGGAGAGGAGAGGGGAGGAAGAGTGGTAGGGGAGAGGTGGAGAGAGAGTGGAGGGGGAGAGGAGGGAGAGGAGGGAGAGAGAAAGGAGAGGGAGAGAGAGGGGGTGAGAGAGGAGGGGGAGAGGTGGGGAGGGGCAGAGTGGGGAGTGAGGGAGAGAGGGGTAGCAGGGAGTGGTGCAAGAGCGAGGGGAAGGGGAGAGAGGGGGTGGGAGGGGTGAGGAGAGAGGGAGATGGAGAGAGGGGAGAGGGAGGAGGAGAGGGGGTGGGGGAGAGTGTGAGAGGGTTCAGGGAGGGGGTGAGAGAGGGGTGGAGGAGGGGGGAGAGAGGGAGGAGGCGAAGGGGTGAGAGAGGGGTGGAGGAGGGGGGAGAGAGGGAGGAGGCGAAGGGGTGAGAGAGGGGTGGAGGAGGGGGGAGAGAGGGAGGAGGCGAAGGGGTGAGAGAGGGGTGGAGGAGGGGGGAGAGAGGGAGGAGGCGAAGGGGAGAGAGAGGGAAGAGTGTGGAGGGAGGGGGGAGTGGTTGGGGGAGGGGGAAGAGTGGGGAGGGAGGGGGAGAGTGGAGAGAGGGGGAAGAGTGGGGAGGCAGGGAAGGCAGGAGGGGAGAGAGGGGTGGGGGTGTGGGGGAGTGAGGGGGAGAGGTGGGGGATGGGGGAGAGAGAAGTGGAAGTGGGGAGGGAGGGTGAGAGGTGCAGGGGAGAGTGGTGGAAGTGGGAGAGAGAGGGGGAAGGGGGAGTGGTGGAAGAGGGAGAGAGGGAGGGGAGGGGGGTGAGGGAGTCGTGGAAGAGGGAGAGGGGTAGGGAAAAAGGGGTGCACGGGAGAGAGGGGAGGGAGGGGGGAGGGAGGGGAAGAAAAGTGGAAAAGTGGGGGGGAGAGGGGTAGGGGGAGTGGTTGAAGAGGAACAGAGGGGTAGGGGGAAGGGGGTTGGAGGGAGTGGTGGAAGAGGGACAGGGGAGAGAAGGAAGGGGGTGGGGGAGAGAGGGAAGGGGGTGCGAGGAGGAGGGGGTGAGGGGGGTAGAGAGGGGTGGGGGAAGGGGAGGTGAGAGCAGAGGGGTGGTGGAGAAGAGGGGAGGAAAGGGAGAGGTGGCGGGGAGAGGAGAGGGGGAGGAAGAGGGGGAGGGGAGAGGTGGAGAGAGAGTGGAGGGGGAGAGAGAGGAAAGGGAGAGAATGGAAGGGGAGAGAGAGGAGGGGGAGAGAGAGAGAGGAGGGGGAGAGAGAGGAGGGGGAGAGAGAGAGGAGGGGGAGAGAGAGAGGAGGGGGGAGAGAGAGAGAAAGGGGAGGGAGAGAGAAAGGGGAAGAGTGGGGAGTGAGCGGGTGGGGTAGCAGGGAGTGGTGCAAGAGAGCGAGGAATGGGTGGGGGGGAAGATGGGGGTGAAGAGGGGGGTGGGCGGGGAGGAGGGAGGGGTGAGGAATGAGGGAGATGGAGGGGGGGAGAGGGGAAGGGGCGGAGGGGTAGGGGTGAGAGGGGTAGGGGAGGGGGGAGAGAGGGGTGGGGAGGGGGAGTGGGAGCAGAGGGAGGAGGGAGAGGGGGCAGGGGACAGAGGGGGAAGAGTGTGGAGGGAGGGGGAGAGTGGTAGGGGGAGGAGGGAGGGGGAAGAGTGTGGAGAGAGGGGGAAGGGAGGGGGGTGAGAGAGAGGTGGGGGGAAAGAGGTGTGGGGGAGGGGGGGAGGGGATGAGGGAGATGGGGTAGGGGAAGGAGGGGCAAGAGTGTGGAGGGAGGGGGAGAGGGGTGGGGGGAGAGAGCGGAAAGAGTGGGGTGGTAGTGGGGGAGGGGTAGGGGCAGTCCATCTATTCCCCACTCCCTATCACCCCCAACCCTCCTCTATTCCCACACACGTGATCAAGCGCTTCGACACAGGCTGTGGTGGGGGTGAGGCTGGGGCAAAGGAAGATGTAAATGAGATCCATTCCAATTGGACATTGTACTATCTTGTACCAATCTGGCTGTATTTTGTAAACGTCCTCTCGTCTCTTGTGTCGTTCTGCTCATTACTGCTTCTCAACGTCGCTTTGTGTTGTTCCTTGACCATCCAGCAACTCAATTGCTCCCATTTCTTTGCATGATGTAAAAAAAGAAAGATATTTATCACGATGTAGATATTCATAAACTTGTAAAGGTAATATCATCTATTGTACACATTTATAAACTTCTAAAGACATTTATATCTATCAATGCATTTACCTATAATTAAAAAAAACATTACACAATAATGTACCATTTTGTATGTAATTTGGCAGCTTATTGTTGTGTCTCTTGTTCCATGCAAACTTCCATTATTAACTCAAGCATTTGTCTAATTACAACATTCCTGGTTGATGTTCCATCCCTCAGGAACACTTTTACTTGTTTCTTTGCCTTTCCTCTGCTAAGAGCTACATATAGTTGGCCATGTTGAAATACCGGTTTCTCAAGGTTTCTCAAGACCTTCTCCATGGTTTGCCCTTGTGCCTTATGAATTGTCATCGCAAAACTTGACTGAATAGGGAATTGGCTCCGCCTAATGGGAATGTTTTCATCTTCTGACAAATTGATCTTCATCCTAGGAATAAGAACAATCTCTTCTTTGTAGGCACCCATGTTGATTCCAGCAACAATGAGATTATTGTGTAGCTGTTCTACAATTAACCTCGTTCCATTGCAAAGCTTTGGGGGTTGCAAGTTTCCGATGAAGACAATTGGAGATCCTTTCTTCAACTCCAATTTGGGTGGTGGTAATCCACAGATCTCGACTGAATCGAGGAATTCCGTTGGGAAGTGAGTTAAATTTGTTCCGTCAGTGACAGTATTGAAAGAATAGTACTCCCTCATGGTTCCAGGGAAGCGTCTGACACACGTTGAATTGATTCTTCTCATCGTATCATTGTGAGGAACCAAGATACAATTCTTAGAGAATAAAGTTGCAGGGTGGTCAAATGCTGGATAGATATAATCAATGCCGTCATCCAGTGTTCTTGCTGAGAGAACCATGTCTTCTGGAATGTTAATTTCATTGTCTTCATTCTTTTCAATCTTGTCCTCTCCTACATCCAACAGAAATTGAGAATATGCACCCTGTCCTTCGGTCAATCGCATATTCCTCTTGAATTCAAGCTTTGTGAAAGTTTGCCACAAGTATGATGTCTTGATGCAGGAGTTCTGAACATCAATATCACTTCCCATCTTCACTACAGGAAGGAGTTGACTAAAATCACCACAACAAATGGTAAGAATCCCGCCAAAAGTATCCTTTTTGCGGCATACATCTTGAAGAGTTCTGTCCACCGCTTCAAAGCACTCCCTCCCAATGAATGGGCATTCATCCCAAACAACGAGCTTCACTCTCCTGAAGAAATCTCCCGTTTTAGAGTCGCTGTTGATGTTGCACGTTGAATCCTCCGTCACATTGATAGGTATCTTGAAGAGAGAATGTGCAGTTCTTCCACCAGGCATTAATGTGGCTGCGATACCAGACGATGCTACAGCAATGGCAATTTGACCTTGAGCTCTAACCGTGGAGAGGGTCAAATATATCATAAATGTCTTTCCTGTTTCTCCTGGTGAGTCAATGCATATCATTGAAGATAGATCCCTTTGCAAGCAGTCACACACATGGTCATAAACCTCTCTCTGCTCAGCATTCAGCAGATCGCTGAACATCAACAAATCGCTGTTGTTCTGATCTATTGTAATTAAATTCATTAAGTAAATCAACATTTTCACCATCAATGTCCATCCTCTCATTTCTTGGTCGAGGCAATGAAAATGTTTCCAGTGTGGTGTTGTAATTCTCAAGCTTGTCCTGAATATAATACAGAGCCTGGTCATGATGTCTCTCATCAATTGTGATATTTCGATCACTTTTTCTTCTTCGCTCGCTTTCAAGGTAATCCTCAGACATGGAATTCTTGAAGCGATCTCACAATTGTAGAGGATCGTTGATGTCAGTTTTTGTCAGCAGAACAACCAACAAATCCCTCATCACACTGGGGAGTCTTGTCGTCTCAGCATCTTCCATTGTTTGTTGCCAATGGCCGTCAGCTTCCAACAAACCACTTTCTCTGCAGACGTCTTTGAAGGAAGGAAGAATTACTCCATTATGTGTCTTCAAAGACTCGAAAGACACTGGCCCTTTCACGTGATGCAGAAGCAGTCTCATGTAGAAGAGGTCACCGTGTTTTGGAGAAATGACATATATTCGTCCAAGAACGTTGACTTCAAAAATACCTGGGAAGTTATCCACTCTCTTCCCAACCTTCCGTCTTTGCCATCTCCTGCTGCTCCATGTATAAAATCGAGGTACATCAACGTTCAATAGTGTTCTTGCAAACGGATCTTCAGAACTCAATCGCACAAATTCAGTCAAAGTGGTTCTCACCATTCCATCATTCATCCCTTGCTGAGCAGCATCAATAAATACTTGTTGTTGGTTTGGTAGATGTACATCAAGTCGAATGACAGGTGGGTGTCTCTCATGAGTAAGAAATCCAAGGACTGATGCCCCTGGCTCCAAAGGACCATTTGTATCTTCTATTCTGGTACTGTTTAATCTCGTCATTTACGTTAATTCCAAAAGCTGCCTGATCAAATCCCTTCAAGGTGTACTTGATGACGTATTGATTGACTGTACAGAGCAGCATATTTCGACGTTGAGGTGACATTTGAAAGCCTTCAATAGATCTGCATTATAGGGCACAACCCAATTGGAAGTAATAGTCTGTAACGGACGTCCTTCTTGATGTCCCTGAAATCCTCCCATGGCTGGAGATCTTCTCCTGTACAGAGGATACGCAACATCTCCACACATTGTACTTTCGACAAATGGCTTTGGGAATCTCTTGGTGCATCTTCCTTCCTTCCAACATGGAGAGGTGTCCTTGCAGAACGGTCCATGGATCATGTGCTTGAGTACCAATTTATGCAGCTCAGGATCTGCTTGCGGGTCTGGAATTTCAGCTTGCACAAATCTTTCATAATGTTGAGGTCTTGGCTTACTCGCTTCATCAAGCCAAAGCAGACAATGGAAATGAGGCAGGCCTCTCATCTGATATTCCACAGTCAGGATGAAAGCCATATAGTTTCCTAAGAAGCCATCTGTTCCAGTGACGGTCTTAATGAATATTTTTCTTTTCAGCTCGAATACTCTTGCTACTAATTCCGATCTATCAAACGGCTGCTGATTTGGAAAGAGGCACTGTCGGATCTCGCTCCAATTTGGATTGCAGGTCATCGTAATGAAGAATGCAGCAGTACCATACTTCCGAACATACATCATGGTGTCCTGGCATCGTTCCATCATATATCTGGGACCACCGACAAATGTTGAAGAGAGAATGTTGCACTTTCCGACGTTTTCCAAGTCATCATTATCATGTAATGCATCCGTCAGTCCTTTGTACGTCGTTGACCTCAATGATACCTGATTCATGCAAATATAATTGAGTCCATCACTTTCCATTTTAGCCGCCATATCAACAAGATATTGTTGGAAGAGTCGTCCTCCTCTCAAAAGCTGGTTGAATTCATTGTCACGATTGATGATCCTATGTGCATAATATCGCATTAGTGTCAATTTCCTGCCTTTACTCATTTGGAGTTGTCAATGTCATCCGTCATCACCAAGTGGAAAGGAAAGGATATGGGACTCTGAAATGAATTTGCAGACCTCCTTCTGCTCCTCCTCTTCCTTTTCTTCTCAAGACAATGTGGCGTGATGTTGCCGCAGGCTCATTACTGCTTGCTATGAGGACGGCAACTTCATTTGCAGTTTGCGTGTTAAACCTCCGTTCATGTTGTAAAGGTGGTCGATATTTGAGATCAATAATGATTGATGCCTCCGGTAAATCTCTAATTCTCTCCATCGCCATCACAAGTGAATGAATGTAACGGTTGTTTAGTCTTCTCATGTTTTCAAGCATTTCAACAATGTCCCTTTGAATACCAGCATCTTGGAGTGTACTCATTCGCAACTCAATGCTATCTTGCGGGTCCATGAAATAGATTTGTAAGAATTTACTTTGTTGATCTAATTCAGGCATCAACGAACCAATGAAATGATGAATCTGGCCTTGAATGATCACTGAAGGATTCCATCCATGTGCCAACACTTCCTTGGCACCAAATGACGCGAGTTGAAAGAGGCAATTGTATTGTCTAATATTCTTTCTGAACTCATGTGCTTGTGGTGTGTCACCTGTATACAAATTAATGAGTGCATTCAGGAGTATTTTCAGAGAAGCAATGTTGACCTTACCTTTCAAGCAGCAAAAGTTGGTCGTTTCTCCTGAGAAGTGGTATGCTCGACAATGTAGGCAAACATTGGTCATTTGATCAACATCAGCAGAAAGATTTCTCCTTGTACGTCGTGCATTGTCTTGTATCTCTGTCTCGCTGTTCATCCAGCCTTCTAGTTCTTTCATCTATCGTCTCTGCATCCCTTCTCATTTGTATTCTTTCTTGATGTTCCTCAAGATGTTGAGTTGTTTCTTGCTGCATCTCTTCAGCCTTTCTCTTGCACTCTCTCTCTCGTTTATCTCTCAGACGTTGAGTTCTTTCTTGATGCATCTCCTCAGCCAATCTCTCCCGCTCTCTCTCTCTCGTTTAACTGTGAGACGTTGAGTTGTTTTTTGCTGCATCTCATGTGCACTTCTCTCCCGCTGTGTCCCCTGACTATCTCGGAGACACTGAGATGTTTCAGGCTGTGTCCCTTGTGCCCTTCTCTCCTGGTTCGTCTCATGTGCACTTCTCCCCCGCTGTCTCCCCCGACTATCTTGGAGACACTGAGATGTTTCAGGCTGTGTCTCTTGTGCCCTTCTCTCCTGGTTTCTCTCCAGATTATCTCGGAGATGTTGTGTTCTTTCTTGCTGCATCTGTTGTTCTTTTCTCCTCCTCATTACTTCTAGATGTTTCATTTTCTCATCACATGACCGTCTTCTATGTCTTTTCCTCATTGGCATGATTTGAAAACACAATCTCAGTTGTCAATGAAGAGAGGATTAATTTATTCAAAATTGAATCTTTCGGATTGAAAAAAAGCCCAAACACACTCTCAATTGTCAATGAAGGCAGATTAATGTATTATCAATGAAGACAGATCAATTTATTCAAAATGGAATCTTTCAGATCAAATGAAATCAATCACAAAGAAATTGCTTTTAAATCTCAGTTGTCAATGAAAACAGGTCAATTTCTTGAAAATGGAGCCTTTCCTGTAGTATGAAATCAATCACAATGAAATGTTTTTTTAATCTGTTGTCGATTTGTTAAAAATTGAGTCCTTTCAAATGAACTGAGAACCTTTAACTGCAAACTTTTAAAATTGCAAAGTTAAATGAGAAAGAATGCAATAAAAATAAAAATAAAGAAATTAACAATGAAATTCATTGAAGTGTTAATGTAAAAAAAGTAATCTTTTATATGAAATGCACTATTTAAGATTTATAATGAAAAGTTAAATGAAAAATAATTAAATTCAATAAAAATAAAGAAATTAACAATGAAATTCAATCAAATTTTAATGTAAAAAAATTAATATTTTAAACGAAATTCACTCTTTAAATTATATTTTTTTAAGCAAAAAACCCTCAATGTCGACAAAGTTAAAAAAACAATGAATTTGAATCTAAGCTGTCAATTAAAAGACAGCAACTTTATTTTAGAAAACGGTCTTTGAAATTAAAAGTTAGTGTTAAAAATTAGTTATATTAGGTGAGAAATAATTCAATTCAATGCAATAAAAATAAAGAAATTACCAATGAAATTCAATCAAATATTAATGTAAAAAAAAAAATCTTTTAAATGAAATGCACTCTTTAAGATTTATAAGCCGAAGTTAGATGAGAAACAATACAATTCAATGCAATAAAAATAAAGAAATTAACAATGAAATTCAATCAAATGTTAATGTAAAAAAATTAATCTTTTAAATGATATGCACTCATCAAGATTTATTTAAAAATTAGTCTTTTAAATGAAATGCACTCTTTAATATTTATAACACAAAGCTAAATGAAAAAAAATTCAATTCAATTAAAAACAAATAAAGAAATTAACAATGAAATTCAATCAAATGTTAATGTAAAAAAAATAATATTTTAAATGAAATGCACTCTTTGAGATTTATAACGCTAATTTAAATGAGAAACAATTCAATTCAATGCAATAAAAATAAAGAAATTAACAATGAAATTCAATCAAATGTTAATGTAAAAAAATAATTTTTTAAATGAAATGCACTCTTTAAGATTTATAAATTAAATGGAGACAGAAAGATAAATTGTCTCAAAATGATGTCTTACTGCCAAACAAACGGCTGAAAAATTAAAATGAGCAGTCTATGACAGTTATCTATGGAAGCAGATTCTTATCGTGAGACCAATGGAAATCCGGACTTTGCTCTTCACAAACCAAGTCAGAATGACGGTTGGTGAAGAATTCGAAAAACAGCTAAGCGTTCAGATGCTGCGCGCGTCTCACGCACTAAAGCTGTTGGGGGGGAGGAGCGCGTGTCGTCACACACAGCGGGTCTTTTGTAAGTTCATCTGGAGTTCGTGTGTCGTCACACACACTAAGCGTGCCTGCCCCCAGAGTCACACACACTATGTGCGGGCTCCAGTCACACACTAAGCGGGGAAGGGGGAGAGGAGTGGAAGCATAGGGAGGGAGGGGGAGGTGGGTAGGGGGAGTGATGGAAGATGGACAAAGGGGGAGGGGGGAGGGGGAAAGAGGGAAGGGGTGGGGAAGAGAGGGAAGGAGGGATGGGGTGGGAGGTGGAGGGGAGGGGTGGGGAGGAGGGAGATGGGGTAGGTGAGGGAGGGGGAAGAGTGTGGAGGGACGGGGAGAAGGGTGGGGTGAGAGAGGGGAAAGAGTGGGGTGGTAGTGAGGGAGGGGGAGGGGTAGGGGCAGTCCACCTATTCCCCACTCCCTATCACCCCCAATCCTCTTTCCCTTTTCCCACACACGTGATCAAGCGCTTCCACACAGGCTGCGGGGGGGGGGGGAGGGGGCAAAGGTAGATGTAAATGAGGTCCATTCCGATTGGACATTTGTGAGGGATGGCATTGTGACATCACACAATGGAACGTGCTGGAACATCAGGCGGGGGAGGGGGGGCTGGGGTTGGTGCATGGGCAGATGTAAATGAGATCCATTCCGATTGGACATCTGTGAGCATTGGGCATTGTGACATCACATGATGTTATGTTTACCAACATTCTATGGGTGAGAGCAGTTTGATTGTTTTAAGTTTTTGAAAAAGTGGGGGGGGGGAGGGGAGGATTTTATTTAAAATGGTGTACGTAACAATGTCTAAACGTAAAGAGGAGCACCTTTGGTAATGTACAAGCGTAACGTCTGGGTAAATGGGAAAAAACTGTTTTTTTGAGGGTCCGGTTTTGGCGGAGCAGGGAATCAAAGGGAGAAAACGTGGCAGCCGGATGGCTGTCGGCAGGCACACACAGAGTTTTAATATAATAGAGATATATGATAAGACAGACAGACAGACAGACAGACAGACAGACAGACAGACAGACAGACAGACAGACAGACAGACAGACAGACAGACAGACAGACAGACAGACAGACAGACAGACAGACAGACAGACAAATAGATAAACCATTTTTCCACTTTTCATGCCAGCGTGTTCTTCATCACAATGGGAACCTAATGGGCAGGAATAGCTGCTCTGTGGGAGAGCCGCTAAGAGTGCATGGGGGGAGGTTGTGGGGAGATGGACTGAATGCGTGGGGGGAGGGGAATGGTAAGGAGCAGAGTGGGGGGGGGGGGGGTGAAGGGAAGAGGGGTGACTGAATGAACTGTCAGAGTACCAGGCATGAGTGACTGCACTACCATCCTACGAGCCGTGAGTAAGTAAACTGTCAGCCCACCAGCTGTAAGTGACTGAACTGCCAGCCCACAAGCCGTGACAATAGACAACAGGGGCAGGAGTAGGCCATTTGGCACCTCGAGCCAACACCACAGTTCAATGTGATCATGGCTGATCATCACCAATCAGTACCCTGTTCCCGTCTTCTCCCCATATCCCCTGACTCCGCTATTTTTAAGAGCCCCATCTAGCTCTCTCTTGAAAGCATCCAGAAAACCTGCCTCCACCGCCCTCTTAGGCAGAAAATTCCACAGACTTACCACTCTCTGTGAGAAAAAGTATTTCCTCGTCTCTGTTCAAAATGGCTTGCTCCTTATTTTTAAACTGAGGCCCCTGGTTCTGGATTCCCCAACATCGAGAACATGTTTCCTGTCTCTAGTGTGTCCAAGCCCTTTACAATCTTATATGTTTCAATGAGATTCCCTCCCATCCTTCTCAACTCCAGAGTGTACAGGCCCAGCTGCTCCATTCTCTCAGCATATGACAGTCCCGCCATCCCGGGAATTAACCTTGTAAACCTACGCTGCACTCCCTCAATGTCATTGAGCAAGAATGTCATTGCTCAAATTAGGGGACCAAAACTGCACACAATACTCCAGGTGTGGTCTCACTGGGGATCTGTACAACTGCAGAAGGACCTCTTTGCTCCTATATTTGATTCTTCTGGTTATAAAGGCGAATATGCCATTCGCTCTCTTCACTGTCTGCTACACCTGCATGTTTACTTTCATAGACTGATGTACAAGGACCCCCAGATCCTGTTGTACTTCCCATTTTCCCAACTTGTCACCAGTAGGTAGTGAGTAAGAGAACTGCCAGCCCATCAGCTGTAAGTAAGTGAACTGCCAGCCCACCAGCTGTAAGGGACTGAACTGCCAGCCCACCAGCTGTAAGTGACTGAACTGCCAGCCCAATAATCCATTCGGTCCACACTCCCCCCCCCCCACCCCCTTCTCTCTCAGTCTGTCACCTGCTTGGGGCAGAATTTCTGGCAGTTTCTCAGCTGCCAGCCTGCCAGGTCTGAGTGACTGTACTGCCAGGCCTCAGTAACGGAGCTGCCTTGCCTCAGTGACTGAGCTGCCAGCCCAATAATCCATTCGGCCCACAATGCCCATACTATCCCTCTGGAAACCATTCCCTTCGGCCCACAACACCCATACATGTGCAATAGAAAGCAACCCCCCCCCCCCCCCCCACACTGGCCAGCAAAACTCTAATTGGCGAAGGTGGAATATTGCGTTGGGTGACCAGCCCTCATGTGTGATGCTGGGACCCAACGTGTCCCACTTAGTCTAGTATTCATTGGAATTTAGAAGGATGAGAGGATATGTTACAGAAACTTATATATTTTTCAGCGGATTGGACGGGCTGGATGCAGGAAACATTTTCCCTATGTTGGGGGTCACAGTTTAAGAATAAGGGGTAATTCATATAGGACTGAGATGAAGGAAATCTTTTTCACCCGGAGAGTTGTGAATCTGTGGCATTCTCTGCCACCGAAAGCAGTCCAATTCACTAGGTGCATTCAAGAGAGAGTTAGATATAGTTCTTAGGGTTAATGGAATCAAGGGATATGGGGGAGATAGCAGCAACAGGGGTACTGATTTTGGATGATCAGCCATGATCAAATTAATGGCGATGTTCCCTCGAAGGGCCGAATGACCTACTCCTGCACTTATGTTCTATGTTTCAACGTTTCTATGGTGACGTTTTGGAGAGTAAATACATTTATGTGGGATGGAACAAGATTTTCATGAACTGGGCCATGGGCAGTTTAAAGGCTGATTTATTTAACTCGGATAAAGGTGATGCAAGTTGGTAAGACAGGCCAGGGCACATTATACACATTAAAAAGTTACGCCCTGTGTTGTTTTTAGCAGACTAGAGAGACATTGGAATGCAGACACACAGCTCCATGAAAATTGCACCAGGAATGGCAGGTTGGTGACGAAGGCATTTGGCACATTTGCTGTGGTCTATGGGGGAATGAAATGCAGGAGTTGACACAACTGCTCAAGCCGCTAGTAAGAAGCACACCTCCAGATTCAGGGACAATTTCTTCCCAGCTCTTGTCAGGTAACTTAATTCTCCTTTCACAACCGGACAGCGGTGCTGAACTACTATCTACCTCTTTGGTGACCCTCGGATTATACTTGGTCGGACTTTGCTGGCTTTACCTTGCTCTGAACGTTCTTTCTTTATCATGTATCTATGCGCTGGAAATGGCTTGATTTTCTGCTAACTGGATAGCACGCAACAAGAGCTTTTCACCGTAGCTCGGTACACGTGACAATAAACTAAACTGAACAACTGAACTGACTGCATTTATAGTACCTTCCCCTCACCCCCGTCCAGGGATCTCAGCCGTCCTTCCAAATGAGGCAGAGGTTTACGGTCGCCTCAGCTACCGCATCCCATATTCCTGGTGACGCCTGGTGCACATTCATGTGAAAGTCCAGAATCGCCGACCATTTGGCTGAACACTTGCACTCGGTCCGCCAAGGGTTGCCGGATGCCAACCATTTTAACTCCTCTTCCCATTCCCACGTAGACATTTCTGTCCTGGGCCTTCTCCGTTGCCAGAGTGAGGCCATACACAAACTGGATGAACAGTGACTCATATTCCCAACAACATCAATAACAGCGTGTTTTTTTATGTGTAGCGGGACTGACAGGGTCAGGGCAAATTTCGCCCAGAGACTCGGAATGCAAACTCGTGTCCTCCCTCCGCAGATCCTGCCTGACCAAATGCGGACCCATCCCAAGCCCACTTGACTATCTCAGCTTTGTCTACACGCACAACAGAGGTCTGGGCTCAAGCAAACATGTCTTGAGTCAGAGATTTTGCAACCCACTTTGTTGGGAGTTGGGAATGCTGATTACAAATGTTAATTACAGATTACGAACATGAAGGATGGAATAGCAACATTCCTTGAATGAGGGGTGAGGATTTTTTACTAACATTGGAGTCAGGAACAGAAATGTGCCCCGCAGTTTAAGAGGGAAAAGTTGTGAGGAGTGAACTAGATGCAAACTCAGGTTAAAGACAAGTAAGAATTGGATTACTCTGCCTCGGTACATATGACAATCAACAACTCGTGACTATTTTTCTCTCTTGGGCTGAGGATGGCGATTAAAGTTTCACCTGATGGATTGGGTGAAAGAAGGGAAGAAACAGAGGAAGATAATCAGAGAGAAAAACATGTAAAAGGGGTTGGTTAATTTAAATCAAATCCACTTACAATATTATAGGTCAGTAGATTAATGAAACAGATGCATTTAGTACCCTGTTGCTGAAGTTGGATAATTTGCACGACCAGTAACATTCATAAGAACCAAATAGAAAGATTGTGTTTATTCGAATTATGTGCTTGATGCTTCTCATGTTCCAATTGAAATAAACCCAAATCGGTTTGGACAGTATAGCTTGCTTTTAAACTTTGTTTGTGAATGTTCCTGTCTGCAAGTTGACTGTTGCATTTCTGTTGTAGTTCGTGGCTGCACTTTAAAGAGATTTACGTCAATGAAACACTTTCTGCTCTCCTAAAAGATATGCAAGGACATTGTGTAAATGTAAGCAGGGTGTTGCTGCACGCACTCGATATTGGAGGGAATATTAAATTTCCGATGAGCAAACTGGGGTAGTGGATTGACAAGGCAGCCGATGGCATTCGCGCGCTTGTAATGGATTTTCGTCACTCAAGTTTTCTCTGAAACGGTGACAGGCATGGCGAGAAAGCGGAGGGAAGAGTCGGGACTCGAGCAGGGGAAAGTGGGAGCTGGTTCGAAATTGGCAGTGAGGGAGATGAAACGTTAAAGTGGTGAACGAGAGGCAGGAAACATGTTCCCGATGTTGGGAGATTCCAGAATCAGGTGCCACAGTTTAAGAATAAGGGCTGAGCCATTTAGAAGGAGACGAGGAAAAACAGAGAATTGTGAATCTGTGGAATTCTCTCCCTCAGAAGGCAGTGGAGGCCAATTCTCTGAATGCTTTCAAGAGAGAGTTGGATAGAGCTCTTAAAGATAGCGGAGTCAGGGGATATGGGGAGACGGCAGGAACGGTATACTGATTGTGGATGATCAGCCATGATCATATTGAATGGCGGTGCTGGCGAAGGACCGAGTGGCCTACTCCTGCACCTATTGTCTATTGTCTGTTGTCTATTGACTGATCTAAGCTCGCACCTATTTCTGTTCTGTGTGAGCTCCCTTTACACCTCAATGTCTCCACCTTTCAACTATTTATCTGCGTCCACTTCACATATTATGCAATAATCTACATAGGACAAAATAGTTTCGTTTTGTTCAGTTGAGTTTTGATTATTGACACGTGTATTGAGGTAGAGTGAAAAGCTTTTTTGTGTACAATCCAGTCAGGGGAAAGACAATGCATGATTACAATCGAGCCATTACCGTATGTAGATACGTGACAAGGGAGTAAAGTTTAGTGCAAAGTTAAAGTAAGAACAAGGATAGGCCGAGGCTCACCAATGAGATAGATAGAATTTCAGCACTGCTCTCTGGTTTGATAGGATGATTCAGTTGCCTGATAACAGCTGGGAAGAAACAGTCCCTGAATCTGGAGGTGCGCGGATTCACGCATTAAACAAGCCAATGGGATACAAAATTCCCCTGAGGTCGGATTCCGAGGGCGATGGTAGAGGGTTGCTCCTCAGAATGGAGACCGACGGCAAATGGTTTGCCGCAGGGCTCGGTGCTGCCTCAACTGTCGAGCATTTTCTAATGTAAACGATTTTGATGTGTATGCAGTTGGCATGGTTACATAGACATATAAAAATAGGTGCAGGATTAGGCCATTCGGCCCTTCGAGCCAGCACGGCCATTCAATGTGATCATGGCTAGTCATCCACAATCAGTACCCCATTCCAATGGTTGATAAAAATGCTGGAGAAACTCAACGGGTGAGGCAGCATCTATGGAAGGAAGCTAGAAATTGAGAAGGATGAGAGGGGATCTTATAGAAACATAAAACTCTTAGCCGATTGGACAGGCTGGATGCAGGAACAATGTTCCCAGTGTTGGGGGAATCCAGAACCTGGGACCAAAGTTTAAGAATAAGGGGTAAGTCATATAGGACTGAGATGACGGAGAACTTTTTCACCCGGATGGTTGTGAATCTGTGGAATTCTCTGTCACAGGAGGCAGTATAGGCTAATTCACTAGGTGTATTCAAGGGAGATATAGCTCTTCTGGTTAATGGAATAAAGGGATATGGGGATAAAGCAGGAACAGGGTACCGAATTCGGATGATCAGCCATGATCATATTAAACGGCAGTTAATATGGGCAGAATGGCCTACTCCTGCACCTATTTTCTATGTTTCTACGTTTCTATGGTGACATTTTGGAGAGAGAATCCATTTATTTGGGATGGAACAAGATTTTTATGAACTGGGCTAATGTGCTAAGGCTGATTTATCTAACTCGGACAAATGTGATGCAAGTTGGAAAAACAGGCCAGGGCAGATTATCATATCTATCTATCTGTCTGTCTGTCTGTCTGTCTACTTTTAAACCTATGTGTGTGTGTCTGTGATTTTGCATGTGAAACGTATTTTCTCGAAAACCAGACGCAAAAACGGGGAGACGTTTTACAATTTCGGTAGGAATTTAACACGATTTCATAAATGCCCTCCTCTCTAGATTTGGTCAATTATTTCCCCAGATTTTGAATTAAATTGTTCACAAAACATAACAAAAATTCAAAATCATACTGCCGCATGAGTCACAGGGCCACCTCACAGATATCTAATCACAATTGGACAGGAGTGGGAGATCTCCCCCTCACAATGCCTTTACACCTGGCTCAACTGGCCTCACCCCGCCTGCCTGGTTGCCCAGCCCAGCTCCCCCAGCCTGTCTGCTGGTCCTCCCCATCTGCTACGTCGTAGATTCCACTGGTTTTCATTGAATTGAAATTAATCATTTGTCACTTAACATCACTAATTCTTCACATTAACTTTTAATTTCACAGACAGTTAAAAAAAATAAATTGCTGTATTCATTGACAGCTTAGATCGGACCCGCTGTGTATGTGGGGTGGGGGAAAGGGGGGGGTAGAGTAGAGGAGGGGGGTGGTTAGTGTGCGTGTGATGCGGCAGGCTGCTCCCCTGAATTCCATAGAGCTGCCGACAGCTTCCGTGCATGAGACGCGTACACTTCATTTTGAGCACATTCTGAACGGGTGACGCCAGGTTGCATTTTGCTCTCTCTGTCTCCCCCCTCTGTCTCTCCCCATCTCTCTCTCTCTCTCCCCCAAACCCCCTTCCCCCTTAATATCCAGGAGGGTAGTTAGCGTTTGTGACGCCGCTTCCCTCTCTCCCTCCGGCTGCAAATCCAATGTGCTGCCAGTCGCACATCGCGCAAGTCCTTTGATAAAAACCTTGCGACCCCACCTCTCTCTCTCCCCCCACCTCTCCCTCTCCCCCCACCTCTCCCTCTCCCCCCACCTCTCCATCTCTCTCTCCCCATCCCTGTCCCCCCATCCCCCCTCTCCCTCTCCCCCCACCCCTTCTCTCACTGCCCTCACTCCCCCCCCCCCCCCTTCTCTGGACGAGCCTGCGAGTTGGGGGTCTTGCGTCTAGTATACTTTTAAAACTGTGTGTGTGATTGTGGATGTGTGTGTGTTATTTTGCATGTGAAACGTATCTCCTCGAAAACCAGACGCAAAAACGCGGAGATTTGTACCACTTCGGTAGGGATTTAACTTATGAGTTCAGAAATCCACTGCTTGGTCAATTATTTCCCCAGATTTTGAATAACATTGATCACAAAATTCAAATTTTAAAATCTAAATGGCGCTCACCAGCTGCTGGCGTCACAATGCCCACAAATCCAGGCCCACCTTCGTCCTGGCCCCGCTCCCCGCCGTTGTGCATTAAAGGTGCAGCGATATCGAGAAAGTTGTGCAGCGCGGCGTAAAAACCGATATTGCGGAATCGGCCGATATATTAACCAATTGCCCGTGGGGATGGGGCAGAGTAAATGAACAGGTTCTGATGCTGGAGGCCGGCCACGATGTGGGAGCAGTGGCGGTGACTGTGACACAATCCGGCATGATGAGAGAAACGAACAGGAGAGACCGCAAGAGCTGCCTGGTTGTCTAACCTGAGTAATACATTGTGAAATTATTTGCATTATTTTTTTTCAATTTCACGGGTTAATACAATACTGTTCTTAATAAACAAAACTTAACCTTCGTATTAAGGAATGAATGTAAGTAGGTGATCACTTTCTCAGGATGCAGATGTCGCTGCAAGACCAGCATTTATTGCACATCACTAATTGCCCTCTGAGTAGACAATAGGTGCAGGAGGAGGCCATTCGGCCCTTCGAGCCAGCACTACCATCAATGTGATCATGGCTGATCATCCCCAATCCGTACTCTGTTCCTGCCTTCTCGCCATATGCCCTGACTCTGCTATCTTTAAGAGCCCTATCTTACTCTCTCTTGAAAGTATCCAGAGAACCGACCTCCACCGCCTTCTGAGGCAGAGAATTCCACAGACTCACAACTCTCTGTGAGAAAAAGTTTTTTCTTAAACTGTGGCCCCTGGTTCTGGACTCGGGAATGTGTTTCCTGCCTCTAGCGTGTCCAAGCCCATATCAATATTTTATGTTTCAATAAGATTCCCTCTCATCCTTCTAAACTCCAGAGTGTACAAACCCAGCCGCTCCATTCTCACAGTCCCGCCATCCCGGGTATTAACCTTGTAAACCTACGTTGCACTCCCTCAATAGCACCCAGCTTTGTGTCATCTGCAAATTAGCTAATGTTACTTGGAATCCCTTCATCCGAATGATTGGTGTAAATCGCTCGGCCATTTCCAAGGACATTTGATCTTCAATCACTTTGAACGAGTAGGAGCTTATACAAAATAAGAGTGTTGCGGTCATCGTTTTGCAGACAGTTTTTTTTCAAGCATTTGAGGTGATTAACTGTATTTAAGGTGGGTGAAAATACTTAAAATTGTGCCCCTGGGTTGTGCAACTGGATTCCTCGTTCGATAATTCAATCGGTGCCTCGCCACCGCACTTCAACCTCCAGTTGATGCCTCGAGTTCACCTGTTCCTATTGGATTGCGGCCCTTTAAACCATGTTTAAAGCCGGCTTTATTCCCGTCATGATCTTACACACCTCTATAAGGTCACCCCTCATCCTACCGCGTTCCAGGGTATAAGGTCCCAGTCAGTCCAACCTCTCCCCACAGTGAGACCCTCAGGCCCAGGCAACATCCTCATAAATATTGTCCGCACCCTTTCCAATGTATCCACATTATTCGGACAGCAGAGTGAACTAAACTAAACATGTTACTCCAAACTGGCCAGCCTTATATGAAATGATGCAAGGTTTCTCCAAATATAGATGCACCTGAAGACTGTGCTATTATTTGCATTGTTTTTCTTCAACTTCACGAGTAAATACAATACTGTTTTTAGTAAACAAAACTTAACTTTCTTATTAAGGAATTAATGTAAGTAGCTGATCAATTTCTCAGGGTGTAGATGTCGCTGCAAGCCCAGCATTTATTGCACATCACTAATTAGATTAGATTAGATTAGAATGCTTTATTGGCATTGCATGTCACATACAACGAGATTACTGTCTCTCTCCATTTAAAAGAACTTCAAACATTCACATACTCATACTTTTTACACTCCCTCCCTCCCCAAACCCACCCATGGATTCACATTTACATAAATTAACACTGTCTCCCCCCCCCCCCCCCCCCGAGACAGAGTTCAGTTCCAAGATTGCTGATGGGTAAAAGCTGTTCTTGAGTCTGGCGGTGCGTGACTTTAATGACCTGTACCTTTTTCCTGAGGGCAGCAGTGTGAAAAGGTGGTGACAAGGATGTGTAATGTCTTTCACGATATATCACAGGTCTTGCTGCAGCATCTGGAGTTGTAAATGTCCTCCAGAGGGGGCAGGGGGAGTCCAATGATACCCTGGGCAGTTTTTATCACCCTCTGGAGAGCTGCTCTGTCAGCTGCTGAACTGTTCCCAAACCAGGCAGTTATGCAGTAAGTCAGTATGCTTTCTACCAAACAGCGGTAGAAAGACTCCAGCAGTTTAGCAGACAGATGGGCCTACCTCAGTGTTCAGAGGAAGTAAAATCTCTATTGCGCCTTTTTAACAACTACAGCAGAGTTCACAGACCATTTAAGATCCTCACTGATTTTGATCCCCAGAAAATTAAAACTAGGCACCCTCCCCACCTCCTCGCCCCCTATCTCCAGTGGCCTGAGCTCCGCTCTATGTCACCTGAAATCAGTGATGATCTCCTTTGTCTTTTTAGTGTTCAGAGAGAGATTGTTGTGAGCACACCACTCAGAAAGTCTGTGCACCTCCTCTCTGTAGGCAACCTCGTTCCCATTTGAGATGAGCCCCACCACAGTTGTATTGTCCGCAAATGTTATGATCCTATTTGCGGGGTGATGGGGCAAGCAGTC
Organism: Raja brachyura; assembly: GCA_963514005.1. Next base: position 339,159 of record OY740784.1, read on the forward strand.
ATGTGTGTATAGGGCGTAGAGGAGCGGACTGAGCACACTGCCCTGCGCTGCTCCTGTGCTGAGGGTCAGGGATGTCGAGGTGTAGGGTCCAAGTCTCACCGTCTGTGGGCGTTCACTGAGAAAGTCCAATATCCACCGACACAGTTGCCTGCTGAGGCCAAGGTCTAGCATTTTTGTGATCAGCTTGCTGGGTATGATTGTATTAAAAGCTGAGCTGTAATCAACAAAAAGATTGCCGTCTGAGTAGATCGCTCGGATATTTCCAAGAACATTTGATCTTCAACCACCTTGAAGGAGTTGGATCTTAAACAAAATAAGAGTGTTGCTGTCATGGTATTTCAGAAAGTTTATTAGTTTCAAGCATTTGAGGCGATTAAGGTGTATTTAAAGTGGGGGGGGGGGGGGGGGGAAATACTTAAAATTGTGTCCCTGGATTGTGCCACTGGATTCCTCGTTCGATAACTAAATCTCTGCATCGCCACTGCTCCCCAACCTCCAGTTGATGCCTCGAGTTCACCAGTTCTATTAGATTGCGCCCCTTGAGTTGATAACCATGTTAAATGTCGGATTTATTCCCGTTGTGATCTTAACCACACCTCTATAAGATATCCTGTCATTCTACTGCGTTCCAATGAATAAGGTCCCAGTCTGCCCAATCTCTCCCTCCAGTGAGGCCCTCAAACCCAGGCAACATCCTCATAAATATTGGCCGCACCCTTTCAGATTATCCACATTCTTCATACAGCAGAGTGAACTAAACTGAATATATTACTCCAAACTGACCAACCGTAATATGAAATGATGCAAGGTTTCTCCAAATATAGATGCACCTGAAGACTGGAGCGTGAGAGACGAGTGTACTGATGTGGATTAAAATATGTTTCCTTCCATGCTGATCCCGGGCTGTGAACGGAGATGCGGGCGGCGGGTTCCACTTCCCAACAGGTGCAACGCCTCCTCAGTTACACCTCCTTAGCGCTGGTCCCTGTCCCTTTCTGTCCCGCCTTAGACAATCCCAGGGCAATCTCTCCGCTCTTGTCTATTCTCTGTTGTCTATATTCTATGCCTGTTTAATGTCTAACTGACCCCTCCCCCGTGTGAGATTAGTTGGGAGTGGCCAGGACACTGGACACTGGACACTTGCAGCCAAATCATATTCATTCCCCGGGACGGCAGCGCGCGCAGTGAAAAACATTTTGAACCAGGAAGTGCCGGAATTAAAATGGCTGCGAGAGACCCGGTGGAGAGTTGGACCGAGGGGGTAGTTTGTTCCATCTGCCGGAATATCTTCACCGGTCCGGTTATACTGGAGTGCGGGCACAACTTCTGCCGCTCCTGCATCACACAGAGTTGGGGCAGACAGGGGAGAAACTCCTGCCCGGAATGTAGAGTGGAGTCTACAGGCCACTCCCTCACGGTGAATCGGGCCATGGTTAGACTGTCTGAGCAAGCTCGAGCACTCAGCCCGAATCTCACAGCGAAGAAAAGTAAACTTCAGTGCGAGAAACATCAGGAAGAACTGCAGCTGTTTTGTAAAACCGACAAGAAACTGATCTGTTTGATTTGCGCGTCTGCGCAGGAACACACGTCTCACAGCTTCGAGCCGATAGAAGACGCAATTGAATTCTACAAGGTAAAAGCAAATCAATTGTGATCACATATTTGTCTAATCTTTTCTTTATTGTCTGACATTTTTATTCTCCGATCTGAACCCAAACCCCAGGAACAGGCGAAATCTTCTTCCGAATCCCTCACAGAAAAAAAATCAGAGATCCAGAAAATGGAGCAGAAACAGAAAGAGAGTATTTCTGAAGTTCAGGTGAGGCTGTGAACTATCGATGTAATTATTCTGAGTAGATTTGATCCACGTGATGCGTGTAATAAGGGTGCTACTCTATAAAGCTCAGTAGTCGAGGACCAGAGATCTTGGGAGCGGTTGGGCAGCCGAGGACGTTACTCCCTGGAGCGCTGGAGTCTGAAGAATGCTCTATTGCAGGTATATCATATCATGAAGCGAAATGATAGGGTGGATGCTCAGTCTTTTACCCTTAGTAGGGTGATCGAGAATGTGAGGGCATCGGTTTAAGGTGAGATGGAAAAAATATAATACAAACACGAAGGGCCCCTTTGGCAGTGGGTATCTGGACGAACTGTTGGAGGAGGCAGTTGAGGCAGCTGCCATAGCAACAATTAAAAGATATTTGAACAACGTGGAGAGAAAAGTTTTAGAACTATCTGGGCCAAATGCAGACAGGTGGAAATGGCTTAGTTGGGGCATCTTGGTCAGTATCTAACAGCTATTGGGGCAGTGCAGCTTTGATTAAGGGACAGAAGTTTAGGGGTAACATGAGGGGGAACGTCTTTACTCAGAGAGTGGTGGCTGTGTGGAATGATCTTCCAGCAGAAGTGGTGGAGGCAGGATCGATTTTAACATTTAAAAGTAAAGTGGATAGGTATATGGACGGGAAGGGAGGGGTATGGTCTGAGTGCAGGTAGATTGGACTAGGGGAAAATAAATGGTCGGCACGGACTGGAAGGGCCGAGAAGGCCTGTTTCCGTACTGTAATTGTTATATGGCTATATGATTCTTGCTATTGAGGGAGTGCAGCGCAGGTTTATAAGGATGGTTTATAAGTTCCCAGGATGGTGGGATTATCATATGCTGAGAGAATGGAGCGGCTGGGCTTGTATACTCTGGAATTTAGAAGGATGAGAGGGGATCTTATTGAAACATATAAGATTATTAAAGGTTTGGACACGCTAGAGGCAGGAATGTCGGGGGAGTCCAGAACCAGGGGCCACAATTTAAGAATAAGAGGTTAGCCATTTAGAATGCAGATGATGAAACACATTTTCACACAGAGAGTTGTGAGTCTGTGGAATACGCTGCATCAGAGGGGTGGTGCCCAGTTATCTGGATACTTTAAAGAGAGTGCTAGATATGGCTCTTAAAGATAGCGGAGTCAGGGGATATGTGGAGAAGGCAGGAACGGGGTACTGATTGTGGATGATCAGCCATGATGACATTGAATGGTTCTGGCTCGAAGGGCAGAATGGCCTACTGCACATATTGTTTATTGTCTACCCGTTGAAGTCTGTCATTCTAAGTGCTGCTGCTAGTTCTGGTGACCTGGTTCTGTCCAGTGAGAGTTAGTGGTCACACGAAATGGAATAGGTTGCAGGCATGGGCGGAAATGCGGGGGGGAGGAGGGGAGGACAGGCGGCGTGCCCCTCATGTTTTCATAGATGGGGGACAATCCCCCCCTCCCCCATGTTTTGTGAAACCTTTATATTACTATCAGTTCCCATCCGACCACTCGCTATGCTGGACATTGTGGGCCAAATGGATTCTTAGCCTGGCAGTACAGTCACTCAGACCTGGCAGGCAGGCAGCTGCGAAACTGCCAGAAATTCTGCCCAAAACAGGTGCAGACTCTGTCAGAGAGAAGTGGGAGAGGGTGGACTGAATGGACTATTGGACTGGCAGTTCAGTCACTTACGGCTGGTGGGCTGGCAGTTCACTTAATCACAGCTGTTCGGCTGGCAGTGCAGTCACTCACAGCTTGTGAGCTGGCAGTGCAGTCACTCACGCTGTTGGGCTGGCACTTCACTTACTCATGGCTCATGGGCTGGCAGTGCAGTCACTCATGGCTGGTGGGCTGGCAGTCCAGTCACTTACGGCTGGTGGGCTGGCAGTTCACTTACTCATGGCTTGTGGGCTGGCAGTGCAGTCACCCACAGCTGGTGGGCTGGCAGTTCACTCATTCACGGCTGGTGGACTGGCAGTGCAGTCACTCACGACTGTTGGGCTGGCAGTTCATTAACGGCTGTTGGGCTGGCAGTTCATTAACTCACGGCTGGTGGGCTGGCAGTGCAGTCACTCACGGCTGTTGGGCTGGCAGTTCACTTGCGTCTGGTGGGCTGGCAGTGCAGTCACTCATGGCTGTTGAGCTGGCAGTTCACTTACTCACGGCTGGTGGGCTGGCAGTGCAGTCACTCATGGCTGGTGGGCTGGCAGTTCAGTCACTGACAGCTGGTGGTCCAGCAGTTCAGTCACTCACGGCTGTTGGGCTGGCAGTTCATTAACTCACGGCTGGTGGGTTGGCAGTGCAAACACTCAAGGCTGGTGGGCTGGCAGTGCAGTCACTCACGGCTGGTGGGCTCGCAGTTCAGTCACTGACAGCAGGTGGGCTGGCAGTTCACATACTCACGGCTCGTGGGGTGGCATTGCAGTCACTAACGGCTGGTGGGCTGGCAGTTCAGTCACTGACAGCTGGTGGGCTGGCAGTTCACTTACCCACGACTCGTGGGCTGGCAGTGCAGTCACTGACAGCTGGTGGGCTGGCAGTTCACTTACTCACGGCTTGTGGGCTGGCAGTGCAGTCACTCATGGCTGGTGGGCTGGCAGTTCATTTACTCACGACTGGTGGGCTGGCAGTGCTGTCACTCACGGCTGGTGGGCTGGCAGTGCTGTCACTCACGGCTGGTGGGCTGGCAGTGCAGTCACTCATGGCTGGTGGGCTGGCAGTTCAGTCACTTACAGCTGGTGGGCTGGCAGTTCACTTACTCATGGTTCGTGGGCTGGCAGTGCAGTCACACGGCTGGTGGACTGGCAGTGCAGTCACTTCCGCCTGGTACGCTGGCATTTCACTCAGTCACCACTCCTCCCTTCACTTCCACTCTGCCTCCTTGCCATTCCTCTCCCCCCAACGCATTCAGTCCAACCCCCCCCCCCACGCACTCTTAGTGGTTTTCCCACAGAGGATTCATTCCTGCCTATTGGGTTCCCATTGTGATGAAGAACACGCAGGCATGAAAAGTGGAAAAAGGATTTATTAAAGTTTAAAATGTGAATGACTCTTAAAATATAAGAACAATTAAATGTTAAATATGAGAATTATTATGCCTTCTGCTAAATTGAGTGCATGCACTGCTCTCTGCTCAGCATTCAGTAGAGGCCCATTCTCCTCAACAAATTGCTCTTGTTCAGTTCTATCGTATTGCAATTCCTGCAGCAATTCTGGATTGTCATCAACAAGGTGCATCCTTCCATTTCTTGGTTGTGGCAAATTAAAGAATTCCATTGTTTTGTTGTAATTCAAAATCCTCTGGACTCACTGACGAATTTGTGCAAAATATGTTTGAGGCGGGGGTTGCCGGGGATTGCCGGGTGGGGGGTGGCAAACGTCCTGCAGCCGAGGGAGGGGGACGGCTTCTGGCTGCGGCTCTCGTGGGCGGATGAGGGACTGGGGTGTCCTGCAGATGGGTGTGGCTTCAGGACGGGGAGCATCCTATAGCCAGGCAGAGGGCAGCGTCTTGAGTTGGGCGATGTCAGTGGGGGGGGGGGGGGGGGGGGGGGGGATGAGCGACCTACTCATGGCCTCTGGACTCACTCACTGCCTTGGGACTAACTCAAGGTCTCTGGACTGACGCACTCGCTCACTCACGGCCTCTGGACTGACAGACTGAATCACGCTTGTGGACTGACTGACTTATGCCCGACTTCTGGAATCACGTCCGACTTCTGTAAACTTAAAACTGTAATATCCACATTGAGGAATAGCTTCTTCCTGATAGCCATCAGGCTATTAAACATAACGAATAAGTCTCTGAACTACGAAATACTATATTATTTGTACTATTTGTTGATCACACACACACCCTCCACCTCACACAGACACACACACAGACTCTCTCTCACACACACATACACGCACACAATCAGACACACACTCTCACACCCAGACAGACATACACACCAGGCACGTGCCGTGAGTAATTACTCAGGGTAGGCACTCAGTCCGCTTTAAAAAAAAATGTAAACCGCGCATGCGCAGATTGTTCTCTCCGTTAAATAAATAAATAAATACAAACAGTGACATTTCAATTTGCCCAAACCTACCTAGTCCTAGACCAATTGGGGGAACAGTTCCTTTCACAGCGTGTGGAGAGTCTGTGCCAGGGGTAAAGTTGTGGGGAGGGCACGAGTGTTGAGAAGGAGGGTGTCAGGGATACTGCCAGTAACTCACTCACCGCTGCCGCAGCTCTCCGGGCGCGAAGCCACGCACAGTAGCTGGGGATAGAAGCAGCTCGGGGAGCTGCAAGCAGCCACCGGAACCCGACAGCAGAACTGGCCGCCACTTCAGCGCCTTATAACATATAACCATATAACAATTACAGCACGGAAACAGGCCATCTCGGCCCTTCAAGTCCGTGCCGAACAACTTTTTTCCCTTAGTCCCACCTGCCTGCACTCATACCATAACCCTCCATACCCTTCTCATCCATATGCCTATCCAATTTATTTTTAAATGATACCAACGAACCTGCCGCCACCACTTCCACTGGAAGCTCATTCCACACCGCTACCACTCTCTGAGTAAAGAAGTTCCCCCTCATGTTACCCCTAAACCTCTGTCCCTTAATTCTAAAGTCATGTCCTCTTGTTCGAATCTTCCCTATTCTCAAAGGGAAAAGCTTGTCCACATTAACTCTGTCTATCTGCCTTCTGCCGGCCTGCTCACCTTTGGCAGTGCTCTCTGTCAGAACACCTGTCACCTGCCGTTCGCCGACTTCGCTCATGTCAGCGGCTTCCTGCGAATCCTTAAATTCCCACAGCCGAGTAACCTCAATCGCGCTGTCGGAATTTAAGGACATGAGTGAGGCCAGCGAGCGGCAGGAGAGAGGTTTTTTAGACGGAGAGCTGCCAGAGGTGAGCGGGGACCGGCAGTAGGAGCTAAGGTGGCGGCTGGCTACTTCTCTCTCCCCCCTCCCCCCCCCCCGGCCTCAATGCGGTGGCATTTCACGCCTCCGTGCAAGGAGCGTCGCAAGTGGCATTATCCCAATCCCCTCATTCATAACATTCGTGCCCTCCCCGCAACTTTACCCCGGGCCAGACTCCCCAAACGTTGTGAAAGGAGCTCTCCCCTCACACCCCGGGAAATACGGTATTTAAAAACAAACACAAAATGTACTTACCACATTATTGGTACACAAACTGCCTCCTTCTCTCTTTGTTACCTAACATACACTTAAAATATTGGCAAACCATATTTGAAAACCCCACCAAGGAACTTGCGCTGCGCATGTGCAGTAGACTGATGCGCATGCGCAGTGCTGCAAAGGCAGAATTTCAGCTGCCTTCAGCCCCGCTTGAAAGTGACGGCTTCAGGCAGCGCTGACGGCACGTGGGCTGCACAGACCTTCCCGTGTTACAAGCGCTGCAGGTGAAAGGCACGGAGAATTATGCCTAGCTAAGAGGTCGATCTCTTACATAGGCATAATTCTCCCATGCCTTTATTATTTATATTTAGTTATTACTATGTTATAATTTTAGTCAGGGTAGGCAGTGCCTACCTTGCCTACCCTGACGGCACGTGCCTGATTCGCACACGCACACAGTCACTCACATACACGCAGACTCAGACTCACACACACAGAATCACTCACAGACTCACTCTCACACACACAGACTCACTCTCACACACACGGACTCGCACACAGACTCACACTCGCACACAGCCACACACACACACACACACACACACACACACACACACACACACACACACACACAGTCACTCACACATGCCGTCACTCACACACACACACAGACTCACACACACAGAATCACTCAGACTCACTCTCACACACACAGACTCACACACAGACTCACACTCTCACACACACAGACTCGCACACAGAGACACACACACAGACTCGCACACAGAGACTCAAGGGCCTGTCCCACTAGCGCGCGATTAGATGCGACAAGCGCGACAAATTCAGACGCGGGGGTCGCGTGGGGGTCAGGCGATCCCGGTGCGAGTGAAGGGCCTGTCCCACTAGCGCGCGATTACACGCGCGACGTCCGAAGGAAGGACGTTATTTTTCATCACGTGACGATGCGCATGAGCATGCGCGTTGCACGACGTCGGGCAGTGACATCATCACGCAACGCCACGCTGAAGACGCACAACGTCAAAACGTCATCACGTTAATCACGTTCTACACGTGATTCCGCGCGACAGGATTTTGCCGTGCGTAATTTTTTGAGCAGTGTCGGTTTTTGGACACTACGCGCGATGTCGACACCAGCTACACACAACTCGACGAGACTCCGGCGATCGCAGTGGGACAGGGTCACGCGAGGCCGGGCGACTAAAGCGACCACAGTAGGTCGCGCTTGTCGCGTCTAATCGCGCGCTAGTGGGACAGGCCCTTCACACTCACACACAGCCACGCACAGACCCATACTGCCACACAGAGCCATGACCCATACTGTTGCCACGCTACGCCAATTGGAGTACACGCGATGAACTGCAGGTAAGCACTGACCATTGTTTCCAGCGTTGCGGGCCTGCCAAAATGGTCAATTCTTGCGCTGTAAATAATTATGGAAATCAGGATAAGGGTGCGAGACATTTATCCTACTGCAGAATTCCAAAAGTGAGGAGAAATGACCATAGATAGAAGCGAGAGCTGAAGGGACAACAACAGCCAAAGTGCTTGCCAATTATTGGCCGTGCAGATATCGAGATTGAAAATATTGGAAATTATCGCGTTTGCTCACTGCATTTCATCAACAGTAAGGTATTATCTGTGTTTTTTCTTGATTCCTTTGGCATCTAAAACGTTGCAGGTGATAAATCTGGCTGTAAAATTTTTAAATCGCCCATGGTTCTCAAGTGGGTTTTTACATATAAAAGAAAACGCCTCTGAAGCAAAATTTATAATTTTTTTAAAATCGCAAACCAAGGAATGGCATAATTGTTAGCTGTTAATTGGACATAATCAACCTCAGTTAATTGACAATAACCTATTGAAAAGGAGTGGCTGTTTAAGCTGTCAGGACATTTTATTAGTTGACAAAATACCCATCTCAGTGATAGAAAACTTACTTTTACACGCACCACTCATGAGTCTGGAGATTTTTTAATGATAAATTTAGCTTCAGAAGCATTTTCTTTTTGCATATAAAAACCAACTTCAGAACCATGGGCGATTTTAAAATCTTACAGCCAGAGTTATCACTTCTGAAACTTTTTAGATATCAAAGGAATCAAGAAAAAGCACAAAAACTGCCTGATGAAATGCAGTGACCAAAGGCGACAATTTCCAATATTTTCAATCTGGATATCTGCACGGCCAATGTTCGCCAAGCACTTTAGCTGTTGTTGTCCCTTCAGCTCTCACTTCTCTTTACCTTCATTTCTCTTCATTTTTGGAATTCTGAAGTAGGATAGATGTCTCTCACACACACAGACTCTCTCTCTCTCTCTCTCTGTCTCTCACACACACACGCACGCACACGCGCACAGACAAACACACGCGCACAGACTCGCGCGCAGACTCACAACCAATAATAAAATGCCAAGTAACTTCAGAACGTGGTAAACGTACTGTGTGTAAACCGAATGATTCAAACGTTTAAAGCCACCTGTCGAGGCTGCAGCTGCTGAAGCAAAAACGTGCTTTAAATAACGTCAACAAACACACTCTCCATAGACAGAGCAGGAAGATCTCTTGAATTATTCATAGAAACATGGAAACATAGAAAATAGGTGCTGGAGTAGGCCATTCGTCCCTTCGAGGCTGCACCGCCATTCAATATGATCATGGCTGATCATCCAACTCAGTATCCTGTACCTGCCTTCTCTCCATACCCCCGATCCCTTTAGCCACAAGGGCCACATCTAACTCCCTCTTAAATATAGCCAATGAACTGGCCTCCACTACTTTCTGTGGCAGAGAATTCCACAGATTCACCACTCTGTGTGAAAAATGTTTTTCTCATCTCGGTCCTAAAACACTTCCCCCTTATCCTTAAACTTTTATCACCTGCAACCTGTGTTCTGAACTTCCTGCAATCTTCCTGCATCTAGCCTGTCCAACCCCTTAAGAATGTTGTACGTTTCTATAAGATCCCCCCACAATTTTCTAAATTCTAGCGAGTACAAGCCGAGTCTATCCAGTCTTTCTTCACATGAAAGTCCTGCCATCCCAGGAATCAGTTTGGTGAACCTTCTCTGTACTCCCTCTATGGCAAGAATGTCTTTCCTCAGATTAGGAGACCAAAACTGCACATAATACTCCAGGTGTGGTCTCACCAAGGCCCTGTACAACTGCAACAGAACCTCCCTGTTACTATACTCAAATCCTTTTGCTATGAATGCTAACATGCCATTCGCTTTCTTCACTGCCTGCTGCACCTACATGCCTACTTTCAATGATTGGTGTACCATGACATTCAGGTCTCGTTGCATCTCCCTTTTTCCTAATCGGCCACCATTCAGATAATAGTCTACTTTCCTGTTCTTGCCACCAAAGTGGAAAACCTCACATTTATCCACATTATCCTGCATCTGCCTTGCATTTGCCCACTCACCCAACCTATCCAAGCCACCTTGCAGCCTCCTAGCATCCTCCTCACAGTGCCCCCCAGCTTTGTGTGATTCGCAAACTTGGAGATGTTGCATTCAGTTCCCTCGTCCAAATCATTTATATATTGTAACTAGCTGGGGTCCCAACACTGAGCCTCGCGGTACCCCACTAGTCACTGCCTGCCATTCTGAAAAGGACCGTTTACTCCTACTCTTTGCTTCCTGTCTGCCACATTCTGTCTGATGTTCTCTATCCACATCAATACTGAACCCCCAATACCTGTGCTTTAAGTTTGCATACTAATCTCTTTTGTGGGACCTTGTCGAAAGCCTTCTGAAAGTCCAGATATAACACATCCACTGGTTCTCCCTTATCCACTCTATTAGTTACATCCTCGTAAAATTCTATAAGATTCGTCAGACATGATTTACCTTTCGTAAATCCATGCTGACTTTGTCCAATGATTTCACCACTTTCCAAATGTGCTGCTATCCCATCTTTAATAACTGACTCTACCATTTTCCCCACTACCGATGTTAGACTAACTGGTCTGTAATTCCCGGTTTTCTCCTTACCTCCCTTTTTTAAAAGTGGGATTACATTAGCTACCCTCCAATCCTCAGGAACTACTCCAGAATATAAAGGGTTTTGAAAAATTATCACGAATGCATTCACTATTTCTGGGGATGCTTCCTTATGTATTCTGGGATGCAGCCTATCTGACCCTGGGGATTTATCGGCCTTTAATCCATTCAATTTACCTAACATCACTTCCTGACTAACCTTGATTTCCTCCATCTCATTTGACCCCCGGTTCCCTGCTATTTCCGGCAGATTATTTGTGGCTTCCTTTGTGAAGACAGAACCAAAGTAGTTATTCAATTGGTCTGCCATGTCCTTGTGCACCATGATCAATTCACCCGTTTCTGACTGCAAGGGACCTACATTTGTTTTAACTAATCTTTTTCTCTTCACATATCTATAAAAACTTTTGCAGTATGTTTTTATGTTCCCTGCCAGTTTTCTTTCATGATCTATTTTCCCATTCCTAATTAAGCCCTTTGTCCTCCTCTGCTGGACTCTCAATTTCTCCCAGTTCTCTGGTAGGCTGGTTTTTCTGGCTACTTTGTATGCTTCATCTTTTGTTTTGATACTATCCCTGATTTCCCTTGTTATCCACGGATGCACTACCTTCCCTGATTTATTATTTTGCCAAACTGGGATGAACAATTGTTGAAGGTCATCCATGCAGTCTTTAAATGCCTTCCATTGCATATCCACCGTCAACCCTTTAAGAATCAATTGCCAGTCTATCTTGTCCAATTCACGTCTCATACCATCAAAGTTACCTTTCTTTAAAATTCTTTAACATTAACTATGTCACTCTCCATTCTAATGAAGAACTCAACCAAATTATGGTCACTCTTGCCAAAGGGGCCACGCACAAGACTGCTAACTAAACCTTCCTCATTACTCAATACCCAGTCTAGAATAGCCTGCTCTCCCATTGGTTCCTCTGCATGTTGGTTTAGAAAACTATCCCGCATACATTCCAATAAATCCTCTTCCTCAGCACCCCTGCCAATTTGATTCACCCAATCTATATGTGCATTGAAGTCACCCAGTATAACTGTTTTACCTTTGTTGCACGCATTTCTAATTTCCTGTTTGAATACACCCCCAACTCCACGACTACTGTTAGGCGGCCTGTACACAATTCCCACTAGCATTTTCTGCCCCTTAGTGTTTCGCAGCCCTACCCATATCGATTCCACATCCTCCAAGCTACTGTCCTTCCTTTCTATTGCGTTAATCTCCTCTCTAACCAGCAACGCTACCCCACCTCCTTTTCCTTTCTGTCTATCCCTCCTGAATATTGAATATCCTTGGATGTTCAACTCCCAGCCTTGGTCACCCTGGAGCCATGTCTCTATATCACTATATCATACCCATCAACAACTATCTACACGTTCAACTCATCCACCTTATTACGAATGCTCCTTGCATTGAGACACAAAGCCTTCAGGCTTGTTTTTACTACACTCTTACCCCTTATACAATTATGTTGAAGAGTGGCCCTTTTTGATTTTTGCCCTAGATTTGTCTGCCAGCCACTTTTACTTTTCACTCATTTTACACCCCTCTGTCTCTCTGCTCATGCTCCCACCCCCCTGCCACATTTGTTTAAATCCTCCACGACAGCAGCAGCAAACACTCCCCAAGGACATCACATTAATTCCAGCCCAGGTGCAGACCGTCCTGTTTGTGCTGGTCCCACCTCCCCCAGAACTGGTTCCAATGCCCTGGAAATTTGAATCCCTCCCCCTTGCACCATTTTTCAACCACGTATTCATCTGCAATATCCTCCTATTTCTACTCTGACTAGCACGTGGCACTGGTAGTAATCCAGAGATTATTACCTCTGAGGTCCTACTTTTAAGTTTATCTCCTAGCTCCATAAATTCACCTTGTAGGACCTCATCCCTTTTTTTACCTATGTAGTTGGTGCCAATGTGCACCACGTCAACTGGCTGTTCACCCTCCCCCTCCAGAATGTTCTGCAACCGCTCAGTGACATCCCTGACCCTTGCACCAGGGAGGCAACATACCATCCTGGAGTCCCGTTTGCAGCCGCAGAAACGCCTATAATTCCTCTTACAATTGAATCCCCTATTACTCTTTTTCCTCCCCTCCTGTGCCACAACCCCCCCCATGTTGCCATGAACTTGGCTGCTGCAGCCTTCCCCTGATGAGCCATCTCCCCCAACAGTATCCAAAATGGTATATCTGTTTAGGAGGGAGATGACCGCAGGGGATTCCTGCACTACCTGCCTACTGCTATGCTGGCTAGTGGCCACCCATTCCCTTTCTGTCCACTTAACTTTTAACTGTGGTGTGGCCAACTCGCTGTACATGCTATTCACGACTTTCTCAGCATCGTGGATGCTCCAGTATGAATCCAACCGCAGCTCCAATCGTTCAATGCGGTCTGCCAGGAGCTGCAGCTGGACACACTTCCTGCACATGTAGTAACCTGGGACACCGACAATATCCCTGATCTCCCACATGTTGCAGGATGAGCAATGCACGGGGCCGATCTCAACTGACATGGCTTACCCACAAATTAAATCAACTGACTCCCACTCTAAAAATCATAATCCTTTAAACTCACTGAACCCTTAACTAAAAAGTATGAACAGAAAGCAGAAATACAAACCTGGGGTTACTCCCAATCAGCTGCTTCCTCTAGTCCACTTCCACCAATCAGCAGCTTCCTCTAGACCACTTCTTTTGAAGTGTTATGGAACGTTGCAGTGGGCAATGCTGCACCAGCCGCTCCAACCGCTCTTGGGCCTCTGTGGAACAAAGCCCCGCACTCGTTTTTTAAACTCATCGCCCGGACCTGCACTAGCGGCTCCAACTGCTCCTGGGCCTCTGTGGAAGCAATTTTGAAAACACTTTAGAACCAATACATTTTCTGAAAACATTTTTTTAAAAGCCAAGACAAACAATTTTGCAAACGTTTTACAACCAATACATTTTCTGAAAACGCTTTTTTAAAAGTCAAGCCAAACAATTTTCCAAACACTTTAGAACCAATACATTTTCTGAAAACATTTATTTAAAAGCCAAGCCAAACAATTTTGCAAACGTTTTACAACCAATAATTTTGTGAAAACACTTTAAAAAAAGCCAAGACAAACAATTTTGCAAACGTTTTACAACCATTACATTTACTGAAAACATTTTTGAAAGGCCAAGACAAACAATTTTACAAACATTTTACAACCGCATCGAGGGGACTCACCGTCGAGTAGACGTGCGTTCAGTGTTATTCGCAGCTCAGAGAACCGTGCCCCTCTCGCTTCCTCCATCTCGCACGACACTTCCGCGTTTTATAGTCCCTCCCCCCTGCCGCCAGCGGTGGCAGCAGAGAGAATGACGATTTTTATAATAGAACATTAATAACTCTCTGATTTTTCATCGATGGGAAAAATCCTCTGGGCCAGCTCAGCGGAGGGGGACTCTGAGCAAGGTGGTCAAAAATGATGACTATAAGTGGCGGCGTTCTTTCTGAAATAACGAAACAAAGTCAGAAAGTGGTCAAGATCTTAGTTTTAGTTATATAGATAATTGTCTTTAATACATCCAAGAATACAAAGTTTTAGGTTGCCTATAATGCAAATCATTTATATATTGCTTGGTTTTAATAGCTTGGTTTCCATAGTGCAGCTTGAAAGCGTCCTGTCCTATATTATGTTGTCCAGCGTGTCGTCCAGTGTGTTTTAAATCTGTGGTACGGATCTGCACTATTTAACTCATTCTACCTGCCCTATTCTAGAAGTGTCCACGTCACGGGGCTGGAAACTGGAAGAAATTACCGTCACCAGGGCCCACAGCTGAAGCCTCACACACGTGTGTGTGCGCGCGCGTGTGCACACAGCGGCTGCTAAGAAAACGCACCCTTCCCCCCCCCCCCACATGTTTTAATAGCGATTTACGTCCCTGGTTGCAGGGACTTAAATTGGGGGAATGGAAATGATGTGCCTGTACATTACTTTCACATTACTTCAGAATTATTAAGACAAGCTCTTAAATTGCCATGGTAATTACAGCTATGGATTTAATACAGGTAAAGGGGATGGGTGTAGACACGTACAGAGCCCAGCATGGACATGTTGGGCCGAAGGACCTATTTCTGCACTACAGGGCTCAACATTGACCAGCCAAATGTCACCTTCCATGTCACGAGGAAACGCAGCAGAGTGACGCAATATATTGATTCTCATCTTTCATCTGACAGAATCAGTCACACAACCTTCAGTCACAGGTCACATTACAGTTTGCTGAACTGCACCAGATTCTCACTGAGAAAGGGCAGCGCTTACTCAGAGATATCCGTGAAGAGGAGAAGAAGATTGTAAAAACAATGGAGAAAAATCTTCAGGAGATTCAAGAATATTTAAAATCCATTCAGGAGGAACCCTCAAAGTTACAGGAACAAACAGACCACAAGGATGGCGTGTTATTTCTGAAGGTGAGGGCTTACACTACAGTTTGGCGAAGTGAAAATGCACAGTCACAAAATGGTGGGTTTCTTAATGCCGCATTTACCAGTAATTGAGAACTGGGTCAATGTTCCGTTGTTCCATCTGCTCACCACATCCGATAATAATTCCTCAAATTCCAGGAATCCTTGTGTACTAATCCCATATTTAACTGCAATATTGTCTTCAGTCCGACCTGTGAGTTCCACGTTCTGTTTATTGCATTTCTTATGGAATTCATTAAAGGCCACCTTACATTTCAGCTTAGATTTTTGGTCTCCCCAAAAGTAGTGATAATATTTCTAACCACCACCCATTTAAATCTGCCGCTGAACTTAAAATGCTCAATCGCATTATCTCTGACATCATCTCCAGATATAATCCCAAGACCTACCCGCTGTTGCATACTCTCAATTATTTTCATTGACATTCCTGATTTTTTTTTATGTCGCAATTTGGTGAAAAAGCAGCTGACAGGATCAAGATGAACCACCTCAATCAATTAAGATTTGTGTTTTTGTTTATTTCAGGAGAAAGCTGGTCGCAAGAGGAGGTAGGACATGCTTTTGACTGCAACAATGTATGTTTTATTAGAGCAACTGAAAAATTTGCGAATGCTCAGTAAGTAAATAGCTGTTAAATATTTGCAGGGTTAGTTATGAAGCCAAACTAATGTCAGTGGAAGATGGTGCGTTACCGATTGAAAAGTTTGATCGCACCTTTTTCTATAACATGGCATTGAGAGAAACTTCTGATATCATCAAACGAGGTAAACCTAATACCTTTTCCATTGTTCTTTTTAAAGACATCTTTATGTAATACTTAGAGGTGAAGATCAATACTATTAATTAACTCTGGGGGAAGCATCGCAGACTCAGAGTGGTTAGTTCGCGCTTGAATAAATCTTTTTTCCTGGGAGAATGAGTTTGTTGTGCTGGGTGAATTTGCTTGGACTCGAGAGTTCAGGTGCGTTTGAGGAGATCTCAGGGAAACAATAAGTCCTTACAGGGCTCAGTGGGCTGTATGCAGGGAGGATGTTACCCTTGTCTCAGGGGTCTGGAGCCAGTGGACACCCTCTCATAATGTGAGCTGGACCATTTAGGGCAGAGGTAAACATAGAAAATAGGTGCAGGAGGAGGCCACTCGGCCCTTTGAGCCAGCACCGCCATTCATTGTGATCATGGCTGATCGTCCCCTATCAATAACCCGTGCCTGCCTTCTCCTCATATCCCTTGACTCCACTAACCCCTAGAGCTCTATCTAACTATCTGTCAAATCAATCCAGTGACTTGGCCTCCACTGCCCTCTGTGGCAGGGAATTGCATAAATTCACAACTCTCGAAAGTGAAACATTTTTTCTCTTAAATGACCTCCCCTTTACTCTAAGACTGTGGCTCCTGGTTCTGGACTCGCCCAGCATTGGGAACATTTTTCCTGCATCTAGCTTGTCCAGCCATTTTATAATTTTATATGTTTCTATAGATCCCCCTCATCCGTCTAAACTCCAGTGAATACAAGCCGTCTTTTCAATCTTTCCTCATATGACAGTCCCGCCATCCCAGGGATCAATCTCGTGAACCTAGGCTGCACTGCCTCAAACACAAGGATGTCCTTCCTCAAATTAGGAGACCAAAACTGTACTCAATACTCCAGATGTGGTCTCACCAGAGCCCTATACAACTGCAGAAGAACCTCTTTCCTCCTGTACTGAAATCTTCTTGTTATGAAGGCCAACATTCCATTAGCTTTCTTCACTGCCTGCTTTACCTGAAAGCCAACTTTCAGTGACCGGTGTACAAGAACGCCCAGGTCTCGCTGCACCTCCCCCTTACCTAACCTAACCCCATTGAGATAATAAACCGCCCCCTTGTTTTTGCCGCCAAAGTGGATAGCCTCACATTTATCTATATTAGGTAGGGAGACATTACTGCACGCAGAGACGGGGGAAACTTTGGAATTCCCTGCACCGGTGACTGTGGAGTCTGTCATTCAGTGCTGTTGCAGCCACCATAGTTGTACATTACACAGTTAGGCCCTTCCACCTTTTTCAGCCACACTAATCCCATTAGCTTACATTGGAATGGTATTATTCTACACCTTGTTTATTAAATCACAGTGCCTTTTGAATGTAGTGATTACATGATTCCACCACATCCTCTGGCAAAATATTCCAGGTATCAACAACTCTGATGAAAACGTACCACTCAAATCCACATTAAAACTGCATCCTCTTGTGTTAAACCTGCGCCCCTGTTTTGATATCCCTGTATGAGCATCAGGTTTCGAGGATCTAGCCCATATCCTGCTGCAGACTTTGACAGACTTCCTCACTATGTGCATTACCCGTTCTCTGCAAACTTAGTAGTCACACCTCCTACAATCACACCCAAGGTATTAAACCATAAAATCATTGAAGATCAAATATTGGTTCATAGTAATATCCGCTTGTTCTTGGTTGTACACGCATCAAATCCACGTGTAAATTTCCTGTCTTCCAGCGACCCTACAACCACGTCAACTTCTGCTTTTTTCCATGGTCCGAGCCAGCCCTCCCTCTGTCTCACCCTCCACTCAGGAAAGCAAGTAAACAGTAGCAGATTACCACACCCGTATAGTCCACTCCTTTTCAGTGTGATCACTGGACTCCACCCCACATTTCCACATCCTCTTTAACAACCTATAATTACCACTCACATTCGTCTCCTCATCTTCCAATCTGTCCCTCCGTCGCCATCTACTGGCAAGATATTCCGCCTTATTTCTCCATTCGCACCCACAATGTCTCGTTCATCCTCACTTTCCGCATTCGTTTTCCCCGTCCGCATGTACCACCCTCCCCCGTTGCCAATAACTCACGGAATTTCCCCTCTCCTGCCCGGTTAAAACCTCCTGGAAAGATGTCTGTTGTCCACCCGATGTGGTTGGGGTGAAACCCCAGGCAAGATTTCAGTTGGTGGGTTACACAAAAAGCTGGAGAAACTCAGCGGGTGCAGCAGCATCTAAGGTGCGAAGGAGATAGGCGACGTTTCGGGTCGAGACCCTTCTTCAGACTGGCCGCCCGCCCCGCCCGCCTGCCTATGCCTGAGGCCGAGCGGCCTCTCCCCCGGTCCTGGGGCTGCGCTGCCCGAGTCTCCCCCCGACCCCCGGGGACTCTCTGATTCTCTGCTTCTCTCCCCAGTCTCCGTCACCCTGGATGTGGAAACAGCGCACCCGCTGCTCGCGGTGTCTGAGGATCGGAAGAGGGTGAGACTGACCGAGACCCGGAGCCGGAGGTGTCTCCCTGACACCGGGAAGAGGTTTACAGTCTGGCCGTGCGTGCTGGGATCGGAGGGATTCACATCGGGGAGACATTACTGGGAGGTGGAGGTGGCGGGGAGTCGGGGCTGGAGTCT
The DNA here is from genome assembly GCA_963514005.1 of Raja brachyura. The sequence goes on from OY740784.1 coordinate 357,982, forward strand.
GGGAGTCGCCGCAGAGTCTGTGGAGAGGAAGAGACCGGTCACACCGACCCCGGAGACTGGAGTCTGGAGCATCAGGCGGTGGTTTGATTACTTTAATGCGGTCACCTCCCCTCCATCCCGTCTCCCCGCCCGTCCCATCCCCGGGAGGGTGGGAGTTTATCTCAGTTACGAGTCTGGGACAGTTTCATTTTACGACGCGGACACCAAGTCCCATCTCCACACCTTCACTGGGAATAAATTCATGGAGAAACTTTATCCTCTCTTCGGGCCTTGGGATCAAGACCAGTGGCTGCGAATCAGCTCCAGTTCCCCTCCGGATGTGTAAAAGGGTCGGGTCCCGGGACCGGCGTCAGGAGCGGGGCTCAGGGACAGAAACCCAGTGAACAACAGGTTGGCGCTGAACGGCTCCATTTAATCCCCAAATTCCGCATCGGAAAACCCCAGTGAGTGCGGAAATAAAAACTGGGGGAATGTGGGAAGATGAAAGGTCTGAAGGTGGATAAGTCGCCTTGACCGGATGGACTGCACGCCAGGGTTCTGAAAGAGGTGGGTTTAGACTGTGGAGGCATTGGTGGCAATCTTTCCAGAATCACTGGAGTCAGGAGTGGTTCCAGACAATTGGAAAATTGCAAATATTACTCCGTTATTCGAGAAGGGAGCGAAGGAAAATAATGCACTTATGACCCCCCCCCCCCCCCCACCATGTGCCTCAAGGAGAATCTGTGTCAAGTGACCCATCCCCCCCACCTCTTACTGTCTAACTGTTTCTTAAATAATGGGATAGTCCCAGCCACAACTACCTCCTCCGGCAGCTTGTTCCATACACCCACCACCCTCTGTGTGAAAAAGTTACCCCTCAGATTCCTATTAAATCTTTTCCCCTTCACCTTGAACCAATGTCCTCTGTTCCTCGATTCCTCTACTCTGGGCGAGATTCTGTGTATTTACCCGTTCTATTCCTATATATAATTGTTATATATAATCTCGCTTAGATCACCCCTCATCCTCCTGTGCTCCAAAGAATAGAGGCCCAGCCTCCTCAACCACCCCCTGTAGCTCACACCTTCTAGTCCTGGCAACATCCTCATAAAGCTTCTCTGATTCCTCTCAAGCTTGACACTATATTTACTTTATAGTGGGTGCCCAGAACTGAACTCAATATTCTAAATGTGGTCTCACCAAAGCCTGATACAACTGCAACAAGACTTCCCAACTTCCATCCTCAATACTTTGACTGATGAAGGCCAATGTTCCAAAAGCCTTTTTGACCACCTTATCTACCTGTGACACGACCTTCAAGGAGCCATGCACCT